>VWPW01008057.1:810017-1233136 GCA_013389825.1 Crypturellus undulatus | reverse complement strand
CTTCCCTTCCCTTCCCGGCCCTTCCCTGCCCTTCCCTTTGCCCTTCCCCTTCCCCTTCCCCTTCCTTTTCCCTTTCCCTTTCCCTTTCCCTTTCCCTTTCCCTTTCCCTTTCCCTTTCCCTTTCCCTTTCCCTTCCATCTCTGCTATACTCCTCATCAGCATTTCCAGGTAGTGTTGCCATTGCCTATACTTCCAACAGTGTTGCAACAGTGTTGCAAAGCGGTCGCATTGCATAGGTGGTCTTTCAGATGTGTTTTAATTAAGTTGTGTAGTTAAATGCTGCCATTTATGGTGAGAAGTAACCTATAAAATGCTTGTCTGAATGCCAGGTAATGCTTGTGTTACTGTTCATATGGAGCTTGGGATTTTGCTGTTTTCAGCTTTTATGAAATCCTTAACTTCCACCTAACAATAAGCTCCCTAATCCTATGGCTCTTTAAAGCTATGGCAGCCACAAGGCCCTGACTTCATAAGAGCACAGGTCCATGTATCGCCTGGCCGTATGGCCAATAAGTCATTTATTTTCTGTATCGTCATTGTAATCCACATAAATTCCCTCCCTCCTGGGGGAATGCTTTATAATCTGATAAGGAGCTAGAGCAAGCCAAGAATATAAGGGCCTTACGTATATGATAAATACTGAACTACATAAGCTATAAAACATAAAACAGAGAGCGCATCAAAGACGTGCCAAGGATGGCCAGGGATCAGTTTAAACTCATTTTTTTTCTGTTAACATGAGATTTTTTTTTTAAATGGGGGAACAAGACGAAGCAAGGAGGGTTTTATGGAGCCACACAGAAGAGGTCAATGGTACCCAACCTGCGGTGATCAGGAATGCTTGTGATTTTGGAGGACTCTCCAGCTGTCCTAAATTGCACATTTTTACCCATTTCAGGCATGCGTATTTGCAAGCCCATCACACTTTTATGCATCCAAGAGGAGAGCCGTGTGCGGTGAGCGTGCAGCGTCGAAGCACAGGGACACAGAAGTGCCACCAGCCCTTGAATGTAGAGCCCTCCTTGGCAAAGCGCTTCCAAACCCCCTTCATTTATTTACTCAAGGCTCTTTTTTGCCCCCAGAGCATCCCAAATTGCTGTCTCTAGTTTCACACTGCCCCCGCCCCCCTTTTTTTTCCTTTTTTTTTTCCTTTCTTGAGCCTGTGCAGATTTTGCGCAGGGAGCGCAAGCGGCCGGCTGGGAGGGAGGGCGTTTGCAGAGGGCCCGCAGCTGTGCAAACAGAGCCCGGGGCCGCGAGCGCCGCACTTCAAACAGCTGCTTCAGGTGACTAAACACCTTGAGTGCCATTCATCACGCGCTGTTTATCCTGGCTGACAGAGCCGACGCGGGGAATTAACTCCGGGAAGAGAAAAAAGGCAAGAGCGCGGCCTGACATACCGGCGATGGGAAAGGAACCCAGGAGGGGGAAAGGAAAAGGGGGGAAAAATAAGAGAGGAAAGGAAAAAATAAAAGAAGAAGCAAGGAGGTGGTCAAGAATCATTTTAAAATTAAACAGATTGGGCCTGGGTTCATTTTTTGTTATTATGGGCCCTTTCTTCTGTGCATTGGAAACCCATGGAGAGCAGCAGGAATGCTGAGCCTCATGGTCATTAGGACAATAAGGGCAAACAGTCTCTGATCACCTATTAAAATATAATAACAATAATAATAATAATAATAATAATAATAATAATTATTATTATTATCATTATTATTATTATTATTATTATAAAAATAATATATAATAAATATAATAATACTAACCTGTTAGAATGCTTTCTGCCCAAGCATCCTTCACTAAAAAAAACAAAGCTAAGGAGCAGAAAACCTGCCTGGTGCCCTTACCTCTACGTATCATCATGGTCCCCTCGTAGTTTTGGCACAGGACTTATCACTCAGCATGAGATAATATCCTTTCATCCCCTGTGCGCGCGGGAAGGTGACACGATAAGATATTTGCAATCGTGTAACTCCTTTGCCTGGATCAAAAGACAAATGAAAGCAAATGACACGAGTCGGTGTCAAGTGAAGTGCTACTAGTTAAGCGAGCTTTAAATATTGAAAGGGATTTTTAATATTTCCTTTTCATCTAGAAAGCTGTCACTCTGTGGGTCTTTTCGTACTGCCGCCCTTGTTGCAAGGGTTTTCCAGGGTTTCACTGAGCGCGAGTGCCACATTGTTTTAAAGGGAGCTATTTTCAGAGGTCGTTTCCCTGACAAACGTGGTAAAAAGTTTGGCAAAAACTTGAGTACTTTGATTTCCATATGCATATATAGGCACTGTTTCCATATGCATATATAGGCACTTTCCTATTCAGCGCTTTGGAGTACTGCAAAAGTTGACGGTAGCCGATTTGCGTCCTACTCTTTTGAGAAAGACTGAGGAAGCAGAAAAGTAGCAGGTTTATACTTTTATTTATAATTTTATGTAAAGGATGATGGTAGACTTAGTCCTCTCTTTAGCTCCGGTGAGGCCCCATTGGTCTTAGTAGAACTACGCTGTGGTTAGCCTGAAAAAGGCCAAATTAATTGGAAAAGCAAGAATAAGATGTTTAGGCCATACATGCATACGTATATCAGATGAATATTGGTTCATTTTGCAGGGCCACAGGGACCCAGGTGACATGTTTTGTTGCCTCCTTCCCCTCGCCATCAGCACAGCTCTCCCCGCCAGGCTTCGAGTGCTGCCGCCCGGCTCCTCATCCGGACCACGGCTGCCAGGAGCCACTTGGGCTCATGTCCCTTGCTGAGAGTTGAACGCTATCCAGCAGCCCTGATTTCTGGCCCCCTCCCTGCTACTTCCAGCCGGATTTTTTAATTTCCCCCCCCCAATTTGGTTATCCTTTTTTCTCTATGATCAGCAGGGCGGGCTTGGGAGGATCTCATTGTGGCCTTAGGAATTAGGGCAGCACAATGTTATTCCTGTTCCCAAGGTAAAGGTTCAGGAGGCTGGGCTTCTGCAAAGATTGTTGCCTTAATTAAAACTGAAAGTAGGAGCGCCTTTGAGGCTTGCAAATTTTTGTGATTTCTACGGCTCCTGGTTGCAATTGTGTTTTTTTTTTTCATTTTGTGAATCCGAGCTATGATTCTTGCCTGAAAGGGAAGAATCTACCCACTGGAGTGAAAGCGAAAGACACAGAGAAGAGTAAGAATCCCTATAAACAGCAACTGTGAAAATACAGTATTATTTTATAGATTGCACATTTTGCAAGGGAGCTGAGAAATAATCATCCATCTCTCTCCCTTTGGACAGCCAAGAGGACAAATAATAGGTAAAACTAACACGATTGAGGGTAAAAAGCCTTAATATCCTGGGAGGCCTCGCATCAGGTTATAGCAAGTCACATTTACTTCAGTCTCATTTTTGCTGTGTTTCATTAGACTGAATTTAGTCCATTGCTTACACAAAGAAAACACAGTAATAAATTGTCTGGACTATACCTGGAGCCACAAGAGCTGGAGTTAAGCTTGCACAGCTTGTTTTTTTTTTTTTTTTTTTCCTCCATGTAATTTCTAATTTATTTTATACTCTAAAAGTTTGTTTTGGCTGGGATTGAAATTTAATTTGTTCTTCAAAGAAACATAACAATGGAAATACAAAGAGGAAGCTTTTGTTCTCTCCCTAGGAGTTCTGAAAGGTAATAATTATGAAATGATAAGATTCTAAATGAAAATGTCACTCGCAAAGGTTGAGGTTGCAAGCAGCACAGACCTATGTAAAGCGAGAAAAGTCACATTTGATTCATGAACATAAATACAACCACAGTGACTTAATTTTGAATCATCTGATGATTTTTTGTATAAATATTTTATAATTTTGAAAAGAAATTCTTCACAGCATGGATGTCTGTGTGAACACAATGCTGCTTTGCAAAAACGGTACCCTTTATTATTAATAAAAACAGTAATAGTAGAAAGATGAATAAAATATTATAGGCAGAGACTAGACGAATAGTTATTTATATAAATTCTAACAACTGCTATTCAGCAATACCCTAAATCAGATGTAGGAGTAAAGATTTAAATTGTTTCTGTGTTCCATGTTGTCACAGTGATTGGCATATCAATAGCCTTGTTTTACTACCTTTTTTTTCCAGTGAAGTAAATGGGAGACCTCAAATGTTGTTGCTGGAGTTCGTGGTAATACCTCTGCTGGCACATGGGGGGACTGAATTAAGGGAAGGTCCCCAGAAAGGTCTTATCTAACCCACTTAAGGCGGTGGGTTGACTTTTTTTGTCTGCATTCCTGGAGTGCCTGATGGATGGCTTCGTTGCAGCTCCCATCGCATCTTTTTGACCATTTTGTCTCAGTGTAATTCTCTCTCTGCTCATACTCATGGTCAGGGCAGGAGGAAGAGCCTGTGCTGTCCTCCAGGGTAGAGCAGTATGAAAATTACTGAGTTAAATAAAATAATGGGTTAAATAAAATAACCTCTGAGCAGAAGTACAGCAGTACAGCTCTTCACTGATGACAAAATGTAAATGAAACTTGAAGGTGTCTTTTCCAGTGATGGTCCATGACTTCCAAAATAGGTGATAATTTGTAGAGGTTTTTTGTTTGTTTGTTTGTTTTACACTTCTTGCTCTGATGCTTTTTTGTACCTTTAAGTGTATGTAGCTATGTGATAAATCCTGGTGTCTCACCCCGCCTTGCTTCCACACAGATGCTCCCTCTATGTGGAGAAGCTTCGTGCCTGAGGGCAGGTTGCTCTGGGATGCAAAGTGGGGTGCAGAGGAGGGAAGGACGTGGGGGTCTCCATTTCCCTACCGACAAGAACATCCCTGTGCTGATAGCTGTCTGCATCTCATTTCAATTTTCCCTTTGAAAGGGATGAGATCAAATTATCAGCCCTTTTCCAGTGGTTGCTTGCTCTGAAGCCTTGGGTTTGCTGACAATCCCGCTTTCCTCCCAGCCTTACGACTGCTTTGTGCATTTTTTTGGATACAACATTTTATTGGATACCTACCTTTTAAAGGTTTTCCGGTCTAATCTGGCTACTGAAATATTCTGTCCTATAGCTGCACTTCACAGCTGTCATGAAAATTCAGTGGACTAGCAATGAACTGACCATGAATGACCACCTGTATCATCTATAAACAGAAAAAAAATGTTAGTGTTCACATTTCCTTGTACTTTCTTTCTCAACTTTATTAACCTTTTTAGTCACAGTTATTAATTCATGGACCACGTATCTATATCTTTTCATCCATAAAGTGAACAATCTCTCATGTTGAACACAGGTCAAAACTCAGCCAATATTTAAACAGCTTTTCCTCTCCAAACATATACACCAGCAAGACTTTCTTTGATTAAACTTATGGGCTCCACACCATAAGGTAATACTGTTAGTCTCAGTTTAAATTTAAAAATATAAATGCAAAATAACACAACTTCTATAATTATTGTTAGTTCTGCCACATCTACTTTAGATCCTTATTTGTATCAGCAGCAGAAGGTTAACTGGCAGCTGAATTATTAAATCAAACTATTCTGAAACATTTACATGTCTTTTGATGCAGAGATTTCTCTTCTAAAATGAAGGCCAAAGTTATGTCCACACACAATATGGGATTTTAGCATTTGTAAATACAGTCAGTAGTAAATAGGTTGCATGTGATTGAAAAATGTGAATTCTCCTCCAGTTTGTTCTGCAACCTCTGTGCTGCATCTGTGTGTTTCTTCAGCTTGCCCCAGCACAAAGGTTGTGTTGAATCTTAATTTATTCTTCTTCATGCAAGAAATGTATTAAGAGAGATTAGAAATGCATTAAGAAAAAATATTTTCATAGGACATCAGAATTACTGTTCATCTGTTCAATGACACATCCATTAGGAAGCACAATGTCAAGCAGAATGAGACTCATATAACTTTAGCTCCTAAGGGTTAGATATTTACCCAGAACTTCCTGTCCAGGCTTCCAGGCAGTCAGCAAGGAAAAAGAGGCGTCTAAAGTGGATCATAAATTAAATAAAGTTCATGCCAGTTTCTCCCTGTTAACTCTTGCTCTTTAGTTTAAAATAGATGTTGTGCCAGGATGCTGGTCTCCTGGCAAATCACCCTCAGAATCCTATGAACCTAGAGAAGAGACCTTAGAATGGGTAGAAATTCTTAGTCATTTTTTTCTTTAATTTTACAAAATAAAATCTAGAAACCTATTGTAAGTCAGCAAAAGAACTTCTTACTGGCATCAATGGCTTTTGCAGCAGAGAAGTTTTTATGTGGGCTGCAGGAAATGTTCCTGTGAGGAAAAGAATGACCCCACATTCAGATATTGTCCTGTTAACTCCTAACTATTTGGCATGTTTAAATCATTCAATAAGCCTATTTCTTCTTGTGAAGTGTAAATAAATATTAGAGGAAAAAAATTCTTTACAAGAAAAGATGCTAAACCAAACATATAGGTACTATATTTTTGTATTGGTCTTAAAACAAGCCCAAGGCATTCTCCCACACTTTTTTTCAACATTATGTCCACCTGTAATAATAAAACATGTCTTCTGATTACAGTGCTTTCTATTATCTCATGTCTGTATCTAATTTATTAGCTATCCAGCCTTACTTTTCCTGTGTTAAAGGTTTCTTTCTTCTTCTTCTTCTTTTTTTTTTTGGTAATGCAATCCAAGATTGTGATTTAGTAGGTGGACATCCCCGAGCCTCCCAATACTTTTTGTGCTGGGAAGGAGCTTGAAGTTGCATAATATTTCAGAACAGGATGTGTACCAAACTAGAAAACCGAGATACATTTACATGGTGAATTTTTTTAGTTTATATGAAAAGCCACGTTGCGTGATTGCAACAGTCCGAAGATTAGAATAAGTTTTAATGACCTCCAAAAAAAAAAAAAACCCTCTCCTAACCTCCCTATTTTAAAAATATTAATGCATTTAAACTGCAAAGTAACTCATATCTTCTCAAAGTTAAGGGGACTATTTTTGCACCTAAAGTCAAACTCATGCATATATATTTAAAAGGCTCAAAATTAAATTGCACATAGAAAAACATCAATTAAACTAGGTGAAATTTTTCCAGCATACATTTACAAGGTGTGAAACATGGGCAAATCCATGTTTGCACAAGCGTTATATGATATTCTTGCATGCGTACATTCATTATAGAGAGTTAAAAGTAGGGACTGTCATAGCTAGCAGGAGATCATAGGCTTCAATAGGTTTCCTTGGTACAAAGCTCGCTGCAGGTCTTGTTTTAAGACATGTGTGGTGTTACAGCCAGATGCAATATCCATCCCTTGAAGTCCATGTCAATGGGAGTCTTCCCATTGTTTCCAGCGGATATTGGAGCAGGGCCTTATTATTCTTCTAAGGCACAAACTCCTTTGTTGTGATCCAAAAACCTGTGATTATCAGACAGAATGTATGTGAGTGAGTGATTTATGCGTTGCTTGTTTCTGTTGTCTGCAGAACACGGATTTGTCACAAGACAAACTCCAATTTCAGGAAATTACCCACATTGTCAGCAAATTTACTTGTCCTTCTTCAGCATTATGAGCAGCCTGTTTTTTTTCATGTTTTAAAAAATATTCTAATGCTGGACTTTGATATATTATTACCACATGGCCATATCACAATAAACTTTCCACTGCACACATACAGACTTGAAGATTCTTAAAAAAATAGTATCAAAGGAGCAATACCCTTGGGTCCCTGCAGAGATCCAAAGGAAAAGCTCTCTCTAGAGCTGGCTCAGTTTAACTTTTCCCATAGATAATCACAGTACACAGGAGTCAGAGGTTTCAGGCTCAAATTTACCCTGAAGAAGGAGGAATCTTGAGAAAAGCTGCATGCAGGGCATGTAGTAGTTGGAAAGACAAAGATTCAAGGGAGAAAGTACCAGTCTGCCTGAAAGAGATAAAATAAATAATGTCATAACAAGTAGAAAACTGTCCACAAGCCGCTCTTTCTCTAAATACAAGACGCATTGGTATCATGGGGAGTTACCATGCCTGAAAAACCTGCACCTAGAAGCCTTTATTGCCAGGCTCTTCTCCCATGCAATTTGCCTTGTCTTGATTTTTTCCTTTTGGGACAAACCAAGGGATCGTTTTGTCAATTAGTATTTCCTCATAACTATAAAGCCTCATCTACAGCATCCTAGAGTCTCCTGTGTAATAATAGGGATAAGCTCAAATGAACTCACTGCATTAATATTTTTAGACCTAATCTGCATATTTCTTCCCTTAAATTGACTTTATTCTGATTGAACAGGCTACTACTATATACCCCATTGCAAGACATAGTATTTACTTTTAAACACCTGTGTGATGAAAAGCCCCCATGGATTCCAAGGATAATCATCATTACTGGCATAGTAATGACATGCTTAATCTAAGGTTATAGTACAGTAAGGGATGAGAAAGAAGATTTTATTTATAGCCATCCCATGAGACTTCAGGTGGTACCACTCACTTCTGGAAAATGGAGACCCCGTCAAAACAAGATTTCTTGGGAGTTCCTGGATATTTTTGTTTCATTTTGTGGATGGACCCTTTTTCCATCTGCATTTGGCATCTCCTTGTTGCTTTAACCTCAGTCTTCCCGTGTGGAGCTGGAGTTGTTGATCGTGATGCACGAAGGGTGTGCGTGGCCGTGCACTTTCTCCTGTCACATCAATTGCTCCTCCACGAGAAGCACCACCCATTGACAGCAGGCCTCACCAACAAGTGTCACCAGAAAACGGCCAGGAATGTCAAATATTTATCCCTTTTAAAAAATTTAATATGTTCTCCTGGGGCCTGATTACAGAATTTTTTAATGCTTACAAATTTCTTCGGTGCAACAGTACTAGTTTGTTTCCAAGGAAACAAATGTACTTATACTGCACTGCACACATTCTTAATCATTAAATTCTATAATCTCCCTAGCTCCTTCTTTCTTTTCTTCTCACTCTCCCTCTCTCTTTGAATGGGTAACTTCAAAAATTGTTGTTTTTTTTTTCTTTTTTAGCAGAGTCCCCAGATACAATTTAACTGCAGGTAAATTTTCAAATATGTTCTCAACAAAGGGTTGTTTCAAATTACTGGATTAAAAGCAAATAAAAATAAAAATAAAACCAACCCTAATTGTCAAGAGCTTTTATGAAATTGTCTTAATCAAGATAAATATGTATTCTTTATTCCTCTACCATTTAATGTGCAAATTTATTTTTCTGGACCAGATCTTCCGTTTGGTTTGATGTAGGATGTCTGGGTATGAGTATACATATAATTAAAAATCAATCTTAAATGTATATATATGTGTATATGTTTTTTTTTTAATTCAGGCTCTGCAGATTATGCATGTCTATGCAACACACACTGTTTCTGTAGAAGCAAAAATATGTGAGCCTATATGGAACATTACAGATATACATATTTACATATTAGATCCTGACTTTGAATTTTTCATTCAAAATGTACTAAATATTAACTGAGAACTAATAGGAGCTCACGGGAGGGACGACACATTTTTAAAGTGACATTTTAGCATGCAGACCATTCATATTCTTCAATGTGAATGTAATTTTTATCTAAATGATTTCAGAGGAAAATTGATTCATTTGACTATAGTGCTCCTAAGACCAGTGGGAAGCTCATCATCTTAATATTGAATCTGTAAATCCTTTCCACTAGGGATGATTAACAGCTTTGTCAAGTGTTTATTTTACTTTAAGAAGAATATGTAATTTCCTGGCGTAACTCAGACAGATTTCAGTCTATTCCTTCTTTTGCATGTCACATCCATGCTGTAGGTTAGTGCGAGCTAGCCCACCTCTATTAGACTTCTATTTTGAGCAGCGAAAGGAGAGCCTAATAAGTTTTCATAGTTTAATGAGCATACATCAGTTTGCCCTATGATTCATTTATACTTGATAAATAAAAAACCCTCAGCGGCCCTGATAAGGAGTAATAACAGGAATTACTTCCAGATGGCACTTTCTCCGAGCTGCACGTGTGGTCCGCGTTCCCACTGGGATGCGGCCTCAGCCGGTGCAGGGGACCGGCCGCTCACAGGGTGCCCATTACCATGCACTGGTTGAATATATATATATGTGTGTGTGTGTGTGTATAAATACAAAAATTCATACTCAAATGATTTCCCAAATCTCATGAGCTGGCACTCCCCAAGCCCTAAAATCTTTTGCTGGGGGACTTTCATTGGACACGTTTTCCTTCTTTATTCACTCATATACAAAATATATATACATACATATATATATAGCTTCCATTTCAGAGCTTAGCAAGATGCCATCTAATAAAGGCAATAAGGAAAAGGCATATGAAGCACTTTGCAAAAATCTGCATTATTCTAACATGTCTGAGAAAGGTGAGAGCTCTGTTGTTCTGCTGCTGATTTTCCAGATAAATTTCAGCAGTTTGGGGGGTGAGGTGGGAAAAGCTTCACTTTGCAACTGCCAGTAATGAGCAGTGTGCAGCTCGAAGCTTCCTCTTGCAGATTGGCAAAGCAATGGACTTCATGGGGGAGGAAAAGAAAGTTTACTAGCATCTCTCGGCCGCTCTTCCAAGAGAAGTTTAATTACAGCCAGAACCGAGGACGAATTCTTCAGCTTTAAAAAATAAACGTTGTGAGCATGATTGTCTTCAAAACCGGCGTGACATAAATCTATTCCGTCTCGGAAACGGCATCCGCAAATTCTGCGCGGTTGCGGTGCTTTGGCAGAAGGGGCTACGTGCTCTTTTCTCTCCAATTTCCTGGTCAAAGTCTAAAATAGAAATTGCAGATTAGAAAATCCTTTGAGAACAGGGTTGAGCAAGTGAAACTGTTTGAAGGTAAGTTTCCTACTAGTTTGACTGAATTTAATGAGCCATTGTTAGGAGGCAAGCAAGCAAGTATTCTAGTGAGGCGGGAGGTATACACAAGCTGTCTTTTTAAGAAAACATTGTAAATCTGATAACAAAGAGAGCCTGACTTTCTCCTTGAATTACCATGTTGACAAAAAAAAAAAAAAAAAGTATACTGCATGCCCTGATAGCAAATGAGATACATTTTGCTAGTAAAGAAAATTAGGCCTGCAATTTAACTCTATAAATCCCACTGTCTCGGGCAAGGGGAAAGCCGGAGTCCTGCTGGAGAACAAGCTGTTGCCACGATGGAGAAGGAAACACAGACGGCGTCTCACTCCTCGCTCCAAAACAGAACATTTTGTGCAACTTTGCTGTACGGGAAAACCGCGATTAACAAATGCATTTTAACAGGAACTAGAATTCATGGGGAAATGAAAAAAAAAAAGTCTTTAAGCAGTAGGGATTAAGCAATTCATTTTGCTACCTAGGAGGCACCAAGGTAAAGGTCTGCAGCTCTGAGCTTACGTGCTGCTTGCTAACCTTGGGCTGGTTGCTTAAAACGTGTGTCTTTTCTTTAGCCTGAAAAGGGTTTTTTTAATATTTAAAATTATTAGTTTATGGTATCCATGTAATTTCTTCAGCCATAGGGCTTTAATTTCTTTGATGTGCATCTTGGCTCCAGCTGGTCCTCCTACCGCTCCTGCTGTCTCCTAGCCCTGAGTGAGCTTTCTCGCTTTGTTAAAGCCGATGCCACTGATTTGTCTTTGGTGCCGAGAAGGGCTTTTATCCATTTTAAAAGTGATGCTGCTGAGACATCTTTCCTTTGCCCCGAGAAGAAGATTTTTTATTCATATTTGGTTGAGAGCCTTTCTTTTTCTTTTCTTTTCTTTAAAAAGAAATTTTGCAGAGATGTGGGTTGTCAATGGATTCTCCTCGCTCTGCCTTATTCCCAGGCAAAGTGGTCGGGAAGGCAATAGATTTCCACTCTATTAGCCTACCTAGTCTGTTTCCACGTTTTAATGGCTATTATCTGTTTGACTCTTGGTTCATTTTTTTTTTTTGCTGTTGCATTTAAAATGAAAATGTTTTCCATTATTTTCATACAGATAACTAAAGATATCTTTTCACGTCGTCTGGTCTTAGTTGGTGACTTAAGTTGCTGGAGCGCAGCAGGAACATTTATTTAATGTGGCACTTTTTATGTAGACAAGTCCCAAAGTACTTTATATTAATCTTAATAAAAAAGAACATATATCAAGAACCTTAAAACTATTGCAATACAATAGAGTTAGATTTAAAAGATCTTACAAAAAGGCTATAGATAATAACTCAAAAATAGGAACAGACTTGGTGTATGGGAGTGTCAGCCAAGAGACCTCAGAAGCTGGACACTAATAGATGTTTCACATGATCATTTAATACCTGCAGTAATTCCTAATCTATTGAATAAAAAGTTTATTTACTGATAGAAATGGCAAGCCACTAAATCAAGAGCAAATTTAAGTTGTAGCTTTGTATAGCTGAAAAAACTGCTGCGACCTTCATGCGGGGAAGAAGTTTCATCCCCTCACCAATTTTCTTTTTCAGACTCAGTCAGAATTATGAATGATCTGGAATATCTTATATTGCCTGCAGACTAGACAAAATACAGTTATGCAAACTGGCAAATGAAGCTTTACGCTAATCAAATGCTCTGCTACATAAAATATGGGCAAGTTATTTGCATAATCAATAGCGGGCCAAAATATAAATTGAACAGTAGTACTAATAAAAAAAAGATCATCGAAAGCCAGTTTTCAGAAGCAAAAGTTCTCTAACTCCATCAGTTACGTACGTGTGTGTGTGTGCACATATTCATGTGGAAGGAGCAAGGTGGGAATGTATGATTTTTTCCTCTAACTTTTAAGTATCGGTCAGTCCTTGGATTGTTGAGTGTTTTCTTAGGGAAACAGGAATCCTTAACTGATTTTAGATTTTTTTTTTAAAGTTTTAAATGTTTTTTCAACCAGTTTTTCATGGCTTTTAAATCTATGCCACTTTTCAAGCCTACATCTCTTGCCTCCATGTAGGCTGCCTATATGAACAACTATAAGCAGCTCAGTGTCCAGACAGACTTTAAGATCACTTTGAAGGTCTAAGGGACTTTGCGGTGACCCTGTTATAAATCATGACATCAGCTGAAACTAGCACAAACAAGAATTAATTTTTAAAAATAGATTTGGGGAAGTCACATGTCACCTGTCACCACTGGCTACCAGCACAACAATAACACAGTTATGTCTATGTAGGCAAGTTTTCACATACCTCACTTCCTCTTCCTTTTTTTTCTTTTTTTTTCCTTTCTTTTCTTGTTTTTTTTTTTTTTTTTCTTTTTGTTTGTTTGTTTGTTTTCTTATTACCAGGCACTTCCATCCAATATTTGTACCTCATGTTAGAAATTTGCTTTGTCTTTTCCCTTTTGCATTTAGTTTCTACTTCCAGGCCAGGATCAGACATGAATATTTATTTCACTGCTTTATATTTGGTTTTCTGGGAAGTCACTTTAAGAACCTACATTTTAGGTAGATTCTCCCAATGTGATGAGTAGGTGTTTTAATCTCCCCTAAATATCTTGGTGGATCCATCCCTTTACCTGCAAATTAACTTGAAAATTTTCTATAGTGACAAATATAACAAACCTAATGAAAATTAATAACCTCTGCATGTAGGAAGTATTTTCTAAGATCCAGGTTTCTTTTTTCACAAACTGTTTGTAATAAATGCACACGCTTATAAAAGGTATTACCTGTTTGTGGGTAGTTCGTTAATAGAAAACAAGGTCCAAATTTGGCATGTAGTTTTTTCTCAATTAATAACCCGAGTGTGTCTTTGACCTCCAGATACTCTGGAAATGAGTAACAAATAAATCCTATTAAATGAAAGGGCTAGTATTCACATTCCTGCTGTCTACTGAATACATTTTCCCTGAAACCTTCTTGGCTTGCCTATTAGTGTTGGATAACACCACATTTTATTAAAGATCTGTGAAGTGTTTCCTAAGATGTTACATAGCCTTTTTTTTTTTTTTAAGACAGTAAATTTTACAAAATCTTGGCTTTGTGTAGGTGATAACAGGAAAGAAGAATAATGAGATAAAACCTCTTCTTTCAGTTTTTTTAATTGAGGAACAAATTATTTCATAGTTTCTCATTAGTTATTCCCATGGATTCTAATGACAAGGTGCCAACTTTCACACTTTAAACAGGTTAATTAATCAGGTAGTAATGAAATTGGGTGATACCTGCCTGTTGGTGTCCCACAGCTCCTAATAATGTGCTTAAATGTCTGTAAACCTGAGAGGATATGTTCAAATTCAGCTTTTCTCAGCACTGCATAAATAAATGTATGTTAGCTAATAGGCAAACTATTTTTGAAGTTACACTTTGGTTACCACTATTACTGATGTTGCATATAATAGATATTGTTATTTTGCCTCTTTTTAAGACAGACGGACTGGAAAAGACCCCGCAATTGATGTATTTAGTTCCCTTCTATTTACTCACCTTATCTGTTAAATATTTTAATGCTATTTCACTCTTTTGGAAAAGAAAAAAATCTTATTTTTTTAAAATATCTTAATAATTTTTCAAAGAATCATACAAAAGTAATCTTAGCTAGAGGACTGACTTACAGCCAATTGTGTTGCAAGGTACATACAAAATAGGAGTTTTATTTTTGTATTTGAAGTTTGAAAGTGCTAGTGATCATATTATTCATTCATGGCAAATAGTGCCAAATTTTCTCTTCTTTCTTGCTTGTGAGTTGCTCTCCCAGCTATCTTGATTTCTAGGAATGAATCTGTTATTATTTAAATATTTCCTGAGGAGTTTATGAAAACAAGTGTTGGCCTTATTCACACACTGATCATTTCTTCTAGCCGTTGTTTATAATACACAATTTGTCATCAAAACCACATGGGTGCTACATCTCTTCCCTTATTGGCTATTTGACTGCTTTTAAAACCACAGATAACAGGGATGGAAAGTGAATGAAGAGTAGCAAATAAAGTCTTCCTTCATACAAATTTTTGGTCAAATGAACATTTGGGTTGAACTTTAAAGGTCTTGCAAATATTTATATGAATAAAGCAGTTCGGGCTCATCTGAACACCGACAGAGAGCAAATAACATGACCCTGCAGAAAACAGCAGGGCCAGTTTCCAAGATGTGGTTGTAGAAACAGTCTGCAACAAGTGTTTTCAATTGTTTGACCTTGTTTGCTCCAATATTTACTCTCATTGAGCAAGCTACTGAGCTTCAAGGCACCTTGCTGGCAAGTTAGTTCAGATAGGGGCTAAATTCACAATAACAAGTTTCACATTTTTTGATATATCTGTGTATATATTTTGAGGCTGATATTTGCAGCACTTTTTGCAAGCTTCGTGAAAATTTTCTGCAAAATTCCAATTGATTTGCAAAATTTCTGCAAAATTGACTGATGAAAGGGTATAATGGGAAAAAAAGAAGAAAACACACAAAATAAAATCCCTGACACTATGATGACCCTCCCTTGTAGCAAATGCTATAGTGCAGATGCTTTCAAAGCTTTTATTTAGAGAGAATGCTGAAGTTGTTGTGGGGAAGAGAAAGAGCAGGGTGGAGCTGCAAACATGTATATCATTACTGCAACTGCATCCCATTTATTTCCTTTTGCAAAATAAATTACATAAATGGGGTTTATATTGTTAGCTATTCTTCATCCCAGAGATTGGGATAATTAGGTTTCAGATAGGGTGATGTTTTAAAACACATTTAATTTAGTGAAATTGGTAAGGAAGCTGCTGCAATTAAAAATAAAGGACAAAAGTTTCTTTGGCCTTCCTGGGTAATTTGGGGTGAATTTAGACTATGGCATTAGAAGTACAAAAGGTAACTAAAAATGCCATTAAATGAAATGTTCCAAGTCCAAGCAATTTCCTTCTTAACCGAAAGTGAAATGCAAACAGAGATTACTAAAACCCCGCTGTGTTTAATTTAAGCGTACGTAAGCCTTTTCCTCACAGTTATTTTGTCTGGAGATAATCACAGCGATGCTGGGGCTGGGACACGAGCATCACCAGAGCTGCCCATGCTGTAGTGCCTGCCCTGCTCCAGCGATTTTACCTGCAAAAGGTTTTGCAGAAAGGGGTTTTGCTCCTCATCTTGCAGAAATATTTCCTATAGAAGGTTTATATTGGCACATTGCACTAGAGTCTAAAGGAGAGTAGGAGGAGGGAAGTTGTGTTGTCACCTGGTGCTGGAAATTTCTTGGTTCATGCCAACACGGTAGCGTGCTGCTCTTGTTTCCTTAGGGCTTGCGTTAATGCAAGACAGGATGGGAGCAACCAGGGAGCAGCGAAAGGCTATTCCTGCTGCAGCTCTTGCTCCACATGCTCCAGAAAACCCAATGGGAACAAGCTGGAGGCGGGTTCTCCATCTCCTCTGACCCAACGTGTGCTTGGGAGACATGACCCACAAGAGGGTTCAAGTCCTTGTGTGCAAGAAAAATGGATAAAGTAGATACTAGATTAAGCAGATAGATACAAAACTGTCCCAACATACAAAACTGTCCCAACAAGACACACCTATTCTTTTTCTACCCCGAATATTTTGATTTTTTTGTTTGGTGAGGTTCAGGGCAGCTTAGTGGTGTTGAGCCATGCTGCCACAAACTTCTTGGCACCACAGACAGGAGACATTTCTTGCTTACCCTCATTTGCTTGGTAGCAATCAATGTAAGAGCAAAGCTCACAGCTCCTGTGAGGCACTGTATCCCTAGCACAAGACAAAACACCCCGACCACACACAACAGCCCTTTGCTAACTGAGAAGGTATCAGAATCCATGGAAATCTTTCAGCAATTCCTAATGTCTTAATCACAACTCCATCCTGGAGAAGGGGATTTTCTCAGTGGTACAAAACCCTATCGATCTGACTGTCATGAGCAAAGTCTGTTTTGGGCTTCTTGTGAGTGGGGCCAGCAAAATAGTTTTTTTCTTTCATGAACCATCATCACTGTGGTTACAGACAGGAAAGATTTCTGTACCCATTCTGGAATATTGTCATGATAATTTTTTCAAGGAAGAATTACAGTGTGTGTCAGGGAAAGGAAATGCATTTCTAGCCAATTAAAAAGAAATTATAAATGCGAGCAAAGTATATAAAATACTATGAGTCCTTTGCCAATCTTTTAATACGATATGGACTGGTATTGTGGAAGATATGATTTGCTATCATGCCACCTCTGCACTATTATTTTTGTCTATGCATGATGGCCATCTAATCCCCATCTCTATATTTTCACGGTGTTTTAGTTTTGCAGAGATTTGATATAAAACTTGTATCTGAATTCAATTATCTGTTACTGAAGGCAAGACACTTCTGTTGCCCAGGAAGATTTTGGATTACTATCAAGATATGTTCTAACCATAAACTACTAGGTTACCAAAAACTAAACTTGGAAGAGACTTAAAGGTTAGGAAATGATCACAAGTACCATTGACTACCTTTAATTATAGCCTAGTTTGCCAGGAAGACTGTCCTTGGTATAATGTCTTTTCTGTGCAGAATTATAGAAGATTATAGGCTCTTTTTTTTTTTTTTTTTTTCCCCTTTGGGAAAATCTTGTTATTTTACGATGTAACATGCCGTTATCTACCTGAAAAGTACTGTCTGCGGGAAAATCCGAACAGTGTGCTGCATCAAAAATGTGTTTCTTTAGATCACCTATCATTAGAAGCACTAGGCATTTTTGTGTTAGCATTAAAAAACAAAATGAAACAAAAAATTTAAAAGTGTATGGTTCTGGAAATGAGGTTTTATGGAATTATATGAATTAGGGTTATGTCTAAACACTTGGAATAAAACTCTGTTTCTGCGGGACTGAGGAAAAGTTACTTGAAGCTTATAAAAAGCACCAGCTTGGAATTAAAACAATCCTTTGCCCTCCCCCTTGACTGGCTCTTGGCACTGGGAAAATCCTTGCAGTGACGGGAGTTAGTGCGCGGAGCCATCAGTCGTGCCAAGCAAGTCTAGCAGATGCAGTGTGAAGACTTACTCCTGGTTAATTAAAGTGGAGATCAGAACCCGTTTCTGGATGCTTAAGAAATTCCCTTTTCAATCAGAAATAGATATTTCCCATTCCTCACATTCTCAGACACCTACCTAAGCTTTCTAAGAAAGTTAAGGAGTACCTAAGCTTTCTAATATTCTTAGATAAATTTATAATGATTTTTCCCCTTTGCAGATATTCCGTGTCAAAATATTCTTTGTCAATCTTCAAATACCTCTTTGCTCAAATTGTCATTTTCTGAATCAGAGAATTGCTTGGATCACTGTTGAATAGCTGGGTAAATTGCTCATTATGAACAATTTTCTGGCAAATGTTTTTTATATTTAGGAACCAATCCGGATTTCTATGCATGCCCTAGTTATTTTTAGATAATTCATAAACATTATCTGTAGGTGTTCACATATTTTTCACTTTGACTATTGCCTATTCATCGCTGGTTCTTCATGCATGCTATTGGTCTCCTAAGACACATGATATTTCCCCCTCTCTTCTTGATTAGATCATTGAAGCTTTTTTAAAGGGGAGAATAATTAATAGTTCTTAGTGAATAATCAAATGAAAAGGCAATTAATGAATAATGCACACCATGCATGATTTTTCAGACATTGATCATCTGTTAATTTTGTGCAATCTTTTGAATTCATATATGTTTTCATTCATAAATTCATAGTCACGTGTGTATGTAGGCCTT
The DNA here is from genome assembly GCA_013389825.1 of Crypturellus undulatus. Lineage (NCBI taxonomy): Eukaryota > Metazoa > Chordata > Aves > Tinamiformes > Tinamidae > Crypturellus > Crypturellus undulatus. The sequence goes on along the minus strand of VWPW01008057.1, from coordinate 1,214,559 downwards.
GAAGAATGCAGGCCAATGAGTGATGGCAAAGCAAAATCAGCATATTTTTTTCACACACACACACAAAAATATGTAGGCATTTAGCTATTCCAGCTTTTCTCACCAGGCTTTTGTGACTCAGTTTTTCTGTTCTCAACATCGCCTATAAAAGCATGGGCTAGGGAAATATGCTTTACGACGTGTCATCCAGCAAGAAGAACCTTCTGCCTTTGGCTTTGATGAGTTTTCAGGGTTCAGTGTAAAGTTGCATGTACCACTCCACTCTTCAGTGATTTTCAGAAAAATATATTGCCATGCTTTAAAGTCCAAACAAAACATATTTTGGAACTTTATTAGTTGTGACTAATCCACATGGCTTTGAATGTAGATTATGGTGAATTATGAATAGACAGTTTATAATTTTCTCCTTTATCATGCTCATCTAAATGAGCAATATTTTATTAATACAATAAAAATTCAGTGAAAAAGCAGAGGAAGTTGCTTAATTTTAACTGAAAATAAAAGTAATTTTAGTATTGCTAACACTCATTTACTTCTACTGACCTAAAGTTTCACGTGTATTTACGTGAGTGTGCAGACATATATATGTAAAACACGTAAGTATATTTTCTTTTGCTGTTGTTCTTTTAGTTGTAATTCACATCTCCCGAGCTGCAGTTTATTATAAGGTTACTCAAGACAAACCATTCCATTTCCTCTACTATCCCAACAGGATGGTTTATGGTCAGTGTGGTCAGGATCACATTCAAATGGCTGCAGAGTTCAAAGGAGTGGGGATGACTCGAGAAAACCATTTTTGTAATCTGTAAATTCCATTTCTACAAAAATAAGTTGGCCAGGGTTTGCAATGGGTATGGCGGGATTTTGCAAGGTCAAGAGAAAAAGCTGGGCTATGTGTTTTGACTCTGTCTCCACACAGACGGTGTATATTTGTAAATGGGTTTATGTTACTCTGCTTCAAATGACTTTTTTTTTTCACTATTTTCCCCCTCTTTTCTTGCTTAACATGTAAATATGCACAAGTATCTGTACCACTGAACTCGGGATCTCAAAGCCCTGATGCAACTTGGACCTTTCCTTGGGCTCCTGTGCTCATGCATGGGGAAGGTAAAGCTGTGTGCGTGCTGTCTGGACGGGTTGTTAGGTGGAAATAAATGCATCCAGGAGCTGTTCCCGGCAACGTGGGACCAAGGCAGTGAGTAATTTCCCACGAGACAAGCACACCACAACACCTGAGGTCCCAGCCAGGGCTGCAGTTCCCGCTCCATGTGGGCAGTAGATCTGTGCACCGTGTGCGTTTTCCCCTGTAGGAGTAGAAAAGGACAAACACTTTCTTCCTACTTGTTAACTCAAGGAAGTTAAGTCATCTGCATGATAACGTTTTTTTTTTTTTTTTTAATGAGCTTAGGAGATGCTGCTTTATGAACTTAGTCCCTTCGTACTCGCATAATTTGTAATAATAAATGTCTACACACCTGCAGATATTATGGAGCATCATATTGATAAGATTGTTAGAAGCAATATAAATAGGGTTCTAGAGAAAAACTTTTTGGACTAATTTCACACTTAGTTAGAAAGTATGCAAGTCAATGAGAGAGGACAAATATGGTGATCTGAGAATACAAATGTTGTTGGATTAAGAAACATTTGAGAACATTTGAAAGATTTGGGGACTATCCAGAACCTATCTAGTAGTATCTGCTGCAATCAGTAATTACAACTCAGTCTAGCTAAATATAAAAAATAAATAGATAAATAAATAAAATCTCTCCAGCACAAGATAGTTAGCCTCCCTCTAGCAAGTTTCATGCCTAGAGTGTCTCAGAGTCAGTATTTCTTTGAGGTTGGTTCGATTTATAACCAAGGCACCAGCATTTATGGGCTCAGCTAGCGCCTACTGGAGTGACTGCAAGCTCGGCTAATGGAGACTGACTTATCTCAATTTTATTCATCCCAACACCTAATGACTACATTAGGAACCAGCCCAAGATAAAAAAAAAAAAAAAGTGTGAAATATGCCTTCTCATTTATAATGCAGATTTTTGCATACCAGGATCAAAACTGTTAGCCTGTTGTGAATGTAATATCAGAGTAAAATAACAAGCATTTTACCAGTTAACATGCAAGCTAATGTGACAAAAGCATTTTTACATTCATTTACTGAGGGACTATCACCCTAAAGAACTCTTGGGAGATAAATGGAACAAAACAAAGCCAAATAAAACTTTAATCATTTCCATAACAAAAATTAAGCAACTGCAGCATGCATAGGGAGGTCTAGAAGGAAGCAGGAAAAAAATAAGCAGTGGGGAAAAAGGAGGATGGCTGAAAGATACACTGAGCTGCAACAAAGACTGTTGTGTCCAGAAAACAATGCTGAAAAATCACTCATTCTCTGGAGAACAATTGTAATAAGATGGGGAAACTGGTGCTGAACCAATTCTCTTCACAATCTTCAGATCTTAATCATGTGATCCTCTCAGGATGTCCAAACCTCGTTTACCTAAAGGCCTGTCTAAGCATGTTCCTCAGAAAATCTATCTGCCAGCACGTGTCTTTTAACTTTATTTTGTCTTCCACATCGAATAGAGTTTAGAAGAATGGCATGAATTAGATGGTAAGTGTTCGGAAAGCAGGTGAGAAACAGGAGGATTGAGTCACAGCAAGAGGTTTCTCGCTTATTCACCCGCTGCCGCCCTTAATTAGGGAACCGGACCCGTCCCTCTGCTCGGGAATATATGTCATCTTCTCAAGATGATCATTGCAAAGATTAAATTGCATATATAGAACTTAGAATTTAGTATGCAGCATTAAGTCATAATGAGCTTAATGAATTAATTGCATGAAGGTCTGCAGTGAGTAACTAAAAATATGGCTGATGAGTTAAAAAAGCAGATAGTTTTGCTGGTGGCACAGGGTCATTTTGATTATTTCCGGAGGAGTATGGGACTGCACAGATCATTCTGCAATGTCTTTTTTTTCCCTTTGCGAATCAACTAGATGACAATTTTTTGTCCATATATTCAGCAGAGGAAATAATAAGAAAAAAAATTTTATTTTCATTTCTGCAAGAACTTATGAATGTTCCTTTCTATCTCTCCATTACACTGACAAGTTGGGTCCATTCATTGAGAAAGTAAATCAATAAGGTGGATTTAAACACAATATTTGTTTTGGCTAATAACACACACACATGCAAAAAAACCCTAGCTATATTCCATGTAAAACTTGTTACAATTGTTGTACCAGAAAACAGACCTTGAAATATAAACAATATATATTAAAAGGCGATGGCAGGACATAAATATATAAGTGAAATCATTACTGCCAAGTCTAACAGCAGGATATAGCAGCTTAGTGTACAAATTGTCTCAAACTATAGAAGCGCAATGGTAAGCCTGCTTTATTTTGAGAAGCAGAGTATTTTCATTGGGTGCAGGGTATCTTTGGGTTGTTGAATTTTAGAGGAGTGACGAGTTTCAAAAGGAGGATAAGATCCATATGTTGTCATGGCAGGATGAAAGAAAAGATGTAACTAACTGTGTTTGAATGGCCATGGTGGTGGCCCCGTGCCTGGGATGGTTTGGTTGGAGAAGGAGGTGAAGGCACCAGGGGTTTCTGCACACCAGCTCTCATCCCAGTGTCGCCCAGAGGAGCTAGTGCAGGACACAGAGCCCTTTCCCCACATAAAAAGTTGCTTCGTAATTAACGCATACAAAGCGACAGCAGCTCTAAGCTAATCTCTGCCTCAAAAAACACGTGTTTAACAGAGAGATTTCTGCTCCACCTGCCAATTTGCATACATGTCCCTTCTGCTGCTGGGGGGGCACATGAGCATGGCACTGAATTACAACCCCAGTGGTGCCGAGCGGCTGTCCACCCTGACTCATATCCCCAGATCTCTTCAATAAATAAGAGGATACTGGAGAGCTCTGACTTTTTTGACTTTTTTTTTTCTTTTTTTTTTTTCTTTTTACCTCCCCCCCTTTTTTGTAACAGCTCTTCTGGGTCCCCAGTTGATTTTCTTCGCAAGGTTAGCTGCTAATACATTCCTAGCACCCATGCATTATTAATGCTCACCGCTCTCCAAGGTGGCAGTGACAAATAGGGAGCAAAATTCACTGACTAGTGGGGAATGTACTTTTTAGTCATGCTTGAATTTTTCAATCCATTCTGCTTGTTGAGGATTTTTCAGTAGAGGTACTGTAGAAAAAAATATGTTGATTTTTTTTCTTCTTTTTTTTTTCCTTCAAACCTAAGAAGCACTCTAGTAACCAGTGGAAAGCTTATGAGTCAGGGCTTTTCCCAGGAGGTTTTGAGGGGGAGTAGTGCAAAAAGTACCTTTGATGTTTCCAGTAGCATGGAAGTCATTGTTTTTCCTCCCATGTAGTAAGTGGCAGTTTTGACTGCAAATCGACTATGCATGCAGTCAAGTAAATTATAATATTTTAACTAGGCTGTGCATGCCAGCTGTAGCATTCCCAGAAATAATACCAAGTGTGTATCATGAGAAACATTGATTTTTAATGTGCAGATTTGTTTCTTCAGATATAAAACTCTATTCATTTTGCAATATAAAGAAGCAATCTGTGAAATACATTCTTAGACCATTATCGGTTACTATAAATCCCACTAGTAGTACCAGCACACTTGTTTAATTCAGAATTACTTCATTTAAAGTATGATTTTGTGCATGCGGTGGAGGTGCTGAAGATTTGGCAAATACCTCTTTAACATAACAAATAGCTGACTGTAAATATTAGGCTAATTCTTCCAAACGTTTAATAGGGGGATAACTCACTGGGCAGAATAATGAACTCTTTGCTAATGGCTGTACAGAGGGGATTAACACCTTCGTGCGGCCATGCAGAAGCGCACTAAAAATATGTATATGTCTATTTTGCTGGGTTTTTAATATTTCTCCATCTCTGAGCCATCTCTATCATGCAGCTTTGGAGCAAGGTTTATCTTAGGACCCTTAATAGCCCGGTTTAGAGGCCATGGCAAAAATTTCACATTTTGTGCTGCAAAAGAAAAGCGATAAAATCTGACGCTTTCCCACACTGTGATTTTGGGCCAGATATGCCATCTTTGACATGAGGTGATTTTGTCCCCCTGCAATAAATGGAGACTATGGCTTAATCTACCAACCTAGGTTGTGCATTTGCTTTCCTAGTTCTCCACATCCTATCTTTCTTGGCTTAAAACTGGTTGCTATTTTATATATGCACCTGCAATGTATAGCAGCGAGCTGGGAATGACAAGCATGCTCTTATATAGGTGCCTTGAGACTATCTTGACATTGTGTTTGGGAGCTAAGCCACCGTACCTGCATTAAGCTCTGCAACCATGAGTCTAGCCAAAGAGAGAAGATCTCGTGGCATAAGGAGGAAATAAATTATGTCACTTAAAAGGTGACGTAAGAAAATAGAGATCCATAATTTTCAAATAAGATCAGAAAAGCATTCACAAAAATGAAAAAGAGCTTGGGATATGAAGAAAAGATAATTCTGCTGTTCCTACACACTGGCCTACATACAAACACATCTTCATGCAAGAGGGGCTCTTGCAGAAGCCAATTTTTCTCCCGTCCTCACAAGTCTCTCGCTTTTCCCCAGATTTCTTTTGCAATACTGTGTTTCTCCTATATTTCCACAGTCCCTGCTTCCATATTCCTGTTGTGGCCATTCAACCTTTCCTTCCCATGACATCCTGGTACTACAGTAACGAAACTGTGGATACTCATGGAGAAGAATTAGACAATGCAGCTTGTGTGAATAAGTATATGGAAGAGAAAACAGCTGTGAGTGAAAGGACTCAAGTTTTGTGGGGACTTTGGAGTGAGGGAAGACCCATATCTCAGTGCTATGCACTGTGGCTTTAAGGTCTTTTCTAAGGGTTTTTCTTTTTTTCTTTTTTCCCTCCTCTTATAGTTTCACATATTTGGTGCAGGCGGCCAACCTGCATGTCAAAGCTGAATTTTGGTAGAGCCGTGATGTGTTCTTCCCAGTTGTGATCCATAAAAATTAGATTAAGACTTGTTAAAAAAAAACAAAAGAATTGCCGGTGAGCCGCTTGTCACAGGAGTAGATAAGGAAAACAATGCACGGGAAGGAAAATGCAAAATCAGAATCGAGAGTGGAGATGACAGAGAACAAGCATGTGGAAATGAGAGGTGATAGCTCAGGGAACATTATATTAGAAAGGGATGGAAGTGTCAGAAAGGAACCAGAGAGCAGCAGATTGGCTTAAAAAAAAAGAAAAGAAAAAAGAAGGAAAAAAAAAGTGTGTTCAGGAGATGTTGATGGAATCCATCCAACATCTGAACGACTCAATGAATAGCAGACTGTTGAAACTAGATGAGACACTAACTAATTTAGTTCAGGCTGTCAATAATTTAAATCAGAAGGTTGCTGTATTCAATGCTAATATGAAGATTTGGATTTCAGGAGCTTAAGATTTTAAGAAGCTGAAATGAATCTGTGCCATCATTTTCCACTTGTGATTGTTCAGAGAATATTGAAAAAATGCTATTGATTCATTATTACTGCTGTGTATCATTACTGATATTTAAGAAACCTGCTTGCAATTTTAAGATATGATTTATATTAGCTACTTTAGAGGGTGCTGCATATAGTAAGAGAGGGCACGTTTTCTCCCATCCTGCAAAACCTAAGCATTATATGCACAGTTGACTCCTCTATTCCATAGATTGCTGGTACAAGGGGAAAAAAATCAAAGTCCTGTCTTTGGCAAAGACCCTAGCTGATCCCTTCCAATCTGCAATGTCAGAAAACTCAGATACTTAACAAATCCTCTCATGTTTGTTGGCTTCATTTAGCAAACGTCTGTTCAGTTATCATAGATTAAAAGAAAATATTTATTTTTTACAAAACATTACTCATTTGAGAGATATAGCGAATATGAGTTAGAGTTAAATTCAAAGTGCTTTTTTTTAATAAAAAAATGTAATTTACATTACAGGGACATGCAACAGCAGCAGAAAACAGTTTGTGGGTGGGAGATTTTAGGAATTAAAAAAAAAAACATTTTCCCCAGGCTAAATGTCTGCACATAAAGTACAAAAATTAATCAGAAAATGTATTTAGGTTCTGAGTTGTTTATATAGTAAATGAAGAAGAATCTGTGTCCAGCAGTGAACAGAAATTGGAGCATTCCCATACCAGCTCGTCCCAAATCTCAGGATAACTTTAAAGCTTTGCTTTTTGGTATCCTCATAAGGTACAAATTTTCTCACTAATTCTTCCAAGGTGTGCGGCTTTTGAATTTTCTTTTGGTGTCCATCTAAATTGGATTAAAAAGGATGTGCCAGAAGATGTTGCAGAGATCTGACCTATTCCTTAAAAAAAAAAGAAAGAAAAAGAAAAAAGAAAGGTAGAAAGCAAAACAGTGGAAGTATAAAGCAACAAGGAAAAGCACACACAAAAAATGTGACTTTTATTCAGTTCAGGCTGTAGCATACCACTCCGAGTGACTGCCCAAGCTTGAATTCAAGCCATCCTATTGGAGCACAGGTAGGAGCAGGTACTGGAGTAGTGAGTCCCATGGCAAAGTCCAGTTCTCACTTTCACTTTTAGTAGCATCGAGCAAGTATGCAGGTGTGCAGCAGGCTTTTAATAACCGTAGGTAGCTATGGGAGGACTACATGGAAAAGAGAAGCTGGAAAGAGAAAAAAAATGTTTCTAGTTCCTCCAGTGCATGGGATGCCCAAGTCTGTTGGAGCTCCTTGAGTCTCCCATTGTTTGTAAGAACCAGGGTCTTTCAGCACAGGGAGCCTGAGGGGTTCTTTCCTCCTGGGTAAATAAGTCAAAGAGCAGACGATGAGTACGTCCCTGTGCAATGCAGACATGTCGGGCTCAGATGGTGACTCAAGGTGTCTCACTCTGAAAGGTGAGTGATGGTGACATGGGATGGGGAAAACCCAGACTCCAGCCATCTGGGCGCTGAATCACCCTGACCCAGGAGCCTCCATGCTCTGTGTCCTTATTCACCCAAAAGGGGATGGTTTTGAGATACCGACATCATCACAGAGCCAAGCCAGCAGACCAAAAGCACTTCTCAGAGGCACCAGAAGCCAAGTGGGAATACATCCCTATGGAGAGTGTTTTTTCTCTTTTTTTTTTTTCTTTCCCTTCTGTTGGCGATAATAAAGTTTTGCTGCTCTGCTCTAATCCATTTTATGGAGAGCAATTTATCTTACTCCCTCTGTGTCCGTCACATCGCGGGGACAGGTGAAGTATCTGGATTTCCAAAGGCGGCAGCGATGCGCACCATGTATCTTAGGGCATGACCCAGCCCTTGCTCTGAATTGCTCATTTTTTTTTGCCAGCACCGATGTAGCTGCAACCCTATTTTTCAAAAGCACTTGGCTATACACATACAATTATTTAGACAGTTTATATCTAATGCAATTTTACACTGACAAATCTCTTGGAATTCTTGGTGTATGTGTTTCCAAACAATTCCCCAAAGCGGAGTCGTTTGCCTCAGTCCACACTGTTAAAGCTTGCAGCAGAAAGTAATGGTGCACCAGAAAGAAATCCCTGCAGTGATTAGAAAAAAAAAATCAATGATGAGAGGAAAAAAGAAAAAAAAAATAGTATAGATTAATAATGGAATGAGAGAGATGTGGACCAGGTTTATGCCAGTAGGTTATCAGTAGATTGAACATTATTAAATTGTGCTCATTTGAGGCTGAAGCCCTTAGTGTGTCTCATAAAAAAAACCCTGCACAAAGTAGCAACAGAAAGTTGCTACTTGTCTATAGGAAACTGTTCTGGCCTATTAGATAATTATACATTTAGATATAAATGGATTAGATAAGTGTATTTTATATTGCTGGTAGCTTGAGATGCCTGTAGTCAGACATCATTTTTGAAGGTGAATTACTTGCATTTCAGACAGAATTAGTACTCTCCCATTTCAAAATTGTATGTTGAACAGCTTTAAAAAAATCCCATAAATGTAAAGTATCTAATATTTAGCTCTAATAGCTCATCTTCTGCCTTTTATTAGGGGAGAAAATAATAGCTATGAAGGGAGCTTCATACTTTCACAGACTTCAGGTAACACAAACTAGTCATGCTGTACTGTGTGAACAAGCTGAATCATCTTGAATCCAAATTAAATTTCCAGTTCTGTCTCACAAAACTTAGCGAAGCCCAAAGACTAATGCTATTCCTGGCCAGGAATCCATCGTGCCAAGTTCCATTTTGGAGATATTTTTTTCAGATGTGGAATACACTCATGTAAACCAGGATTTATAACAGAAATGCTGACAGACAGTATTGGTGATACTGTTCTAAATTATTTGTGTTGAATGTTTTTTTCATCTCTTTTCCTTTTAATGATCTAAGTCTTTCTGCATCTGGCAGCATGTTTCCTCACTGTTTACCTTTCCTGCCAAAGCAGTATCATCCATCTATGACTATGCTTTTCTTGGTTTCTTGCTCTCTGTCTTTAATATTTGAAGCCAATTTTCCATTTATTCTAGGACTCCTGTACCTCTCATGTTGCCATCAACTTCTATAGTGGAACCCTGTCAAAAATGCTTTCAAGATGCAATTTTTTTTATTAAGAAATGTGTGGTTATGCTCTGGTGTATTTTTATCATAAATGCTGAAATAGACTATGGCTCTGCTTAGCTGGCATGTGCCATAAAACAAAACCAAAGAACCCAAGGTGCAGATGCTGTGGTGTGCATCCTCCACCAATGCGTGCTGCAAGATGTTGGTGTCACCCCAGACCTCTTTGTAATTGCTTCTCCAGCTGCAAGTGTGTCAAAAGTGTGTCAAAAAATATAAGGAATTCAAAGGAGCATGCCAGGAATTTGAATCTACTTCATATCCAAAAAATTCCTGCGACAAGGCATTCTTTTTCTGGGGGCACTGTCAGTAGCACAGTGGCTCTTGGACCCCAAATGAGAGTACACATTTTCAAATGGCCTTTCCCTGTTTTTCATTTACTTTTTTTTTTTTTTTTTGTATTTTTTTTTCCTGTTATTCTCAAGCATAGGCCACTTCTTGTTGGACACAACTGTCTTAGACAAGTCCTTAATTTAACAGTTTGTTCATGCTACTTCATTTAAATAGTGATTATAAAGGAAACTGTAATCCTACTGATTTGCAAATTGAACTGTTTTGTAGACGTTATTTAAACAGTGCCACTATAACTGTCTTTCATGAAAAAAACACGAACACGGTGCAGTGAGAGAGATCAAAGATTCATAAGGAAGTTCCTTTTTTTTTTGAAAACTGATGCTCCTGGCTTCTTTAACTAATTGAAATTTTTTCTTTACAAGAACAGACCTTGAAGCATTCTGGCTGCTGCCACCAGCCTTATCATTACATAGTTGTTACTTCCTTCTTCCAGGGCCTTACTTGGAGATTAATGGAGCACTGTGCTGACACTTTGGGATGAACTTTGTCTATTTTTGGCACACTGTACAAATGCTAAGACACAGGTGATTATCAATAACCTCTGACCCAAAATAAATGAACCTCACCTCAGTTTTCAGTTCAGAACCAGAGTTTCACAGCTTCATGGGATGTCGCAGTATCGAGCTACATTTTATTTTAATGCAGGAATTAAGGTGGATACAGTGATAACAAAAGGGAGGACAAACAGTACCAGCTTGCTTGAGGTGAAAGCTTTGAGTGGGGGGTCAGGACAGGGGGCCAACTCGCTGGCCATAGGTGCAGGATGGGGCATAAATTCTTCCTCTGGCTTTGGTATGATTTTCCCCTTAGTTATGATCTCTTCTCCAACCATTGCCATGATGCCCAAGTGCAGCTTAGGAGAGGAGGAATCTCTCTAGCTCTGTCGCTCTAGAGCCCAAACTTGCATTTCTTTAAGCTTTTATTTACTTTTTTTTTTTTTTGGTGGCTTAATGCCATTCCTGAATTAGAAGCCCTAGCTCAGGCTCAACCTGTAACACCCACAAGAGAAGTCCACGTTCCTGAGCAAAACCTTGTCAGTCATCAAGCTCCTCTAGTAGTTGTCTAATATAAGAAACAGGGCAGAAAATGAAGAACCAGCTTATGTGTGACCTATATATTGTATGATACAATGGGATATTTATAAAGCAATAGATTTCTATACTTATCACTTGCTTATATTCATAGAATGCTTACGGCTTCAGCTTGCAGAATATTGTCCGTGAATGTTAATAGCTGTCTATATTTATATAGGATAAACTTAAGTTTAGAAACCTATTAATATTTATGGATCATATGCTGCCATCTGAAGTCAGAGTCCACAACCATATGTGAGGGACTAATTTGGCATTAAATATGTCCAGCTATCACTATCAATTTGGCAGGATCATATACAAATAGGTGTATTTCTAAGTGCCTGGGCAACATCCTGCAAAAAGCTGAGCATCCTCTTAGGTGCTTTTTAGGCTAGACAGCCTGTACAGTCAGAAACTTTGCACCTAGCATTATTTATCCTCTAAAATGTTACATTCTTGCACTTACTAGGAAGTAAAAAAAAATAAGAGAGAGAAAATATCTGAGCACAAAAAGCAAAAAGGAAAATTGCTATTATTATTAATACTTATTAATAATAAATTTGCTAATAAAATATTGTTATTACCCTTTAAATCCTTTAAAGTAGAAATGTGCTAAGCATTTCATCCTCCTTTTTCCTTTTTTTTCTTTTTCCTCCTTGTGGTTGTTGAATTTACACTCTAGAACAAGAACTCTCCTCCCTGGTTGTGCTTTTTCCTGGACACATGAGTTTACGTTAGTGACCACACTCAACAGGAAGATGTCAACAAGCATCTCTGGTTGATGCAAGATTGTTTGCCACTGAGGAAGGTATGCATAGAAATGAGCTCCTATTGTATAAATGAGGTTTTTATGTATTTATTTCCTCTCTTGAATGGAATAACCTGGTGCGGCCCCCTCTCTGGGGCAGTGCTGGTCACTGTGTTGTTCGCAGCAGACAAGCACAAAAGCCACAAAAAGCACATTCTGAATTTGCGATACCCTTTTTCTAGCCCAGTTAACAGAGTATCTCAGGAGCACGGTGTAAATAAATGAAAACAGACGTTTGAGTCAGGCAGAGTAGCTGGGAGTTTCTTTCCACCCCCCTGTTCTGTGACTGTAATTTTCCAGTCCAATTAGAGACTGGAAAGTTAAGCAAAAGGAATTAGAGTTGCAGCAAAGGAAGAAAAATGTAGCAGGCAGATCCCTATCCTTACGGAAAAGGGGAATCCATGAACGGATTAACGCCATTCGCAGAGAGCCAGGAGGTGACATTGCTGCGTTTGGGAAGTTTTGAGCTCCTCGTTAGCAAGGTGCCCTTGTGTGTGCAGGCAGCAGAGCCTGGGGTGAGCAGATGTCTATCCCACGCTGCCAGATCACCAGGCTGTGTGGTAGCTAGTCCAAGCCCACCTTCTCCCTGGTTTATTAACTGAGTAAGTGTCCATACAACGCTTATCCTGACTCAGTTGTTCCTCTCAAGCTTGTGTTCCTCTAAGGAACTTGGTGTGCCGTACTCATGCAATTGCCACATTAAATGAGCACAAATCATGCCACTGGTTGCAAATCCATCAATGATCTATGATATGACAGGATCATCTCTCTCTCCTGCTTCGTTGAGGCTCTTCAGTCCTGACCAAAGAGCCTGGCAGGTGTGGTCCTCAGCTGCTGTTAATCATCTCCTCCTGGGGTCCTACCCCACATGGTGGCCACTTGCCCTAATGACCTCAACACTTGGCAATCTATTTCCCAGTGATGGCAGGGAAGTTTGAGATGTTCTTCTCCAATGATGGTTCCTTCTTCTATTGGCCAGAGCAAGCACTGGTGTCAGTAACTCTAATCCATGTCCCTCTTTTCACCTCAGAGAGGTAGGGCTGCTTGTGTGACTATGTAATTGCTCATGTTCCCGTTGAGCTACCTACGTGTGCCAAGACAGCACAGTTCCATACGATTCCTATTTGCTTTACAAGCTTTTGCCAGCAGAGGTTTGTTTTTCAGATAAATGGTTGCTATACAGCTCACTGTCCCAAATTACAGCTCCCGACTCTCCTCGTTGGCTGGAAAGGGGTGGAGAATCCTAACTAAACTGATAGTAAGATGCCAGTGGGTGGATGTGAAGGCAACATCTGTCCGTCTGATCTCATGTGCTGATCTCGTGTACTGGCAGGGAGGGACACGCATGACACTTTGTTATTGCAGAAATATCTTAAGGACATAAACTTTGGACAGCTGGAACCTGGTCTGAAGTGCCTGTTTTGCAAAAATGCCGTCTCCTATGTGGGGGACTTTTGGTCATTAATAAAGTGGGGGGAATGGAAGAGGGAAGAAATGTCCTGACTTTTTGGTTTGTTAGTGTGTGGGGAAGGAAGGTGGTACAATGTATGGATGCACATATATAGGTCCAATCTTTTATTGCTGCTGAAAGGTTAGAGGCCATTACCTGGGAATGAGGCAAACGAGTTTTCTTTAGAGCCATGAAAGACTATTCCACCTGGAACAAAATCCCTGCCAAAAAGGAAAACAAGCTATTGGCTGTACGAGTTGGATGGCGCCTGTCCATGAACGTGGTTCAACTGCTCTGTGCTGTTCCAGCACCTGGAAAAGCAGCTTGCCAATCTTCCTCGAGCTCCTCTTGCCTAAAGGGAAGGAAAAAACCCTTCAAGTGTGCGGGCAGCGAACAGCAGGGATTTCTGAAACGGAAATCTTGACAAATGCACCTTGTGCTTGTGTGAAGTGCCCGGTGAAAATGCAATAGCTGTAATACATTTGTATTTTAGCAACGCTCTTTCTGTGCCTCTTCACTCCGTATTTGCTTGAAAAATCATCACAGCTGAAAGCTATGAGACTGAGCGTGGGCCCAAAAGTAACAATATTAAGCAGTGTGTGAACAGGAGTGGTAATAGCAACGTTAACGCAGGGCTCAGAGGTTGGGCGGGTGGTATTTAAGGTTTTAATTATCTGGACGTTGCTACAGTGATGGTGGCCAAAAAACACCTAATCCAAATACGTAAAGGAATTAGTGAAATAAGACAATCAAAAGAAATACATTGTGCTTCTAGCATGCTCTAAAAGCCTTCCCTGCCTTCAGCTGCTTCTCCCCGGCTTCCCCAACCAACCTTCTGCACTTTGTAAAGTAGAAAACACTGATGTCACGGGGAGCGCTCGCAGCCGCCGCGCCGGAGTTCAGGCAAGCTGTTAGCGTGTGCCCTGCTCCAGAAAGCTTAACTGCGACCTGCCACAAACATGTTTTTGCATTTGTCCATATTGCAGAAGAAAAGCTGAATTTTAGATTTTTTTTTAAAGTGAAAGAAGGTGATTCTATGATGAGGGGGGAAAAGTGAATTATTTAAGCTTACTTAAATAGCTCACTTCTCATCACAAAACAGCAAGATCTTCAGTGCTGCAAGATCTTGGAAGTCTTCACTCTTCATTCAGTGGAAATTTAGCTCAAAGATTGTGAGAGATTTGGTGCCAAAGGCCAGTCATTTCTTTTCTCTTTTATTTTTTTTTAATTTTTATCAGAGGAGACCTAAGCAAAAAGCACTCTTGCTGAATGATGGATGCTTTCTCAGCAACAACCTCTTTTGCATCTATTCCTTATTCTTTCCTTACTTCTTTAAAATGTCAACAGAATTATAATCATTTTAATTATAATAAACTGTGATCCTATGCACCAAATCAAAGAATAAAGTCTGGCTCTGCACACAAAGTAAAGGTCTAGGATGACATCGTGCTTTAGTTACACAATCTAGGTTCTCGTAAAATGCTTTAATAACCTTTTTGTCTTTTCTAATGTTGCTCTTTTCTTTCCTTTTTATTCCCCCCCCATTTTTTTTCTGTTTTCCTGTAATTAACATAGAAGGACTGTTTTGTTTGAATAGTGCTTGGCTTTTAGAGGGAGGGGGGAAATAAAAGGATCCACTACCCTGCTGTGACAGAAAAGACTTGAATTGGTATTTAAATGAGGACAATTTCTGCAGATCCTTTGGACTATTAGATGAGAAGCAGTTTAATTTTTACGGCTCTAAATTAGTCCTGAAGGAGGAGGAGGCAAGGCTGATAATGAAGCTGGAGCCCCATCCTCTGCTGGGTTCATGCACACGAATGCCATCGGGAAGGGTGTTGGAGCAGAAATCCAATGAAATCTTTCGATCAGGATCTTTGGACCCTCCCAGATCAAAGAAATTGTGTAAATTCTTAGCAATGGGACATATGGTTGAGCAGAATAGGAGAAAACCATGAAAAGAAATCAGGGATGTCTGCTTTAAATCAAAATTAGCAAAATATGCTCGCTCATGAAGCTGGGTTGAGGTTTTGTTTCAGCAAGGCCCAAAGGTAAGGCAATGTGCTTTCCTGGCAAGGGTTAGTATTTCCATCCTAGGCTGAGAGCCGGGATCCGGACCAGCTTCATGGCAACATTGTATTTCCTGAAAGAGACCAAAAAGGATGAGGATCAGTAAATAGTGCACATTTGCAGCTACACCATTATGAGGTGCACTTAGAGACTCCTGCCGCCTTATGAATTCCTATATTTTATCACAGTGAACCAGCTTTTCCTTTCCAGGTAGTAGATAATAACTAACTCCTACATCAAATAAGACAGGGAAATATTGAGTAAAAAAAAAGAAAAAAACAGCAGAAGGGTATCAGTGAAATCACAGAATCAAAGTTTTTTAGATGTCAACAAACAAGCAGAAAGTCTACATTATGTAGTGGTCAGAAAAAAATTGCTGTAAGCAACATATCAGTTCCTCTTGAGCTGTCCATCTCCATCAGATCAATAGCCCTTCCAAGCATGGGACATTCAGGCTTTCAGCTTGAGAAATTGAAGTTCTCAAAATAAGTCAGGGTTGCAACACGAGTCCATCATTGTGTGTCACAGAAATGAAATGAGTTGTCTCCTGTTCGATTGATGACTGACACAAAGCTGGGAGGAAGAAAGAAGAAAATAAACGAGGGTTTTTTTCCCTCCCCTCCCTGCTCCTGAAAAGTTCTTACCAACACTTCTGTCAAAAAGTTTATGCTAAAGAATTTGCTTTTGTTCTCATGTAGCTGCCTGGCTCCCATTGCTGGTAATGGGAGGTATATGGGCGGAGCAGGACGTGAATGCCAGAGATAAGGACAAAACACAAATCCAGCACTTTTTTTGCAAGCAAAAGATGGTAATGTTATACCGTTGGCAACTTATAAGTAGCAGCTTATAGCTTCTGAGGCTTTTGATTGAGGAATTAGTAATGGGGAAATGAGGAAACAGGCAGATATTTGGCCCACTGAAATAAGAAAAAGGGGCAGAAGCAGATATCTGACCCCAGCCGTGGCATGTAGCCATTAGGATGGGAGCTAACCACCAGGTTTGGGGAGCCCCAATAGGAACCAGATATAAAATTTGCCTTTAGCTGCATGTTCAGAACTGAATCCATCTCGAAATGGGGAGGTTGAAGTTGGTTGATCTGTAGGACTGGGTCCTACAGATATTTGACTGATGTTCAACATGGTAATACAGCCCCTATCATTAATACAGCTGCTTCTGTCAGTTCACTCCTCATTTGAAATCATGCACATGAAGAATGATTTGCAATTATTTATTAATTTTATCATGTTAAGAGGCTGCCTTGGTGAGGCAGTAGTGTTCTTGAGTGAAAGTTGTTGTGTTTTACCAAATGACTTGTAGAGTTTGTGTCAGACATCATGGGTGCGTAGGCAATAACTGTCCATGGTGAGGGCAGAGGAGAGGGGAAATAAAAAGAATAGAGTTTGAAGTGCCCCTTCATACTCTATTCATGAAAATAAATCGAAAAAAGTGTAAAAAAAAATAATGCAAGTTCAATGACATGAATTTGGTCAGGGATTTGTTGGACATCAATGATGATTCAAATCATGATGAAAATATCAAATGTGATTAGGAGGATTTTGAAAAAAAACTATTTCAGACATCAGTCTAAGAAGTGCAATAGGTATGATCTTCCTACTAGAGCGAAGTAGATCTAGTTAACTGCATTTAGTTAATTCGTTACAATTAATACAGATCTGCATTAGGGCCGCAAAGTGTCAAAGTCGCAAAGACCCTGGATTTATTTTTTTTATTTGCCTGGTAGGAAAATGTAGTAGATTTTTTTTGAATCAAGCATATAATATACAAATTTTTCTGAAAATAATTTTTGAATCAGTTGTTCATTGCACAGTGAAATACTTATCTCAGCCATGGATATTTTCCACATTGATTTTTTTTTCACATTGATTTTTAAAAACGTATCTGAACAACCTTTTTATATTAAAAATATTTGAAAGAAATCAAAAGATTTCATTATGAAAATCATGCTTCCCCCTCCAAAAAAAAACCCCTCATTTCTGTTGCTGTCCCTCCTGCTTCCCTGATAAAAGTGATGAGGCATAGACTGGCAGTACACTTTCCTCCTCTCAAATCCATGTTTTGGCTGGCACCATCTGAAAGCAAACTCCCCGCAATGGGCTAGACAAACTCCTGGCAGGAAAAACAGACATTTTTGTGCCTTGGGGCAAATGACCTTACTTGCCCCTTTCCATCTCATTTTATCTATGGCTTTTACCTTAACTTCCAAGAGCTGCTACACACTGCAGGATTTTTTTTTTTTATTGTCTGAATATATTTTTATATCAAAAAAATGGATTTGATGATTGGAACTGAATAAAAACACACACTAGAAATAACATCAATTTTCATTGAAATGACATATATATATATATATATATATTTATTTTTTTTCTTTTTCTCCCGTGTGAAGCCACACAAGAAATAATGCCTCCTGGGGCATCACAGCAAAAGCGATGAGCTTGGGGAAGGGCCTTCAATCTTGTCAGCCTGTGTCCCTGCGCTGTTAACTCCTTCCACTGAGCCCTAGCCCGAATTACCCCGGGTCAGCTCCTATAGAAACAGCAATAAAACAACTTTCTGCGGTGCCTCCAGGTCTCTTACATAGCCACGCACGGGTGCGAGCACCTTGTGCTCACTGCATTCAGTGCAAAATCAAGCTGTTCCGTCCTTTGGTTTTAAAGCAAAACCAAGGTGTTCCTGCTTTTTTCTCATGCTTGCCATGATTGGCTGCTCCTTCCTGAGCTCCAACTTTGCTGCATTTGACTTGAGCCACCGCAGAGCATCTGGGAAATCAGGGAAGCAGCAGAGCGGAGTGGTTACAGTAAAGGAAAAAATAATAATAATAAAAAACCTTATTGAAAGAAAACTGTCCGAGGTAGCCCCATGGTGTCCTTTCGCACTGAGATGCTGTCCTGGGAACCCCCTGGGAAATTGCCAGACATATTTTTTTTCCCTGATAACAATGTAAGTAAGCTGAAAAGTACACACAGCTTCACTCCGGAAAAGCAGTGCAGAGGTCTGCATGCTCTGCCACTGCCTTAATAGCAGCACCTTCCTTTCTCGGGGGGAGAAAGAAACAAGATTGGGTCCAAAAAAGAAAAATGTCTAGTGTCTCAGAGAGGACTTGTTCGTTAAGTGCTGATGAGATGCTGTGTGCAGTCATGCTGCCCCGAGGAGTTTGTAATACCAGAGCTGGAGCCTCCAGTGCTTCATAAGTACCGCTGTGAAGAGCCTTGTGGGAGCGCAGTAATTGAGGAAACGGTGCTACTTCTGGACTAGATCATGCAGCCCTTGCATCAGGCGTTCAGCACTTACCCGTTTGCCTTACTGATGGCTTTAAGGCTGGAAAAATCTAGTGTAGTCACCAAGTTACTTGCCCTTGAAAACTCAGGATGCTCCAGCACTCTGAATGAAAGGGTGAAGTGGATCTGCATAGGCTACTAACAAGAAATTAACTATATATGTGTACCTATATGTATATATATATATATATGCCTGAAGCTAATCTCTGCTCTTATTCTTTTCAAGTGTAGCTCATATACGTAATTACATGTTTCAGTCAAATCCAGTCCCTGTGGCATCCCACTTGGTCCTGAATGTGCTTACAAAATACTTCCTGACTTGGCATGAAAGTTGCACTGATGCTCAGACCCCTGAGGTTGACCAGGACTCAAGTAGAGGTCTGTTTCCAGGCAAAAGAGTATTAAAAGCTGTGTAATTTCCTATCTTGGTCATTTTTGGGAAAAAAAAAGTCATGGCAATGGTGTCACCACTCTTGTAGCCTTGTAGATTCGTGTTGTCAACAATTAATGTCTATTTTAAGAGGTTTTTTAAAGGACTGAGAAGATATGTGCAAAATTCATCTACAGTTGAAGCTATTTACCATTTACTCAAAACCCTCAGTGCAATTGCATCTTTATTGATTAAAAATAATTATGCACATGATGGTCAGATCTTTTTTTTGTAGGTGCCAAAGGTGATTGATTTAGCTGGGTTGATCTCACCTAAACTTAACTATCTAAAATTCAAGTATCTAAATTATCATCTAGGTCCCCTGTAGAGCCCTTAGGGAGAGGTAAGAGCCTTCAGAAAGTCATTCATTCTGCCATTGTTTTCAGAAATACAGTTGTTTCCTTCAGAAACTTGTGAGCTCCTCAAGAGCCCTCAGGTTCTCCGCTTGGATAATGGAGAAGTATTGCTGGGATGAGCAGCTAAATTTTAATGCTGTGCTTAGAGGGCAGGATGCTCATCCACATCCCTGGGAGTGTCCTGACACATGGATCTGAAATTTACAGTGCACTGAAAACCATCCCTTGGAGAAGCAAGCACGGACCATGCTGCTGATATGTCTCTGGCCACTCAGTTTAAAGGTTCTTTGTATATATGTCTGTGTAAAATACTTAATTCCTTTGTAGCAACCTCTTTTCTGGAAGACCTATCGTCCTCCTGCGGATCAATTTGTCTAAAGGAGTGTAATCTGTATTTACTTTGCAGGAGATACTGTGCCTCTCAACTCAGCTAAAAGCTGATTCAGCTCGTATTCGTCTTACTTTGACCTCAGAAATATTCCCTGCTAACTGTCCTCCTGTTCACTCCAATTTGTACTGCCTAAATGCTTACTGCTGAGTGTCCCTCTGGCCATTTTGAAAGGTGTTTCATCACACTACAATAAACGTGAAATACTGATGCACTCAAAACAGGAAAAAAAAAGAAAAAGAGGAAAAAAAAAGCAGCTGTATATCGACATGGGACCGGACAGAGGCATTTATTACACTTTACTTCCATACCATTGTCTACCTTTGGCAAAGGAAGACTCTCAGGGTCCCTGGTGGTCCAAGACGATCAATACTACACAGGAGTTAAATTAGACCTCAAGTCAAGCACATATCTACCTTGGCTGAGATACCTCCAACCTAAAGTCCCTGGAAAATTTACATTTTTCCACTAAGTTAACCAATAACAGAGTGAAATGAGTGAGAAAAAAGCAGCTGTCTAGGCAGCATCTTGCATTATTATCAAGCGGATGTTGTCCAAAAAGCAGCTAAGGCTCTTTGTGAGCAACACAAGCAGGGTCATGTCTACGTAGGCCACTAGTTATCGGGCACATTACCTATATGCATAAGAAAAGAAGTTAGTAGCCATGTAATAATGCTTTTTAAAAGACTTTCTATGCAGTTTGATATCCTAAAGGGCTTTTTTTCCCTCTTGCTGCTATTCTTGCAATACCATGGGGTTTTTTTCATTTTTTTTTGTGTGCTCACACTTTTTTTTTTACTAATATTCATGAGAATTATATTAATTTATCAATCAGCATTAGGATATATTCACTCGCTTTGGAGCTCTAATCTCAGTGCCTTTATACTCCAAGCACCAAAAGCACTCATGACTTCAAGCACGAGGGACAGAGCAGGTGTAACACTTTTTTCAAACCACTGCAGTGTTTTCAATATCTGTAGCTGGAAGACAGATCCGGTGCCTCAGTGTAGAAAGAGAGAGGTCACATGAAGCTACTGACTAGACAAACAAGACCCTTTCTTTATGCAAATAAAAATGACTTGGAAATATTGTTGTTCCACACATCCGTCTCTAACAAGTGACCAGAATTTGTTAAATTCCAAGTTAGAAATGTGGGTCTGTATAAAATATTTGCAAACCTTTACTAGCAGACTAGTAACATCATTGGCTATAATAGCCTTGAATTAATAAAAAAGCGGGTTTTTTGGCTTAGTCTTTACGCAAATGAGGCCTGCACCTTTTGCTAGTGCTATTATATTATCTGATCAGAGGAGCCAGATTTATCTTTCAGCAGAGGTGAAGTCACTAGGTGGGTTTTCATCCCCTCAAACTTTGTTGCTTTTATTATTTAAATCATTTGAAAAGTGTTCCTCTTGTGTCAAATCTTCAGCTCGGGCATGGTGAACAAGCTCATCTATATCTCTTAAACAGCTGTGGGTGGGCAATTTCCAAAAGAGCGCTTTCCAACCCATTTGTCAGTGGAGAAAAAAATTGCTTTGAAATACGAAGCAGGTAAGACTTAACCTGACAAACGGCTCCTGTGTAAGTCATTTAAATTCAATTAGTGGCAGAAAATACTCCTGGATCAAGGGCTGCTTTCAACCTGCAGGACACATAGCACTTGATACCTACCCAACTGGCCTGGGGACTTGTGGCTGGCACCTGAGGGACATTCCCTACCTTTTATCACCAGGTAGAAGATTAGGATCGCCTAAGATTACAGGTACTTAAAGCTAATTAGGTCTGCTCCCTTACCCGCTGCTTGAATGCCCTGTGTTTCTGCAACAGTTTTACTCATATTGCAAAGTGTGTAGTTGTGGTGGCCCCATCCAGCCTGGTAAAACGATAGCCTTGCACGTGCTCTTGTTGGACGTCTGCCTTCAACGATATAATTATGTGATTAGGGGGAAAAAAAAGAAAGGAAAGTGACTGTAAACAAACCATGCTCTGCTCCTCCCCAGGCTCCTGCAGCGAAGCGCGTGCGTCCTTGGATCTGCTCGCAGAGGACCTGCACCTTGCTGGCACGCCAGCCGGAGATACCCACATCAATCCTTCTCTCTCTTATTTTTTCTCCCAGCTTGTGAATGATAGCAGTGTACAGGTTATTAATGCAAAAAAATAAAAAAAAAAAATCATTTCCTACACATAGGTTTAACTTGGGTTCAGAGTAAAATTCAATCGTGGCTCAGATTTATAGTAATTATTATTATATGTAGGGTTAAGTACTGGAAAAATGGAATTCTTATTTGCCATTTAACAATTCCATCTTCTATCTGTGAGCTCTGATTCTCCCATTATTGTGTTTCCTACAAATATCCCAGATACTTATAAATATTCTATTGCCATGAATTTTATATGACCCTTCAGTTCTAACAGCGGAAGCTGCATTCTGAACTTAACCTAGAATCCAATAGAGTAAAGCCAATTTTTAAATGCAACCTTTTTACCAAGTGGTAAAGACAGTAATAAAACCACTCGTGGTTGCTCAAGTCCCTCTTGACATATAATTAATCCATCTCAACCCCCCATCCAAAAATCCAGAGGCAGCAAATCTGCCCTTCCTGCCTGCGCCGTGGTGGTGAATGATCTCCAGCACTCCTGACGCGTGCAAGGACGGAAACGTGCACCGCAAGAAGGGGAGTGCGGATGTGAACCTGGGAGAATGCAGCAACATTAAACATCATCACCAGGGGAGATAAAAGGAAAATTAAAGGCTGAAGCAGGATCTTAGTTGCAGGTGAACCTGCTCCCTTCTTTGCCTCTTTATGGGAACTGCCAGTTCTCCTGACTTAAGATGCAGGATTATTTCATAGCACCATCGAGAAGATCGTTGGAAGGGCCTTTGGAGAACAGCTCACCAAGCAAGAACATCGACAGCACTAAATCAGGTCAGGCATAGATTTATCAAGCAGAATGAGGAAAAACTTTAGTGACAGATCCCACCCTAGCGACCTCTTGATTCTTTTTCCTTATGTTCCACCTGAACCTCTCAAAACGCAATTTAGATTTGTTTCCCTATGTACAACTATCCTTTTTATAAAGTCTGTCTGGACCCACAGGTATGTTCCTTGCTGCCTTCTGAAGGGCCACAGCATTTCTGGAGGGTCACGCAAGAGGAAATTTGAGGATATTTGATTTTTTTGTGGAGTAGAAATGCATCTTGTTACCCTTTCCAAAAGCATGCCAGGATGCTGGCTCGGACTCAGTGTCCATTTTTTGCTAGTCCGGTGCTTGTGAAATGTGACGGCAACTGGTTGCCATGTAGGAATCCAGACATCCATGCATGCCTGAGCAAAACTAAGTTTCATTTTGCATTAGATTTGTGATACTTGTCTGGCTTATTCCCACTCTGAACACAGCCCTGTAAATGACGCGATGTCTTCTAGCCTGAACCAAAACCTGCTCAATGCCATGTTTGTATCCAGCTTCTTACAACTATCCTAAACCATAAATATCAGTTTTGTGAAGCACAAAGCAAGGGACTTGAGTCTAAGAAAGAGTAAGGAAGAGGGTAGGAGCTAAAAAGAAAAAATATTTTTAAACAGTAAAAAAAAATCTTCCCAGTTCCAGTCTCTGAAAGTATATGTTTGTTGTTGCCATCGTTTCACCATTGCTTGTCTCTCTATATATCTTTAGACATCACCAATCATTGTAGCAACTAGATATTGATATTACATGAAAGTATGCTTGAGTGGACTGTAAGCGGAATATACTGAGGATAACGTAGCCCTCCCATGTGTTTCCTTTCACAATGATCCTTCAATATATGGCACTATTCAAACCCATTATTGAATATAAAACTATTAAGTTTGTCACTGTTGTTTCCACAAAGCTATGAATCTACGGTGCAATATCCCTGTGATGAAACATTGCTTCTCTTGTTTTATTGACCAGAAATGCTGAAGAATAGAAAGATTAAGATCAAAACTCTCTGTAAATCTGAGGGCCCAAATCAAGACATTTTAAAAGTTGCGATCAATTTTACAGTGCTCAAGTTGGTCAAAGGAAAGAGCACTCAGTGTCTCTGCATTTCTGGTCCTTGGGGATGAAAGGACAGGGGTCTGAGGTGCTTACCCCTGGAAACACCTAAATCCCTTGCTAGACCCCACTGGCCATGGGTCTTCTGCAGGACTGGAAGGTGGAGAGCAGCTGCCCAACTAAGCTCATGAAGTTGTAGCAGCATTATCCACCCACTCAGGGCAGACACTCATGTGCAGCACCTACTTCTGGGTGAAATTTCAGGGGAACGGCTAAAAGGACAAGGGAAAGGTAGTTATTACCTTTTATTAGACCAGATGAAACAGTTTGAAAAGGAAACCATCTTTGGGAATATGATCCCACATCACTTTCCTGCTGGTTTCTAATAGTGTTGTGTACCTGACATGGGAATCACCTGATCACTGGTGCAGTGTTCTAACATGAACAAAACAAAACACACTTATTTTCCCTAGCAAGGATTAGCTCTGACTTAAACACCCAAGATTCATCAAGAGCGATTACAAATTTGCCAAACACAAGCAACAGAAAGCAGGGGTTTGTCCTAGAAGGTGCCAGGCAACCTTACATATACAAAAAAGAAGAGAAAGCAAAACAAAAGCCAGCCCAAACACATACTGCAAACACTGCCTGCCCAAAAGTGCTATAGAGTCTGGCGACTTGCTTAAAAACAATGTCTTCCTCCAACTGCAGCCACCTGGCTGGTAATTAGTGGCCTTATTAGAAACTGCTGGAGGGCTGGAGGGATTAGTTGTTGGTGAAGCAAGCAGGGCTAGATTATGTGCTTTCATGTGCTGGCCCACCTTGGCTTGAAGGGTGGTCCTGCAGCTTGTTACAAGAGTGTGGGGATAGGTAGATTGCCACAGAGTGCACTCTCAGACTGAGAATAAATGGGTCATCACCAAGAATGGTGCTGAGATGAACCATCTCTGCAATTAGGCCCCTTCCTAAACAAGAAGACCTTTGAAGCAGCCACCTCCACCTCAAGCCAGGCAAAACCAAAAGACTCTAGTTGCTTCTGTTTTAAAAATATATGGCTCTGCCTGTGGTTGAAGATAGTGTAGGATGGAAAACAGAAAGGTGGATCAGCTGTTTTGTCTAGCAGGTCACTCATAGGCCTGTGTAAAAATAATCACATTCCCACCCTCACTTAAATAAAACAGCAAATAACGCCCTGAGCGTAGCTTCCAATCATTAATGTGTTTAAGTAGTTCAGAGTTTTAATCTATTTCCTCCTCCAAATATAGGAAACAACTGTGGCAAGTGAACTCTCATTGTGCTGAAACAGTTGGTAAAAGATTTTTTTAATGGTTACCTATCTCTTGTCTAATTACAGCTTTTCTGCTGGCGTTCTGGTAGGTGTTTCTGTAGATCAGTATCTAGCAATAAAAGTGCCTAGAAATAAAAGAAGATGGAAGGGTTGCGGAGCAGCACGAAGGGGTCTCTCTTTCTCATGACTAACCCAGTTCATTTCAATAAGAGTTTGGAAAATAACCAAAAGTTCTCCCTGGTGGAGAGGTGGCAATGGGGTCTGTGGGAAGCCCAGATCTTCCCTGCCCAGCAGGTCACCGCCTGTTTGGAGAAAGCAGAACTTTCCTGCGCTGGTGCAACCTCTCGCTTTGAAATCTTTTGCTTGCTGTGTCTTTTTTAAAGGTGTTAAAGAAATATGACTGTAATTAACAACTGACAAAAATCTCTGGGCTTGAACTGAAGTGGGAAATCACAGAGGTTACTTATTTCTCTGTGCTTTTGCCATTTGTTCTCTTTTCCCGAGGAAGTTGAAAGACCTGAGGTTCAAACTTAATAAGGCCCCATGCCGTCTCTAAGAGTATTTACGACATGCAAAAAATCAGCCAAAGCGTTTCTTATATTTAAATTTGTTTTCAGTCATTGGAGCTATTACACAGTATGCCATCCCTGAACCTTTTGTAAGAAGCAGTAAATGTTTCTCAGACAAGGCAAAGGACGAAGTGTTCAACTGCGCTAGCTGTGTTTGAGCCCAGGAAAATGCAAAATAGTGGTGTGCACATTCCTGGCTCAACACTTGGAAAACAGGGTGATCCAAAGCTATGGGAATTCAACAGGAGCTTTCAGAGCTGCAAATCAAGACAACTTTAGCAATCGAGGCTTGATGCTGGGAAAAACTCGTCTGCAGCATCCCCGAGCTCTACAGAGCCTCAGCTGCTCGCCCAGCTCGTTGCACAGTGCTTCACTCCCGGGATATGCAAGCGAGCCCAAACGCCGTCTTGTCATATCCTCACACCTCCTAAGTAAACAGCATTACAGAGGCTTTTCCAGTGAATCTATCTTTTAAATCACTTCTGATTCTGGAGAAACTCTATCTTTTTAAGTAACAAGCAATTACACATGGAAAGAACTACGGACGGTCTTGGTAGGTGGTGTGCTTTGGATGAAATACTGAGGAAAACTGTCTTTGTTTGGTTTATTTATTTATTTTTTAATTCCTTTTACAAACAAACACTAGCACCTACAAGCCTGGAGCACACCCACATCCACCCTAGAGCTGCGGGAGTGCAGATTACACATTTCGCCCAGTGTCCTACTGAGTCACTGTAAAAATAACCCCACCAAGAACAGCTGACCAGCACTCACTTTCATTAAAATCTTTCTCTCTTAGTTATTTTCTCTCTCTCTTTTTTTTTTTTTTTTTGGAAAAATCATCTAAATAATACCATTTAAAGGAAATTTACAGATTGAGATGGGGTTCTTAGTTGGAAGATCCAAGTCAGTATTAAAAAAAAAAAGTCAAATATGTTCACATCTTTTTGCCATGGAAATCTTGTAAACAACATAGAGATGAGTCATGTTTAGCCTGAGTGGGCACCGAAGGGTGCACAGGGCCCCCTTTGCCAGCCCTGGCTAACTGCGTTGGACTCGCCTCCACACGGGATGTGCCATGGAAGAGGCTGGATTGTGCTCATGCTCTCTAGTTAATACATGGTAGAGTATTACAAAGCAAATATGCTTGTCCTTGGCTGCAGTGTTGCCAACAATGATTGTTTTTTTCTCATAATATCAGGTTTTCTAATCAACCGAGTAAGCCTTTAGCCCCTAGACTGTTATGTATCTTCAAGTTGGCTGTTTTTAGGTTGGCTGCTTTGAGAAGCTTAAAGAAAATCACCCCAAATGGCTTCTAATGGTCACTTTTAGTGTCTGCTTCTCTTCATTTACACCTTCTTTTCTTTGGATCTGCTGTGACTCTGCCAGTATCTTGGATAAAATAGATTTTGAGCACTCTATCCAGCCTTTGGTTTGACTGCTTCTTAGCTCTCCTGGTATGACTTGATGGCTAGAGCTGAGAACTGGTTGCAAGGGGTTTTAGTTTTCTTTAGACTAGGTAATTTCATTTCTTATTTCTCATAAAGCTCTTTACATTCTTGCTACTTCTTTCCTCAATCAACTCCTTTTATTTCTTTCTTCATTTTATATTAATTTAACTGTCTTGGTACCTAAGAGAGAGCTTTTCAGCTTGAGACAGCTATCCTGAAAGCCACCTGGAAAGATCTCCAGATTAGAGTGCCATGGATTCAGATAAACATTCAAAATATTGTATCTTCTATCATTCATATGACTTCTTGTGGATATAGACTCTGCAGCCACAGTGTGATTCCAGAGTGTAAACTTATTCTTAAAGTGGCTCAAAGTGCTTTGATATTTATCATCTCAGTTATTTCCAGTAACATACAATAATGGCCACAACAACACACACATGGGAGTCTGTGGAGCTGCAGGGATTAGACACTTTGGAAAAAAACAATCTCTACATGGCTTCAGACTCCCAGCAATCAAGTTCTTTATTCTTTCCTATATCCAGCTCTACAGACTTGCTTGCGGGCTTTCTATCCACTCAGCTGGCAAAAACTGCCAGGAGTTATAGTGAGCACAAAGAGGTGTCCCAATATCCAGGCACTGGTCAAAGATGAAAAGGCCCCAAATTCAACACTTAGATTAAGTTACTTTTTGTGTATATTTTATATTTGTAAATGACTTGTGTCTGTATCTACCCAGAAACCTTGAAGCAGTAAGTTAAATACCATACATACCATTAAGGTCTTGTCTACAGACCTATATTCTCTGAAATCATAAATACTTTTTAGATATTATACATGCACATTTGCCATTTTCCGTATTTACTTTAAGTATAGAAATGTTTTGAGATGTGAAATATTTGTCTTTATTGTTTTTAATACAAATATAGCTACTCTATTTTGAAAGAAGAAAATTAAGGAACAAATTATTAAAGAGGAAATTATAAAACAATAATTCTTAAAAACATGGCGAATAGTTCATACAGTATTGATTACATCCAGAAAATCACCTCTACTGGCCTGTTTATGCTGGGATGTCTCTCATTGAATCCAACAGGAGATACGGTAGTTAATTAAAAGGCAGCTAGAATCAAACTAATTCTCTGCGCAGTGAAACCAGTGATTTTCCCATGGATCTGTGATTTGAAATTAAGCTCCCGGTTGTTGTCTGTGATGTATATCATGGTTGCACTCACCCTGTTGCTTTTCCCTCCATTGGGACTGATAATAACATCTCCTCTGATGTTGGTCTAATTTTTATAAATATTATTAGCAAGTTTTCCTACCGTAGTTTGTCTAAAATTGCCCAAAGAGTGAAGAAACAACATGATCCTTCTGATCAAGAAAACAGGCTAAAGAAGAGAAATGTTCTGTTGCCCTTTGCTCTCAAATGCACTGAATGCAGTCAGAACTGGATAGAAATCAGTCGTAATAATGACACAACTCTTTCACTGAAGGAAGTCCATAATGGGTCAGATCTTTTAAGTCTGTCTCTACCAGTGGCCAGGAACAGATGCTCTTGGGAAAGGTTTGGCTTGGGCCAGGCACAGGACAACCTTTCCCATGGGAATCCCACACACCCCTGAGCTGGAGGTTCTAGCCTCATCATTATGTTTAATAGCTTCTAATGGCTATTCATAGTTGCTTTGTGAAACTATTAAAGTTTTGGCTTCCATTACATCCAAGAGACTGCACAGTTGAACTATGCATAAAGTACTTTCCATTTTTGCTACCTTATTTAGCACGAATGCAAATGGAACCAGCACAGAAAACAAGGACAATCTCATTCTCAAAGCACATGCTACCTGTCAGAAAGAAAAATCCAAAAGGCAGGAAGCTAAATTAACAGAGACAGAGCACCACATATGTTCACTCTAAGGAGACACCTCACAAGCAGCTCAGAGAGCAAATTTCCACCTTACCTGTCTGAGTATCTATGCTGCTGAGATCAATCAGTGCTCGAAGTCCTGTGAACAAATGAGTAAATCTTAGGCAAGTGGTCACCTCTCCATTCAGCATCCTGGGAGAAAGGGGGAATCAGATATGTATGTGGATACAGGCAAGTGAAGATATAAATGTGCATCCGTCCTACAGCTCTCCCACGTCAGTAGTATTCGACGTTCCTGCACCCAAGAAACACCATTGCTTTTGTTTTCTTCATTGTACTCTTAACCAACTTCCTTTTGGCTTTCCATTTTTATATATTATATATATTTTTTCCACGCATCTAAGTTTTAACTCTCATAGGAGAAGGATAAGCTCCAATTTTCAGTTCTTTGAGTCTGCTCTGCACCCGGGCATGGTGATCTTCCCATCTTAGCAAGAGTATTCAAATTTTTAAAGAGCAAGAATAATCTCTGCTATATAACAAGAGCTGGGAAAAAAACTCAGTTTAAGAGGACATGAGGAAACTTGTTGAAGACACCAATATGAGTTCTGCATTCCTAAATGTGAGTAATTTACTCTGAAATCCCTTTAAACATATTCTCATAGGTGTTAAAAATGGAAAGGGCTGAATTCCATCATTTATAGGTAAAGTCAGTGTCCATCTGGGATATAAATGTTAATTCAATTTTGGTCTTTTTCTTCACATATTAACTGCTTTAGTATCTCCTGATGGTTTAAGTCAGTGTGTTTCACCTTATGTTTGTTCCATCAGTTCCTAACAGGCAGTCATTTTCCAAAGGCTGAGCTGGCCATTGTGGTGGGGAGCACTCCTGAATTCAAGTGAAAGGAATTTAGTTCTCTTTGGGTTCAAAAAAAGTACTTGTTTAATACTATTGCCAGCTATTGCCAACAAAACATTCTCCTGTAGTAGCTGGGCATCCCTTTCTAGATGATCTAGGAGTCCCTATCTATATGGAATAATACAATTTCTTACATATGCATTTTTACAGATGGCGATCTTTATGGAGACTTTTCCTGGTTATACCCTAAATTATCTGGTCCATTAAAAAAAAATCACATTAGACATTCCTTACTTATCTCTATGAGATTATATGATGCATGTTACAATTTTCCTGAAGATGCTCACACTTCTGATTGGTTTATTAATTTGTGTTTATTGTAGGTACTCTGGTATAATGTTTTATCTTAATTAGTATTTTTATGCCCACTATATTAAGTATGTATGTGGACATTTTTTTTTATGCCGCATCTCTTTCCAGTGCAACTAAGGTTTAGTGTTTCACTTCAAGAAGGAAAATTTATTTTCAATTAAAAATAATTACATAAACATTTTGCTTCAAAAACAATTTTTTTGTGTTAGCAAGAGACAATACTTTGGGTTCAGATCTGTCAGTTCTTAGTCTGATAAGACTCCCTTTAACCCCTCTATGACACAGACTAGCCTTAGATACTTAGAATAAAATATGAATTTCGTTTTTCTTTGTAAATACAAAGCTTCACCTTGGTCACTCATAGTAGATGATAGTGCGTCTTTCACTTTTCTAATAGAAGGCACTTTTTTAGCATAAGACTAGTAAAGAAGAAAGAAAAAGAAAAGTGCATGTTTCCAGAACAATTCTTTTAGATATGGAACAAGATTGTTACCCATTATGCTCAAGAAGTTTTTCATTTCTTGAGTGATCCCCTTAAAATCAGCTCTGATAGGATTAGCAGAGCATTAAAGCACTGCTTTTTGTTAAGGCTAGAAATTCAGGCTTTGTTGGTTCTGCATGGTGGACACCTATATAATTAAATGATTACTAGCTGGTATTATTTGTTTGTAACTTTATTCAAAGAATACTTTTCAGCTTCAGCTTATGATGTATTAGAACTTTCTTTTCTGTAGAGTATCTGTTTCTGTTCAAAAGAGAGAGAAACATTCCTTTTTATCTGATATTTTCTCTATTAAAATATTTAAAATCAGGGTAATCTGTTGTGCACTACCTATCCTGCAAAGTCGATTGTTGACCTCCTTCTGGTCAGAGCAAGTTTCACAGCTCTGGCACAATTCAGGCTGGTTAAATGCAGTCACCTTAGGAGGACCAAAGGAGAAGCCTTACAAAGCTTTGTCCTTAAACTTGAACTTCTTTTAGCTTTGACATTGGCTTCTCTGAGCGGGGCATGCTGCATTTGCATTCAGCAAAGGTTGAGGAGGAAGCACTTTAGTTTGCAGGCTCGCGTTAGGCTTGAAATGAAGAGCGAGCTGTAAATTACCCACCACTGAGTTGCTGAGTCACTTCAACACTTCAGCCTGCTCTAAATGCGCGATCCAGTGGGGCTGCGGAATTATCCCGGGCTGTTTTTCAGAAGATCCTTGTGTCATGATCTCATTCTAAATATGATTTTTTCCCTGATAAGTATTTAATTTGAGATTTCAGTAGCGAGGAGAATTGAACAGAGACATTTTAAGTGTTCTTCGTCTATCATTAGAGACACCAAGTGACACAGGAAAAGATAATGAACATAGAAAGAGCCCCCAAAGCACTTTTAGATCGTTTCTTGAGAGTCAGCAGGCCAATATTGACTTTGATTAAGCACTCTCGCCGGTCCCATTAGTTTGGCAAACTGAAACAAAAGTGAGCTTCCTCTCCAAGTTGGTTTTGCATACACTCTTTACAACTTCAGTCTTGAACTTCTTTAGAACATCTTTTTTTTTTTTTTCTCCTCAAGAAAAAAAGCTCCTTTTAAATTCTGTAAAGAGTTCATAATCACAAACTAAAAGAAGTTTTTACGGTATCTAGATCCTTATGTAACATTTAACAACCTGGTATTCTTACATATCTCAAAGCTGCAGAGGGAACTGAAGATACATCTTTCCTTCTCTTCCTCTGGACAGCATGAGTTTGTGTGTTTATATTTTAATTGTGGGACTTCAAATCTACACGATTTTTGACATGATTTTCAAGGGTTGTTGAATATTATAAGTATTATGATACTTCTGAAGTCACTTTTCACATTTGTTGTCCACTATTTATCAGAAGACTGTACCACGTGAGCTCTTCTGCACCTGACAGATACCTGACAGATGATCAGGCCTAAACATCTGAATTTGACCTTTTTTTTTTTCCTTCAAAGAAGGACTTAACAAAGTCTCTGCTTGTGTGGCATGCAGTTTCCATTTGACAGCTGGCCAAAGAAGAGCTCATTGTAGCTGGCATCGGTATTGTGGAGTGCTGAAGAAACTCAGTGAACAAGGATCCTGTTAATAGCCAAAAAGCAGATGCCTTAATAGGGTCATTACAGAGATGAGGGGCCCTGACATGTTTGCCTCATCTGGAGAGGGACCTCCAATTCTGCTTCACATTCCCAGGCTCGGCTTTGACTAGACACTCTTCATTAATTTGCTACTTCTGTACTCTGTAAATCTCTTTGGACCATAAACTGGTCTAGAAGATATCTGAATAATTTTCTGCTGTAGCTTCCAGTTCCTTAGAGTTGCTTCCAAGTTGAGAATATCATCAAAATTATCCTCCTTATTATTTTTATTTCTAGCACCAGATTTAAAAAAAAAAAAAAAGAATTAAAAAAAGAGGAATATAAATGAACAACAACAAAACTAAAAAGAAAAAAAAAGAATAATTCACTCAGTCTTAATATCCTTCAAGCCAATTAGCATGAGGTCCCATGAACAGACATCTGACAGATTGGCTAGAGCTGGCAGCATTTTATGTGGCAGTTTGCTACCGCTCTTCTGCTTCACCTGAAAAGTCTCCGAAGAGGTTGCAGCGCAGAATTGACATTGCAGCAGTCCAAGAGCACGTCCATCACAGGTTTGGTGTAAATGCTTTCCTTTTGGGAAATACTCTACATATTCGCTCACATATGCTTGGCACTATATGCCACCAGAAATATGCATCCATTTGTTGCTAAATATTTTATAATCAAATAATGTATTATAAATAAAAGTGGAAAGTAGGTTATTTCTTATCCCTGTATTGTAATAAGAAACACTCTGATCATGGTAAGAGTGGATTAATTAGCTTAACTGCAGCGCTGAGTCCAAGATACTGTTAGATATTTTTTATCTCAATATCTTGTTTTCAAGCCTTAAAGGTAATCCACATTAAGGTTTATATGTCAGTGCATCCATGCGCAAGGTATAGCATATATAGACACAAACACTCCAATGCATGTATACACTGAGTCGCATATGCGTGCACACACATGAGTACACTAATAAACACACAGGCTATGTGCACACAGTGTATAGATTTCTACATGAGTTTGACATTGATTTCTGGGGTAAACAAATGGTTTTAAGTCTTTACTTGCCCACAGCTAGATCATAATATTCTGCATTTCAAAGTGTCCAAGTACCTTTAAAGTGATGGCTGCAGACTCCCTTAAGGCATAAAGCAGATAAAACATTCTTTTAAAAGTATTTTGCTCACCTTTGTTAAAAAAAAAAAGGAACTTGGGGTTTATTGAGTGAAGGAAAGCTTCATTCCCATAGTAACCAATGCACGGCTGATATTGATCAGTGGAGTCAAAGGCAAAACCTACTGACAGGAATAAAGAGGGACTATTTCTTATTCTCATATGTATTCCTGCTGGAGCTTCTGTAGGTAACTGATACCGCTGAGGCAGCATGCTCCCCTTGCTGCTCCTCTCTGGGACATGGATGCACTTCATTGCCAGGAGAAACATCCATCAGGTACCCATTTTTGATGGGATCCTCCACCACTTCTCAGAGGAGCATCCTGGCTTCTAAAATCCTGGGTATTCCCTTCCTTCCTCAGTTAAGGAGATCTCACAGGTTTTTAAGGCTCTGCTTTATTCACTATCCTAATAGCATGCACGAGATCTGAAAAATTAACGTTTGCAATCATGCCTGATCTCCCCTTAATGATTTCATTAGGTGTTAAATGTGAAGCCTAGAGTGCTTTTCATGCTAAGGCGTTCCTTTTTGAACTGCAGAGCCTGCCAGAGAAGACCTTTGAAAGAAAGAACTCATGAATTATTAGCATGCAGTACAATACATATACATACCTTAAATCCTCATCATGATTAGATCATTCCTGGAATTGACAAGTCTATAAAAATGAAGAAAGGGGACCTGTGAGAGCTGTGGAAGAAAAGATATTTTGTAGAACATGATATCACATAATAAAGAATAAATTCTCTCAAGTCTGATAGTTTTACAAGGTTTTATACACTCCTCGGCAGGTAATAATCCTCCTTAGTTTTCTGGACTGGCAGGGAGCTTTAACATTTTTTTTTCCTGACAAAACTATTAGATAACAACTGAGCCAAAATTAAACAACCCCAAAAGTCTTCCTCTTTCATCCCTTCTGTGCATGCTTAATGTTTCATTCCCCCAACTTCAATTATGCCATCTGCATTACGTCTTTCACTCCCTACTCGAGAAGTCGTTAAAACACGAAACCTCTCCCTGAGCGTGGCGGCCCCATTAGGCAGGTCCATACCTGTGCGGCCGGCAGGCTCTTCTTCTCACCTCATATTGCCTTTTGCCTGGGAAGGAGATCCCCGCGGCGCAGATCGGGATGGAGAAGCAGAGGAAATTAAGCTGGCATGCAGGATGTGGCAGAGGTTGTGATGAACAAGCAGAGAGGAGACCACAGGGGACGTTTGGACTTTGTTCTTGGGGATGGAAATGGTGCATCTCGGATGTCTAGAACAGATTGTGCAGCTTGAAACCCCAGCCTCGCTATATCAAGAGCAAGGTCAGAATCCTAAGTCCCTGGTAACTCCTGATGTCTGCAGGTGCTAGCAGTGCACAGCTGTCCTGGCTTCCAAAAATTCAGGTGTCAACCTGTAGGCACTGATTTTAAT
This sequence comes from Crypturellus undulatus, assembly GCA_013389825.1. Classification (NCBI taxonomy): domain Eukaryota; kingdom Metazoa; phylum Chordata; class Aves; order Tinamiformes; family Tinamidae; genus Crypturellus; species Crypturellus undulatus. The sequence goes on along the minus strand of VWPW01008057.1, from coordinate 1,179,622 downwards.
ATATTGGGCTTCAACCATTTCATTTCCGGTCATAATCCGCCTCTGCTCATGGCGTCATCAGGACCGGCGCCGAGGTCTCAGCTGAGAAGCAGACAGGTTCCTGCACAGGTTTGCAGGAACATATTGGATTTCCACAGGAATCAAGTTCTTCAGGCTGGTAATGAGTAACACTCACCACTCGTCTGCACGTCCTCAGAGTGCCCGTGACTTCCCCAGGACCTGCTCAGAAAGATTCACTCTGACAAGTTTATGGTCATTTGAAGAAGTGTGCAGATACATTAGCTTGGGAATAATTCAACAACAAGTTTAGCAAAGATGTTTTAAATTTGCACCTTTTACAACCACCAAAGTAAGCAGTAGTTAGGTCCTCTGTTTCATATATTTTCATTAGAACCTGTTTCCAGTTTGTTTTTAGCTTGCAACTGTAACATATAATATGTCAGCCTGACACCCCATATGATTTGAAGTTTTTAAGAAAAAGAAAAAAACATGTACATAATATATATTTATAAACATCCATATATTTCAGGTTTAACCGTGCATCAAAATGCAGCGCCGTTTTTCTCCGAGTTGCTCATAAAGGCTGCTCTCAGGAGACAATTTTATGATCAATTTGAAATGGTTGCAACATCCAACATAGAAAAGTGCCTGTTGTTTACAGCTTTTGTAGATACCATCTTTTCCACATTTCTGGAAACATTTGAATCCTTGGCCCAGAGCATCCCTGAGCCCGCATTACCACAAGGCATCAGATCTGTGAGCAACCTGACTGTCCCATTTGGTCCAGCTGCAACAGGCTTTGGATAGCAAGAGAAATGCCTTGTGTGATGCCATGCTATCACTTAAAGCTCATTTTCACTTACGGAGCTCTCCGAAGTTTTAAATTAACATAGTTTTATCTGAAGAATCATGCAGGAGTAGCCATCTTCCTTTTTTGGAAAAATACCAGTGGAAATGAGGGCAGCAATTGCAACAGGACTGTGGAAGCAAGGCCGTTATTGCACTGCTATAACGTGGCTGGACATGCATGGGGACAGCAGGACACCCTCTCTGGGAATCCTTTTATTCTTTTAGAAAAGCTAAAGACCCAAATCCTGGCAAGATCTCCCATAACTGGAATATTATTTGGTGTCACCTCCCCAAGTCTGTAAGTTGTTATAAAGTTGTCTAAAAGAAGAACTCATAGAAATATATGCATTTTGTATGTGTGTTGTGGGGAGGGGAATAGAGTCTGGAGCCTATTGATGATAAGTTAAAACAAATTATTTTGACGTATTGTTTCCAAGCACTGATAAGAAGGCAGAGGTCCATCACTCAAAGATTTCCAGTGTTGATGTTTGTTTTCAGGCTTAATTTGATCTAAGAATCTAAATTTAGGTGGCCTGTAGGCCTACAGAATGAAAAATTAGAGAAAAAAATTGTCCTGGAATCATTGAAATGGTTCTTTCAAGACTAAAAAGTATTAACTAACTGATAGGAGATAAATATTTTACCCTAGAAGTATTTTACCTCAGAAGTAAAATTGGGGTGAAATATAAATAAAATTTTCTCTTAGAAGCAATTTAAATATTTCACATCAAATTCTGTCAAAATCTGTATGGCTGTGTTTCAATACAGAAATAAAAATAAATTTTGAAGCTGAAGATTCAGATGAAAGTTTAGAAGACCACCAAGAACTCAGTAATTGGATCACTGGCAATTTATATATAATAGCAAGTTATTGGCCTATAGTTTCCCAGCAGATACTAACGGTCTTCCAGTGCTTCTAAAGAAGGAACAAATTAAGCCCAAATGCAGATTCCTGAATCAGGATTGTGGCTCATATAGAGCAATATTCCATCCAGAATTTGGTTCACAGAGCCATTTTGAAGATTTTTGCAATGTGGGGCCTCAAGTTAGGCAATGAATGGCCTCTGCTGTGCATTCCTTTGAGACCTTTAGTGTGATAAGGCAAGGTATCTGTTTGGGTTGAACTGCTTGGATTTTTTTTTTTTTTTTAAACCTCATACCAAATAGATTTTTCATGATCACAGCAAAGAGAAACAAATTATTTTCTGATCTTCCTGACACACACGCCTTGAAAGCTAATTTTCAAGTGCAACCTTTCATGTGCTTTAGAGGAGATTAAAATGAAATTAGTTCAGGAAGGATACTGCTCAAGATCATTTTAAGATTTTCCAAAGCTCACCAGCTTGTTGACCTGTAAACCACCTTTAGCTGGGCAGATGGTAAGTAACAAATTGATCTCAGCCAATAAATATCTGCCAGGACAATCTGCTGTTGGCAGGTGTCGGATAATTATCTCAATGAATAGATAAGCAAAGTAATAAGCAAATTAGAAGCATCCATTGTAAATAGCATGAGGAATTTTATTTATTTATTGTAGTGAGGCCCTTGATTATGTGTTGGGGAGGGAAAAAAAAAAAGCTGATTCCACATCCTAGGGACCTTGCTGAAGTGGTCTATGGGATTACTGATGGTGTTACCAAGTTTTTCCATTTTTGGCAGTGCGATTCAAGTTGCTGGAAATAAACTTGGCTGGGATGCAGCAGGAGCCTATCTCCAAGCAGTTGTAGGATGCCCTACACACGCAAGTCGTGTCTTATAATTGGACTCGCTGATCTTGAAGGTCTTTTTCCAACCATAATGTTTCTGCGATTCTGCATGAGCTCACTGCCAGGAGCCTCCGTGTGAATCCAGATCCTGTGTGCTCAGCACACAGGTGAAAAGATAGTCCCTGTCCCCAAACTCCCACCCTGAGATAGAAGATCAGAAAAGATGAACGTAGCACCCATGGGCCCGAAGAAAAGCGATATTCTTAGAAAGACAGGCCTGGAGCACTTGCTCTTTGCAGCAGCAAAGTGGTATCTACCACCAAGGCCAGAGCAGGATCCACTGCTCTTGCACGTTAATCACACCTGCCCATCATTGATGACCATGGCCAGAAAGAAATTTGACATTATCTGTGTTGCCTTTCAGCAACATTTAATGTTTTTATGAGAAACTAGTTTCATCATCCATTACTCTAGCATAATTTATCCTGGCAGGTAACTTTCTAAAAGAGTAGAGCACATCAGACAACCCCATCCAGTGTACTGCGAGAGATGAAAACCTCAGCAAGCAAAGCCACAAGGACCCTTTCAGATCAAACTCCAGCCTAAACAGTGCGTTACCTTTCACTGGTGTCCTTTATCTGACTTTCCAGGCTAATTCCCCACCATGCTGTGCACGTGACTTCAAGTTTGCAAGGCCCTTTGAGGGATGCAGGATGTTTCCAGGTGGCTCAGTTTGCTTTCTCCAGTCTAGGAGCCCTGGACCAGGAGCTGGTCAGCTATGTTATACTTACTCATTTGCTTGCGCATTTGCTGCATGCAACACAGCTATTCCCTGCCCATCCATCAGCATTTCCTTTCGCACAGTGCAGACTTCAGCTGGAGATTTTAACTGCATAAGAATTATGCATAAATGAGAATTAATTACTCTATTAACTCAGGCATTTATTTCTTATTACTTGTGATCCTGCAAAGCACCATCATAAGGGCTGGCACTTCAGGCTGAGCCCCAATGGCCAGGGTTCAGGTGGCCATGGGAAATTTAGATTTGAATCTCCTGGTTTCCCAAGGGTTAACATCTCAAACTGAATGCTAAATTCAGCCCATTGTTTTTTTTCCCTTTTAATAGCTACAAGTCTATACTCACTTAGACACCTAATTTCTCCTGCTTTCAAGGGGAGTTAGAAGTCTATCCTGCCTTAATATTCTTGAATATCCTACTAAAGACTGAGGTTTACAGAGGGATCGGATGTCTTGATGTCTTCTTTACACTGGGATCATAGGGGAAGACTTGGTAAAATTGTCAGCAATGAGAGACATTGTGTATTGGCATTTTCATGCAGCAAAGCTACTCTTTAAAGCAATGTTTTCTGGAGGAATGATGGAAAGAACATTTTTTCATTTGCTAAAAAATAATAAACGGAGAGCCACTTTGGGGATATTTTTGTTTCCATATTGGAGCTTGATTTTTCTTTCTCAAAAGAGAATAAGAAGAGCAATTCTGAAGTAACTAGTACTTACGTGAGTGCAGCCTAGTCCCATGCTATGTAATGGAAAGGCTTTATTTGGATCAGTTAAATTTTTAGTCTGAAGGAACTACAGGTCCTCATTGATAAACTTTGGTAAACAACAACAAAAAAAGTAACTTATTGTATAGAATATCCCTTTTGTGCTGAGAACAACCTGTCTGGGAGCTTCATTTCTATCATGAAATGTGTTCCTAGATCTAGGTCATATCATCAAATAATAATTGATATATAAAATCAAAATATTCTGGTATATGTTTCTATTCAGTCTGGGAATGCCATCACATGGACAATTCCAAAGTAATATTTAAACAAAAAGTTCAAAGCTCCTTTCAACTTGCTGCAGATTTTACTACATTTTCTTAATAAACCCTCTTCATCTGCTACTGGTGAAATGTAAGCTTTCAAGCAATGTAAACCTAGCAAAAAGCTTTTTTTTTTTCCCCTAAATTCCTTCTTTCCTTACCAGCACTGCTATTATCACATGGTGTGTTCCACATGATAAGCCATTCATTAAAGCATCACCTACTGTTTTTTTCCTCCTCAGTACCAGCTAGAACATGATCTGTCTCTGCAGGAAGACATTGGACCTTTGACCTCTTTTGTAGCTATTCTAGGCAAATATAATAAACAGGGTTCACTGAGTTTGTGTAAATCTCTGATTATGTTTACTCTGAAAACCAAGTGTTCATCTCAGGCAGAAAAATTAAGGCTGATTTTCAAATATTATGTACAAACTCTCGCTACTAAGCATTCCATAATGAGCACTTTGGCAATTTAAAGCAAATTAGGGTTCCCACTAGGCAGAGAAGATATACAGTACAGTCAAGTAAAGATTGTACGTTGTTTGATGAAAAATAGGCATGCAGAAAAACACGATACAGACTTCTGGCTCCTGATGAATTAGGAGACTATATGGGTGTACTCCATTACTGAAACTCAACATCATTCCTCCCTTGCAAAAGCATTAGTTTCATGTTGCTGAGGATTCTGACTGTACTTTGAGCAAACATCACTCCAGTGAGCCAGCCGTTGCAACTGCTCGTGTGCGGCTCTAACTCATGGTAAGCTGCTGCAATGAAGAAGGACGTCGTGGAGCTCTGCGCAACCTCCGTGCTTGCCAAGTTCATCTCGGCTTGGGAAGCTGGCCCTGACCTATCCAAGCCTACGCAGGTGGGCCTTCTCTTAACTCCATTTTACAGTTTCCAGTAAAAGTATATTGAGCCTTTACTAGCTCAAGCGTTCCTCTTTTTGCATTTCATTCTTTGCTGTTTGGGTAGTGGGATTACATCTACTGACTACAGAGTAATTATGCAGGAAAAAAGGTCTGGTCTACACTGTTCTCTATGGAAGATCCTCAAAAGAACAAAACAGAACAACAAAAGCAAAACAAAACAGAGCAAGAAACAGAGTAACACATGAAGTGCGTTAGGTCCGTCTCTTGAAGAAACTAATAGACCTAGCTGTGCACTCGTGAGCACTGAAGTTAAAGATGTCCTGGCTTCTCTTGCTGTTTAGTTTTGATTAAGAAAATGCTGCTCCTCTTAAAATTCAGTGAAGATGGATGTGAATGTGGTGGAGAAAAAAAATAATTTGCTATTTTTTGCTTAGGAACACTAATTTTGGAAAAAAAATCTGAAAATTCTATTGGAGAACTTTACATTCCTCCTTTAAGCCTTGTGTTTCTGTTTAACTTAAATAGGACACACAGAAGAGGCTACCAATACCTGACACTGTGCCAAAACCCCATCTTTTTTAGCATCTTACCCCTGCTTTCATATACCTTGAAAACTGCTCCTCACTGGTGAGTGGAACTGGATGTTAGCAGGTTGCTTTCTATTTCTGAAATTTAGGTTTAGTTTGATTTCATTTCTCCAGTGGCCTTCCTTTAAGGGTGACTAAGCAAACAGATACCAAACTTAATGTGATTCATTGTTTTCCCCTTCCCACTGGGGTTACCGTGTAATATTAGTGATTTAAAGTTTGAAGGGGATTCTATTAAATTTACTTTAGAAAGCAGAACATGTAAGGGGCAATTTAGCACCTGAGGAGAAGAAAAAAAAAAAAAAAAGTTGATATGCATTGATTTATACACCTTGGATTTCAAGAGCAATTTGGAAAGATATGGACATTTAAGATTGTTGTGTTGTGGACAGACAGACAATAAGAAACTGAGGCATACATTAGTTTTGTGCTGCAACAGGTGAATTATCTGCTTCCCCATAGTAAGAACATGAAACATCTTTGTGTCTCTTGAAAAAGTAAAGTACCAGGGCAACAGAAAAGAGTTATTATTATCTCATGAAGTCATTTCACAAGGTTTTTAATTTTTTGTTTATTTTTGCATAGCGCTAGCTAGGACTTTTTGAAATTTCTACAGAGCATTGCTTGGAAAAGAAGATGAATTAATTATTCATTGCAGAGCTAGTACCAGAGTCTTCTTCTCTTCCCTTTATTTATTTATATAAGGATTTTATTCAATAGAGGGGTAAGCCCCATAATGGTGAGGCATTATTTTGTGTGAGTGGGAGACTGAATCATTACTAATTGCAAATTGATCAGTTGCTTCTTTTTGTTAATGAATTATTCATGAACAGATCCAAACTTCTGTGAATATATTCAGTATTCACCTAACAGTTGGGATGAACAATTTTCAGAAACTAGTGATTGACAGTGAACCTTCTGGTACACTATTTAAACAGTATTGATTCATGGGCATGCTAATATATTTGTCTTTATTGTAAAATTCTACCAAAACCTATCAGCTGGCAAACACTCAAAACAGCTAGTTGTGTGACCCCCATGAATAAGACAAAATATACTCTGAAAAAGGTCCTTTATGTTAAAGTTAATAAAAATAATATAAATTATAAAAATAATAGTTAGTCGAGTGACACCTCACATGAACTGAAGGTTTGCCATGCTGTGGGTGGCAGAATCGCCTTCTCGTTTCTTCCTGCACAACAGGAGCTGCTTAGTTTCTGCTTTCAGTCTTTCTAGGTGTGTATGGATTTTACAGAGTCTTGGCCTTTTATTAGGAAGTGCCAATTCAATGAGAACTCACGAGCTTACTGCAGGAATGAAACACGGGCTCAAAAATTTCTGCCTGGCAAATCGCAGTCCTTCTGCTTGGCAACACCTTCACGCCTTCGTGTTGCCTGCAGGCATGCTGCAGTTGATGTCAGAACTACGGAACTGGAAATGTTTAAAGAAATTGTGCATGTCAAGGTGAGAGGAAGGTTAGCACGGGCAGACTGCACAGGAATAGGTCAGCTCTTGGCAAGAAAGGAAGCTAAACCCTTATTCCTGCAGCATCCATGTAGCTTTCATAACTGCCTCAGGGCCTTTGAGATGTTAGGTAGGGTCTGGGAAGATTGTACCTGTATGAGAATATAGGCTATGGCTTGGACAACATGCTGCAAATGTTCTTGAAGAGACCAAGTACCACGTGCTACTGCAACACAGTGGGAAATCTGCTCCCTCCCTGCCTGGGGGAATTAATTGCTGTGCACATAACTTTAAACCTACCTTTTGTTTCCCAGATAATTACAAAAATAATGAATACTGATTAATAATGTTGATTGGATAGGATGTTCTACCTCCATCTTACAAATTAGGAAAATATTATAGTGAAAATGGCATGATGGTTTGAGGCAATATGCTTATGAATATCTGACTTCTGCTTTTGTTTATGATACCACAGTGCTCTTCTGCCTTCTTGCTATATGAGACTTAATTCACCATCTATAGTGCGGTTGACATGCGATGGAGGAAGACGCTTAGGAAGCTTTGATAGAACGGTCGAAGCCTATAAATGGCAAAAGTCTCCAGAGTGGAAGCTGGTTTGGCCATCAGTGTGGTCATTACCTTAAAGCAATGAACGACCTCAAAAAGCTCAAAGTGGAAGAGCAGGAAGGGAGCCATGGCCAAGGATCCTGGAGAAATGTCCCGTGAGCACGCAGATTGCTGCTACACTTCCGCATATGAGATACTGCTTTCCGTGACTTAGTTCTCCTTCAGGCTTACAAAAAGAAAATGTGCATAAAAAGTGCCTTCCCTGAGCCCTCCTTCCATTGCTTTATTGTTACCATTTAGTTTAATATTTTGCAGAAATAACCTTTTCCTTTTACAAAAAAATCAGTGTTTCTGCTGTGAGGTGGATGCCAGGAGATGGCTATCCCTGTGCAGCTCTGGGCTGGAGAAGATTGCTGCAATCTTGCTTCGATGTAACTGCTAGCCCGGGTGGTGCCGGTGACTGAGGTGGGTGTCAATGATGGGGTGTGCGCCTGGACAAGGGAGCTGCACTTTCAAGTAGTTTCCACCAGCACCAACAGGAAAGAAGCCATCAGGCTGCACAGAGAAGCTCCTCTTACACGGATCTGAATGCAGGGGCTCCTTGTGAGCGCCCTCGGCTCTGTGGGATTTCTGATCTTATGGCATCTAGGACAAAATGAGAAATAAACAAACGAAAATACAGAAGTTTCACTGGCAGAATGGGGTGGCTAGAGACCTCCCTCAGCATGCTGCTTTCGGGAAAGGAGGAAGACAAACGGTGATTTTTTTTTTTCATTTGTGTATGCGAATATGGTAATATTTGAGAAGGAGGATAAGTTGCTTTCAGCAAGTAACTGATTCTGAAACACTGAATGTTTTGGACTTTTTTTTTCCTAGTTAACTGAAAAGAGGTTGGACTTGCCAGGTAAGAGGGCAAACCATTATAGACTCTTGGAAAGTGCTGTACTTCCCGTAAAACCCATAACATGAGCGAAGTATTTAAAGCAGAGAGATGGAGAAGGTGAAATCATGCGAGAGCTTATAGAAGCTTAAAGAAGACTTAGGGCTGTCAACCTGGCGGTTGCTGGGAAGCAGAGAGCTCCAGCCATGCACTGATGGGGACCCTGTGGTGGGGTCACCAAGGTCCTGGCTATGTGAGGACTGACCATGAACCAGCAGGTACAGCTAAAGTGGAGTAAGGGAAACCCTCTGACTTGTTCACCCTGGCTACTTGTCTGGGCCATCATCCACCACAGCAGAAGGATCATGGCATTCCCTTTCTTAGGGATACACAGTGCTCTTAACATTTTGAGGTGCAAAAGTAGGAACCTGGTTATGGGCACATGTGGGAAATGCATGAAAAACCCCATATACAGTGAAATCCAGGTCAGGTGGCTGTGCTAGAAGGTACTTGGCAACAAAAGTTGCATGGTTGAAATTAAGGGCACAGGCAGTGAAACACGCTTTTGTGTACAATAAATTGATTTTTTCAGTGGAGGGGAGGAGACTGAAATCCTTGGTGTGTTCCTGAGCTTGATAAAGCCAAATAAGGAGGCCAGGTGTTCTATAACACAGCTGAGCTCTGGACGTCCAGACCTTAAACACTGCAGTGACTTGGGTGTGCGCTTATCCTTGTCTGCTGGTCCCCTGAGGTTGGGATGAGGGTTACGAAAGTTTCACTGCATGCCACGGGGGCCAGCAGATCCCAAATCTACCTTTTTTTCTCCCTGACTATTTTATTAGAATTAAAATAAGCAGTATATAGATATTTTTTCATTCCGTTAAATCCCATTTTCAGTGTTCCACTAATGTCATACGCTAAAGCTGTAGCACCTTTGATCTCATTCTAAGCCTTGAAATAACTAGAAGACATGAGGCAGCATGGCTGTGGTTTAAGAGAGATAGCACATAGTACCTGTTCTTGGTGCCATAATGCCAACAAAATATGAATGAAAAATCACTTACATCTCCTCTGTTATGATTTGTCAGAAGACTGTGCCCACAGTAAAGCTTTAGCAAAATGTCTTTAATTGTATTTTGCATTGAGCACTTCTTATTTTGAACCCATATCTTTTCTTCAGCTCTCATGCACCATATATAATCATAATCACCATAATAACAAATACAAATGGAAAATATCTTTGAATAGTAAATTTTAGCCTACTGGGACTGTCAATTGTGGATGGGTTCTTGATTGATCAGAATATTACACAATGGCATGGTGTAATTCTTTAGTGTGATGTTGTAAAATGGAGTATTGCTCCTGTTATTTTATCCAGTTTGCTTTTATATGACAGGGTTTATTGTGCGTTATGTTGTAGCTCATTCCTCTGTTCACAATGCCTACTGATGTGTAATTATGACTTGTCTGAACTGTAAGAAGGAGCAGTAAGTGAAAGAAAATCTGCAAGCACACTTGATTTATGAGCCCTGATACTATATTACAGTCCTAATCTGCCTGCTTAACTTAGCTTCAGGCAAACTTACTGTATAACATGCTTACGATTAGCACCGCAGCAAGTTGTAGAAGATTTACTCTGTTGGGGCTGTGAGACTTTTTTTTTCTTTTTAAATGATTTAGTCATTATTTCAGTTACAGGTACGGCAATAAATTATTGCACATATAAAGACTCTGTGTCAAGGAACAGCCATTGCAAAAAAAAAAAGGCTTTTTATATGGTAACAAAGAACAGTGCTTAGAGTGTTTTCCTCATACAAAACATCTTAATGTTATTGGTCATTTTTTTATGATGAAACGTTTTACACATTCTTCTCACATGCATACAATTTGTTTTATTATACTGCAGCTTTTGTAGCTCAGTACAATCTGCTTATTATCAGAACATCCATTCGGATCCAGTGAATCTCATATTTTCAATAGTGCCCCAAAATAGAAATTACTATGGGTGTGCAAATGAAAAGAAGGCCATAAAGCAATGACCTAATGTCAGGAAGAAAAGATGTAAGGAGATTTGCATTTTTTTCTTAATCACCATTCATGAAGACAGATGCATTCGTTGAGTCGCCTTGAAACTATAGCATATTCAGAGCAGCCACTTTTTGGTAAACTAGAGGGGAACATTATTACGCTGGTATAATAAGGAGCAGTGTTGATCATCCAAGGCCTAGTTTTGGTCTCACTGCCAGGAGTACATGGCTTGCCATTTGACTTCCCCAGAATCCACGTTATGTATTAACCACGTTATGTATTAAACATTCTCAAGCCCAATCACTGACTTCTTGCTGAACAGGGATGCTTTGCTAAGTAAGGTCGGGTGTTTGTGTAAAGATTTTGCTCTTACTCCTTGAAAATCATATGTTTTGCTTGGTTTTATTCATGGTACTTGAAGAAAATTTGGAAAAATATCTGTAGTTCATGTTGCAGTAAGTGAGAACCATAGCAAATGAGCAAGTATGAAATAAGTATCTGAAATGGATGAAAAAGTAACACAAGCAGTTCTATGGAAAGGGGCCACATTTTGCTTTGATTCTCAAGTGCTTATTTGGTCTTTTTCCTTTAAAAGGGATACTGATTGCTCTAAATTCTTTCTCCTGTAAGGCAGGTGCTCACACCTATATAAGCCAGTGATTAACAGTGAAACACGGACTTTCTGAAAGAGACTGCGTGCAAGTTATTTGCTGGCAAGTGCATCGGAATGGTCAAGTGAAGAGGTCTCTGGAGGGAGCAACAGCACTGAAATCATATATGAACGGAGGACAAAAGCACCCTTTAATTACGAACAACAGTATTTCCAAGCTTATAGTGCTCCACTGTGTTTACCATAAACAATGAACTTTTGATGGTGTAACAATAAGTCCTCCTAATTTATTGTTTTCTATTTTTTTTTCTAAGAAAGAAAGAAAGAAAGAAGGAAACAAAGAAGTAAAGGAAAAGGAAAGAAAGAAGGAAGCTTTTGCTACTTATTTTTAAGTCATTCTCTTCTAAGGAGTTAGCATTTCTGCAGCAAAGCAGGCATCATCCACAAGTATTTGTTGATGTTATTGACTGAACAAAAAGGTTATGAGGTAGAAGATACATTTTTTTTTCTAAATGCTGCTGTGCTACCTATAACCTAATTAACTTTACTTTAGCTAGCTGAGTATACCTGGAAACAAAATATATCATGTGGCAATTAGCTTCCCCCCTTCTGGCTTAGTACACTTAAGTTGTTTATTGAAAAGGTTAAATATTGATTGAAAATGGATAATAGACCATATTACAGTCGTATGCTAAATGGCAGAAGTTGCCTGTAAAACATTTCCAGTTACCCCTCCGTAATGCAGTTACAGAATGGCAATCTGCTGCTAAGCACCCAGGCAAAAATAAATAAAATGAAAAAAAAAAAGAAAAAAAAAGAACAAATATAAATCACCCACTATGCAGTTGCTCTTATCAACATGCTGGATTCACACAAATATGTTTGGAAGTTCAGTCATTAATTATCATGATGTTGAAATAATATAATAAAAATAATAATTGCTTGTGAAGTGATCTGTTGACTCCCTCCCGTTTCGGCGGAGGCTCCTCTCTGTCTCTCTGCCTTCCCCTCGTGCCATGTGAAGCCACATAGACACAGTATCAAGTGATCACATAGCATGAACTACAGCCCCGGGCAAAGCTTGTTATTTTACTTGAAACGGTGATGCATTTAGGACCCAGGAACTGTCAATAATTTTTTCTGACTTCCAGGGGATAAAAATCCCAATTACAGCAACTTTCCCGCAAAGCTATATAGTGGTAGTGCCACGTATTAATATTATGATTCAGCCTTAATACCTATCAGCTCAGTTTTATCAGTAGTTCCAACCAAAGCTGCAGGAATCCATGAGGTTAAGCTGATTTAGTCTAATTGTTGCCTGTTTTGAAAAGTGGAAAGTGCATTTTTTCCCAGAAGCCTGGTCAGAGTTGGGTCTGGAGACAATAACACGATGTAACTTGGCACGCGTCAGCCAGCTGACTTTGGTAATGTGGATTCAAGGGCGTTTGGCCCTTCATTCCCCACCGTATTTTTCCTATAAAACACAGGCTTGGCTTTTCAAGCTGTGAGGGCAAGAAGCTTTAACTGGAGGAAGGTGCAGAGCGAGTGGTTGGTAGCATCACCCTTGGGCTTATGCAAGGTGGGAGAGCAACCCAAGGCCATGGGGAGCAGGGCAGAAAATAATCCTGGTCCATGTGTTCTCCCAAAGTGGGGCAAATCACACAAGTGACTAAAAGAATATAAGGAGAAAATTCACCTTGCAGGATGTGTCCTCAGCAAGGAGGGAACAGGGGTCATGCAGGGGCTGAACATCTGCGTGGAATCCAAGAAGCTCCACCTTTGGGGTGGAAATCCTTGGAAATGGTATCCGCAGCACACTTTGCCATCCCCAAAACCCATCGTTCCTCACCTGCACCGAGCTGCCTTCCCTTCCCTCACCTCGCAGCAGCAACCTGTGCTAGTGTTATTCCTGGTTCGCTCCCACCACGCGTTCCCATCTGTCCCACTCCTGGGACGTGAGAAAGCGATGATATAAGTGGAGTTAATGCCGGGGTGGTATCGAGACACCAGAGACACGCCACCCACTCGCTTTTCCCCTGTTCAGCCCGCAAACCCCACTCTGACTTGCATCCCTCTCTATTTGAGGATATAGTCCCTTTTTTATTTTTTGACCTTTCATATCAAAACAGGGCTCTGGTAGAATTATTGTTTTTAGCAACCCAGCGCTGCTGCATCCTTTTGGAAAGGACAGATGCATAAAGCAGACCCTAGGAGATGAAGCTGGCAAATGTGTTTATTATTGACAGAAAAGGAGCTGTCATGCAGGATGATGGAAAGTTGGAGAGCCGGAGGTTTCTCCCTCTGGTTAGCAGTTCAGAGCTTTGTCATTCCAGGTCAGAGGCAAACTAAGCGTAGAGATGTTAAAGGAGAATTTGCGTGGCCACAGAGTTACGTCCAGAGCAGCAGCAATGCAGCACTACACCCACGCTCCTGCGCTTGCTAGATTTGTAAGGAAATTCTGGGCTGAAATTACTATAGAGATATTTTCTTCATGAGACAGTGTTTTCTGAAAGAAGTTTTCATTTCTTAGTCAGTGGTTTCCAGGTATAAATATTAAACACCCAACTGTACTGTGTTTCTTTCATTTTAATAATTATTGCTATAGCTGTGAAGGTCTGAGGTATAAAAGAAGAAACTTTATAGGCAGAAGCAATGCCTTAGCATCACATTTGCCTACACACTGCTTTGCATCTTTATTTTACCAATGAGCTTTTTCTTGTGCTTCCCTAATTCTGTCTTTGGATCCGATTAACGTGATGCAGTAGGATTATACACTCCATACTATTGGAGCGGCATCAGCTGCTCATTTAGCTTGGTGGCAGTGGGTATTGTGTGTTTACAAAAGGTGAGCAAATTGTACGCTCTAATTATTGCACCTTTGGAGGCAAGATTAAAGTGGCTTGTCTTATTCAGTATTTTTTTTCTCTGCAGTTCAAAATCAGACTTTAATAGAAATAATCAGACATCTCTGCGAGTGTTGTTTAAAAATATCTGTGCAATGTGAGGGACATACAAAAATGAACCAGCTATACAGTCAGGTGCTGAAATCGTAATATAAATAGGGCGAGACAAGAAAACATGTAAGATGTATGAGCTTTGATATACAGCTTGAGGTTTTTGTTTGTTCAGGAAATTATTTTAGCCATTTTTTTACCTACTTTGAAAGCTTGGCATTTGAAGAGATACTTAGTTCTGTGCATTTTAATTTTTCACAAGAAGCATAACAGCTTCGGAAATATTGGAATTGCTGTGTATTTTATATTTTATATGACTGTAAAAGAGGTGTCTTCACTGTGGTTAATTATTAATCTTTCCTTGTGTATAATGGCATTATCTATAAAGAAAAAGAAAAGAAGAAGAGGAAAGAAAAGAAAAGGGAATGGCATGTTTTTCTATGTTATCTCCTTGCTTGGTTGATTTTAGTAATGAGGATCCAAAATGAACCTTTTGCAATTTATACAGTACTGTGCCTGCACCTCCATGCTGCATTGCCAGGGCTTTCCTCGATCAAAATGCGGTGTCGGGCAAACGTGTAGACCCAACTTGCTCGGGTCTAATATGAACACCAGGAGAAGACCAGGATATCTCAAGAAGGGCATCCTCTCCTACGGAATTTTGCTTCTTCCAAGTGAACCAACTTGGAAATGCAAAATAAACGTCGTGGTCCAATGGCACATTATTGTGGGATATTATTATTAAGGTATTGCTGAGGTTTGCACCTGCCTTTTTAAGAAGACACAGATCTTAATTGCACCGAGGCTGGGTCCCAGGAATCCGTCCTCTACTGCACACTTGGCCTTTTCCTGACATTTATAGACCTATGCTCATTGGTGTGAGCAGAAACCTGGCTCATTCCCTCTCCTCTGCCCGCTCCCGAAACAGCATCCCAGGCAGTTAAATTTATAATTAATGGGACGGCACTTGCGAGCAGCGGTTCCCGCGCAGGGGTCTTAGCAGGTTGCCCTTGCAGACTGCAGTGCAACAAGGCATATTTCTATCTGATTTGTACTTAAAAGTCAGATATTTTGTTCTGGATAAACTTCAGAAATGCTCTTCAATTCCCAGTGAGGCAAGCAGTTCAATTTTCTGCAATATTAGCAGGGGTAACTAATGATGGCTAATTTTTGCCTGTAGTATTTCCCTCAATCTGCTTGTGCACTTTCAGCTACTGTGGCAGCAGCAGCATTTGTACATTTTCTGGTCACTAAACACTCAAGTACAATTGTAAGTGATCAGTTTACAGTTGGCCAACAAAAGAGCTGCGGGAATGTCTAAAAGAAAAAGAGATGGGAATAAATACGTGTGGGTAGAGCCTATATTATGTGGGAAAGAACACAGTTCCTGCAAGAGAGGAGGACACAGTGCAACTTAAATCTATTTTAGCCAGCAGAATTTATTTTGAAAAATATGATCATATATTTATTCTGCCACGTAAAGGTCCAGTATAAGCCCAAACAACACATTTTTTGGAAAGTGCTTTACTGTGTTTCTTCATGCTTTAGGTAAATTCTCCTCTTCATAATTTTTGTCTTTTTTTTTTTTTAGTATTTTTAAAAATATATTCAATATGTAGTCTTGAGAGAGAGCCTGTCTTAAGCTACACTTCAAAATATTCCTCTTATTAACATATTTGAGAGCTGTCTAGTTCAAAGGGATTATTTTAGATGGGGAGATAATATTTTCATAATGTATTATAAAAATACACAAATGTAAAATGGAGCTGGAATCCTTTCACTGGCAATACCTCTAGAGTGGGCGACTTCAATTTAATTTGTTAATCTTCATAATTCATGACTATTTGGAACACCCGAATATAAATGCCAAAGAAATATTTAAATGAAGGGGCAGCTCACTTGGATCCTTATTAATTATTATTTCCCAGTGAAATTTAATTATTGCCTAGCATTTTGGATGGTGTTGTTTATGATGGAGTGACAAGAATAGTTCAAATTAAATCAGTACTCGATGGAGACAGTTCAACAGCTCGTGTCTCAAGGAAGCTTGCATTAGAAATCTCACATCTTGCAAAAGATATTTTTCTCTTTTTTTCTTTTTTTTTTTTTCCCTCAAAGAGGTGTCATCATTCGTGACACTGCTCTGCAGACATAATGCCACAGAAGCAGGGGAAAGTGCTGTGGGATTTGTATGTTTTATACTAGAAATCGTGAAACACGGGGAAAACTGCACAACTCCGTGCCTCGATCGGAGCAAATCGACACACACCAAAAGGGAAATCTATCACGTTAAGTATCAAAATATTAAGGACTAAATTAGGGCTTTTGCAGTGAGAGCCTCCCGGGGCAGGCACAGGGCTGCAACGCCTCCGGGCACTGGGAAGGCACTTGGAGTGGCGGCTCTCCAGCGGAGAGATGCCGACTGGATGCTGAGTACTCCCTCACAGCACCAGCAGGATGTGTCCCCGCAGTATTTCATCCTCCTGATATAGCCAGAGGGAGTGATTTAAATGTCAGTCGTTATTATCCCTTTTTTCAGGGATATACGGGGAATATTGCTCTTCCTTCGCTGCTCTCGCTGTCTCTGGGCGTTACGTGAGCAGGAAATGTGCTTATGCCCTGCTCTTCTCAAATGACTTCCCCAGGCATGGAGAGGGCTCAGATGTCCCTTGCCACCTCCAGCCTTGGGTGAGCACAAGGAAGATGTGGATCCGTGCAAGAATTCCTACTGTCACTGGTGATTGGAGGAGAAAAGTCCTTGGTCCAAGACCAAGACTTCTACTGATGAAGACACCAAGTGGGGACTGCAGCATGTCCATTGATGCCGTCTTATCAGGATGGGTCTTACTTGCTTCCCATCTCCAACGCTTGACCCTGTTGACTTGACTCTACTGCCTATGTTGCAGGTCAGGATGAACATTCAACTCCTTGGATCTCTGTTTTTAAGGGATATCAGAAAGAATGCATTGGCAGATTCAAGTTACAGGTAAACAAAAGAAGCAGCAGATTATAGATGACATTAAAACCATCAAGAAGATCCATCAAATGTCTTTGAGAGCTTTGTCAAATGCGTGCCAACCACTGCACTAAAACTGACTCTGAGTGGAGGTGAATCCAGTTCTCCTGCCTCCCAGACCACTGCTCCAACCCACGACATTGACAGCCTTGCTGAAGCTCAGCTTCGCAAGTGAACTGTTCATTTTGTATATAATCTAGTATCTATCTTTAGATACATTTACTTGCATTGTTTAAAGAGTTCCAATCCAGTCAGTGTAGTTCTACTGAAGCAAAAAATTGTTGCTAATCTGATGATAGAACTTTTCTATTGAAGTCTAGGCCAGAGAAGTTAGTGAGTCATTAGGAAGATAGAGTTTTTATCAACTGCAATAATTTACTCTGAGCCATTGTGTTGAGAACATGGAGCTACAACAAAATGTAAATAGTTTTAACAAAAACTGAAAATATTTTAGCTCATTCTTATATGTATTTTCAACCATCGCTCTCTGAAAGGTCTGAGTATTGTGTTGGTGCCAGTTCCATGTAAATCAGTAAATCCTAATCCATATCTCAGTCAATGCTGAGTTACAATGTTGTGTTTTGACACTCACATTCATTTTAGAGAACAGGTCAGAAGTTTTTGTGCTGATCTAGCACTCTTGAACCTGGAAACCCATCAGAATTTCTAGAAGAGTAGGTTTTCCTTTTCTATTTTCAGTGTTTCACCACATTTCAGAGAGTAATCTTTTCTCTTTTCTTTTTTTATTTTTTTTGAAGACTGGAAGAATACATTTTATCCTTTCAAATTCTTGGTTTAGTAGGCAATAAGGAGTTACTGAAAGGAACAAAAAAAAAAAAAGAGAGAGAGAAAAGCATGAAAATGTCAGAATCTCGGTCTAGCTGGATTCTATAAATGGCTGAAGTTCAAGAGACTTTCTGTGTTTAGCAGCTTGGCTGACAATTTAACTCCACACTGAGGCAGATGAGAGCATTTGCCCATGAATTCATCGCTGTGATGAACTTGGGAATTCCTTGGCAGAGAGGCTGGAGCCTGTGAGAAAAACCTGGGTGAGGGAAAACCCTGCACAGATTCAATATCACATTTCTTTGTCTCCAAAACTAGAAGAAGGTATATTTTGCATGGTGAAGTAAAAGAACATCTACTCCCTAATTTCCTCTTACCCCAAGGACAGAAAGAGGTTGAACCCATGAAGATCTTGCCACCAACACAGGTCTACTCATCTCTGCAGATGCGTGTTGGGGCTGGACTCAATTAACAGAGGAGATTCAAGATGAAGAAAAAAATCCATGGTTGTCCAGCTGCAAATTTGACATGCCTCACTGTTGCATCTTCAAGAGTCATTCGTAGGAATTGAATAAATGGTAATGTATGAAGTGATGATGCTATTATTGGAAATGGACCCAAACTTGAAATTTCCGATGTCCCTGGGCTAAGAGAATCCCATAATATAATATATATAATGTACGCATTCATTCCCTAAGGAAAATCGTTTACAAACAGATCCTTTTCTTTTTTTTTTTTTTAATTAGAGCAAATATTTAAAACGATATTAAAGTTTCCGTTTAGCCATTTCATAGTGATACGTCAGCACTTCCAAATCAGTTAAATATTACTGTACATCAAATATGGCATACTGTATGTAAATAGATTGACAATTAGAATAAAGGGAAAAGTTAATATTTGGTGATCTTACAAATGAGGTCATGAATATTTTTCATGGTTTCTCCTACTAAAAGGGTAGTAAATTTGCCTTTTAAAGATTAAGGTAAAATTGAGGTCTATCTTTCCATGGCAGAAGATATAAAAAGAGCTCTTTTTTGCAGTGTTGCTTCCAGTAGCCTTTGGAAATCTGAAATCCAGTCATTAAAAATGTGTTCTTTTTGTTTGTTTTCTCTAGCCTCTATTGTCATTCTAAGCTTGATGGTTGATCACATATAAACTCTTTCTGCTATTTTGAAAGTCACACAGGATCTCGCCCTTAGGGAAAATGCTCATAAGCTATTTAGCAAAATACTGGTTTATGTTCAGCCTACTTTTCCACATCAGGAAAAAAATGTTATGGTCACATTCAATTTTCTCTATTACATAAGTGATATATGGGGAACAGAAAAATTTAAACCTTTAAATATAAAACATAGAAGCTAATTAAAAATATAAAAACTACATGAAGACATGAAGTGCATTTTCAATATTTTTTTTAATATCTAAATTAGTTAAAACAGCATCCTGAAATTAAAAAAATACTTACGTTGATCTCCAACCAGATATTTCTGGTGATGTCTGGATATTTTCTTTTTACAGAACACAACTTCATTGTGGGGTGGGAGAAGACAAAATGAGGTGGAGAAAACCAAAATGTCCTTGTATAGAATTTCCTAGAGATTTGATTACTTTGTGCTCTGCTTTTGGATTGAATTTAAGCATAGTATCTAATAAAGATGCTTAGTCTAAAATGAATGTCCTAAAAAGATGATATTTTGGTTCTCATGGCTGCTCTGAAATCAGGAATTCAGATGACTATGAGAAAATATGAGATTTCATCTAATGGTTACTTTGTATTATCAATGATCTCAGCCAAACGGCCTGGGTTTTTCCTAAAGCTGAATGTTTTTTCAGAGAGACAGACAGTGATTTTCCAAACTGTGTCATATTCAAACAAACATCTTTAAGCAGCAAAATGACACAAATTTAAAGGAAATAGAGCCCCTTTCTTTTCCAGTCGTATTTTTGGGAGGTTGAGGGAGTAAAGAAGGAGCTTTAGGAAAAAAAAGACGCCACGGGGTGAAGAACTTATCTTGCCTATTAAATCCAGACTGCAAATACATTTGCATTGACTTTTAGTTTGAAAGTAATCTGGCATATAGAAACCAATAAATGTTAGGTTTCCAGTGGCTTCCACCTGTTAAGGAGTTGCAAGACAGCAGTACCCTTTTTAAAGCCATTAATAATGCAGAAGGTCAATATCTGAACAGATATATTGAATTACACACTGTATCATTATAATTGCCAGAGTTTTTGTATTGCAGGTGATTTTTCTGCCTTTTGACCCTGCTAAGCTAATTACAATACATAGTTTATATTTTAATAATGTTAGGAATAATATTATACTTTACAAATGTCCAGGTGGTAAGATTCCTCAGAACAGCTGAAACAGTCTCCACCACAGGAGAATATATATTGATCTTTGTTAACTCTGCAGCTCCATTCTCCCAACTAAACAAGGCCCTAACCCCAGAAAACAAACAAACAAACAAACTCAAACCCAAAGGGGTTTGTTGAACATAATAGTATTATTTTTTTCAGATAATTTCCCATTTATGTTATTGGTGGGACATGACAAAAGTTAATGTTTGCACTCTGCAATGATCCTCAATATTTTGATATTACGATCATCATATGATACAGTGACTGCAGAAAAAAAAAGTGGTGCAGGAATTCGGTGAAGAACATACTACTATCCAAATGCAATGCTAATATGTGAAATCTAGCATCAGTGCCCCCTCTGAGGCATTTTACCTTTGCATAAAGTGAAATTAGGTCAAATTGAGACACTAAGAGCATCTCAGCCCTCTCTGCCCTCATAGGCAGAACATTGCAAATGTGCTAGATTTTTGAAATCACTGCTGGATCTCTGGGTCATTTGCAGCTTAATCAGTGTTCACTGGAATCTTAAAAAACACCTATTGTAAAATTTCAATCCAAAACTCATTGTCTTCAGTGTTTAATTGAATCAGATTGGAAATGCACAATGCATGAAGTTTACTTATTTATAGCAATGAGAACTTACCAAACAGCCCTCAAAATAACAGAGGCATGCAAAACCTGAAATTTAGGAAATAAATCACAGTAGATTAAAGACTCTTCTTTTTTTTTTTTATTCAAAGCTATAAGTTTAGTACAAATGTTCCTTAAAATTACCTCAATTTCCTGTTCAACTAACTTATTGATTCTTGTCCAACAAAGGAAAATTCCATCATTCAAACGTCTTTCAAGGAAAATCCCATTTATTTAAATATAGGAATCACAATTGCAAAACAAGATTTTTTTCCTCAGAAGTCTCTGAGCCAAAAAGTCCTTATTTTAGGTCAAGCTACCTTGGAATGGAAGACTACTTTTCCTAAACTAGTTTGTCTCCTATCCAGGAATAGACTGAAATTTCCTTTGGAAATAACTCCCCGATTAAAGGGGTAGCAAAAAAAAACTATTATTATTATTATTCAGGATATTAATAGTAGGAATAATAAGCAGCAATTCTGATCTTACTAAACAAGAGAATATTGGATCTAAAAATATACATGGGCATCACTTCTGAGTGCCTCTGAAAGTCACAGAGAGTCGGCAATAGAAAGGTGAGGTGGGATGTTGCACCCTTATATGACTTTTTATGTGACTTCGCATAATATACATGGACCACAAAGTGTATTAAAGGTAGATTCTTTTGCAAGAGGCTGAATGGAAGAAATGTTCTTGTTTCTCCTGGTCTGACATGATTTGTACGTGGCACACAAAGTCAAACCCATGGTTTTCACCAAGCAACCAGCTCGAGCCCAGTATGTGTTGCTGTCTCACATTCCTCCCAACATTAAGATACTGCCAAAAATATCATGTCCGGCTTTGCACAAAGCTGCACAGGCACAAAAATGTTTATTGTAAAACGTTTGTGTTCAGAGAGGAATGCTGGACTCCAGGAGAGGCTGGTTTTATCCTTCATACTTTACTGTCAAAGATTATGCAGCATCTCACAGAGCATGAGCTGAGCTGCTTTGGAGAAATCTTTTATTTCCCTTAATATTTGATGTTTGCTTAGTTTTGTTTGTTTGCTTGGTTTTATGAGTGTCAGTGTGATTTCTGGTGACTCCATGACTCAGAGAGGCTGGAAACAGAAATTAGAGACTTTCACCTACATGTCAGCAGTTTTGTTCTGGTCCAGAATAGAGGGACGTACATAAATTCCCTCACTGAGCTCACTCCAGGTCCCACTTGGCGAGGATGCATACCACAAACTGTAGTCTTAAAATCGGTGATAAATGAGAGCAGGGGCAAAAGGGAGCTCCATGGTGGAGATATCACTGCTAAAAGCTCCTTTTCCAGGATACGGGATTCTCCTGGATTCAGGAGCATTGTGAGCTGGAGGCATCTGAGATGTCTTTTCTGCACATTCCTTGTACTCTCTCTGCTTGAAGGCTAATCAGAAAAGCAGGTGTAGCACTGCAGTCTGCCCAGCACTTCCCAAATCACTAAGAAATCCAGGTGCTGAAAGGCAAAAGCTTGGGCAGCCCTGTGCATTGCTGAATTCATGCATTGGTCTCCTGTTTTGAGTGACTCACTGGGCTCTGTAGCGGCGTGGGTTGGATGAAAAAAGTCATGTGCCTGGAAAAGGACAAAATGCAGAAATAACCAACTTCCCCAGATTATTAAAATACTCCGTAACTGCTGGAAAGGGAGGCGTTCTTGCAGCAGATGAGCCATGCTGGTTTGCATCACCTGGAAATCTTGCCTGAAGCAGTCAGGCCATTGATAACTCTCCAACCCACCAGAAATCCGAAACCTACCCCTAAAAAACGGCTTTTTAAAATTATTATTAATATTACTGTCAAAATTGGAATCTGCTGAGGCAGCAAAATGCATTAATGCCACATTGCATTTGCCCTGTCCTCTGAGCCTCCCTCCCTTCGGTTCAGGCTACAGTTGGATTCAGGTTGTTAAAAGAGATCCTATTTCAGACATTCATACGTTCTCCCACTGAATCTTATGTTCTTAGAGCATTAATCTGCAGGATTGTCCCCAGAGTCCGTTTCAAATGGGCGCAGAAATTTAGTTCAGGTAATTATCCTTTCTTTCCAAGTGAATTAAGAAACCTCCAATTCCTGCTTATCTGCAGTAAGTGTAGATTTTCCTCCTTAATGCTTGTCACCTGTGAGACAAGTCGCACAGGTAAATCTCAAACTGCGCTTTTGTGCCCCATCTAAAGTGGATTTTGGATATCTCTGTGGAGTAATACTCCAAGGACGTTATAGTTCAGAGAAAATGGTAATGTCTGTGTGTAAAACGTGAATTACTTTAATAGGCTTTGGCAGCACAACTCTCAACAAGACGATCCGCCCCTGCTAATCTAGCATGTACGGTTTCTCTCTCCACTTTTTATTTTTTTTTAAAGTCTGAATATGATTTCTGTAAGCTGCAATTTATAATGCTAACAGTTTTACCTTCATTAAGGAGGGGAAGAAAGCATCTATCCAACTGTATTAAGCTGCTAAAGAACATCTTACATTTAAATTCTGATTTAGAGATAGTTACCATACATCTGCTTTGCATATCTTTGCCCTTTAAGAGCATATTTGTGATATAGCACACAGCTTGCAGAGTAGCTGCTAAGTCTCCTATCCATGGGGTTTGAGCTCTGCGGATGCACAAAATAAGATTTCCTTCTTTTCTTCCTTTTGGGTATTTTGAGAATACCCTCTGTAATCTGAAAAACTGTCTTTATGGCCAATTTATAATATGATGGTAGTGAGCTGCAGATAGTGAAGATTTTACTTACAACCGAACTGGATACTCCAGATCAGTCATATTTCTATTTTAGCTCCCGTTTATACCTTTCATGGGTGCTTATTGAAAACAAACTGCCTAATGATTTTCTGTCCTAATTGAGAGCTAGAGGAGTGGGGCAGAATCAGCACCTCAAACCATTCACAAACCCTGCCTTGACTTCCTCTGGGGCTTTCGGGCTTTTTGTTTGTTTTTGTTTTGTTTTGCTTTGGTTTGCAATATTTTCAGTCCAATTCACAATTTTGTGGTGCATTTTAGTGAGCAGAAAACGAGGCTTTGATTGCTTAGTTCTAAGCTAGGGTGCAAAGTTTTGTACAACTGTGAGTCAGTCCAGCCCACAAGGACGTGCTGGCTCTACCTCTTAAAGACTAGCTTATTGCAGTAATAATGGCCTGGTAAGTGAGGAAAACATGAAGGATGCAGAAAAGGTGCATTTGAGAGTTTTTCCCTATGTATGTATCAAACACAAGAGTGCTTTGTGAAAAGAAAATTACAGGTATCACTCATTTTACAACTATTCCCCAGCTCAAATTAAAGCTTAAGCAGCTATGTATTTATCAATTAGCATTATTTCGCTATCCCTGTCTGACTCTCTACTGTTGTAACTCCATCAAATAGTCATTTGCTTTTTTATGGTAATAATCCCTTCAAATTCACTCCTTTCATCTGGATCCCTGTATGTTATTTGTTGTTCTGCTAAATCCCTATTACAGAAGCCTAGGAGTTCCAAAGGCCTGATGAATAATTAGAAATGTTTTATCCCTAAGCTTCAAAAGGGTGCTAGAAATAATTATAAGCAAACATTTTATGTAGCATTCCATATCAATGCAATCCCGGCTTTATGTTGTTTGTACTTTAGATAGCGAGGGAGAGAGGGAGATGTCTATGAGCGCTGTCAGCGTGAGGAGGGCATGCGCTCGAGCTGCTGCAGCTTTCTTCCTCTTTCTTGCCTCTTCCTCCTGGCAGCGGGATGTTCAGCAGGGTTTCCATTACCAGGGATCTCACAAGGAAATAGTAAAGTATTATTCAAACCAAAGGAGCTTTATCATCTCATCGACAACCTCTACCAAGCACTTTGTGGCTTCCAAGTCTACATTGCACGGAAATAATGCCCGGTCAAAGAAGAAGGCTCAACTTGTGTGAACAGAAAGTTTCTTATTGATTGAAGATCAGCTCTGTCGGTTCAGTTTCATTCCCAAGGAAATTTTGGGAGCCGTTGCCATTACAGACGTCCTTTAGTGGAATAGGCTCACAATGCAAAGTTTTTACACATAAGGCAAGGAGAGAGATCTGTGTCTTGAAAGCCTACAAAACTAATTGGAAGACACCCAATGTCATTACATTTGACAGCATTTTGAGAAATACCCAATCACTTTGTCATCAATTTTCAATTTTGTCAAGAGAAAGTAGCTTTTCATTGGCAAACAACCTGCTGTCCCCACAGTATTTGTGAAAGTGTCCTGGCAGAGAGTAGTGTCATCTCCAAGAACATTTTTCAGGCTCACTTTCTCTGTAAAACTTTTATCAAGGAGTTTTTAAAAAATCCTCGGAAATTATACTAAGATGAAGGGATTTCATCCTTAAGCTACCCATCATTTATGACTCAGTACAACAAAGGATTTAAGTGTATATATAACTTTAAACTTGTGAGCAATCCTGCTGGCTTTCCACTAAAACCAGTACAAATTGTGGTGATACGGGGTATTATCTCATAGCTTCCAAAGGACTGTGACAGAGTAATGTTGCAAAAGAAGGAATTAACGTAAAGGAAAGAAGAAAGGAAGATATACTGACCAATCAATATGATGAGGACTCATAGATGAAAAGTACAGAAACATATGGAGATAGGGGGTCACACAGCAGCACCTTTCTACCACTCTACTATTTCTTATTCTACGGCTCTTTTGTCTTTTTTCCCTCAGCAGTGAATTCAGTCATCTCTTCTTCCTCTTATTTTTGGAAAACAAAAGGCAGACTGGTGTCTGTTTTGCCAGAGATACATGCTTTTAAATCATTTCTATATTTTTATGAGTACATTGCTTTTGCTAGTAGATATCTATTTTGCTCTTCTTTTCCTGCCTCCATGTCATGAAGTGACTGTATGAAAAAAAAATGTCAGAAGGAAACCAGCCCTTTTAGATACAGTCTTCAGTGGGAAAAGAATTCTTCCATGGCCATGGAAAGATCTTTCTGTTGGACTGGCATGGCAAAGAAGCGTGCAAGGCGCCTGGTTGACGCATTGCCTGGTTTTGCTGTCCTGTTTACTTTGGGTTGAAAGTTAAAGTGAAGTCACTTACCCAAGTGGCTGTGTTGTTTGTTTTCCTGGTTGTGCATGACATAAAGTCTACAGGAAACAACTTTCCATGCTTCATTAGTCCCTTCTTCCTTCCTAAAAGAATCATTTCTTCTGGGGTCTCTACTTGGCTCTTTGTGAAGGAGATGGCTACTGCTCCTTTAAACCGAGGTCCAGTCGTGTATCCAGCACTTGAAGAAATCATCTGGGTCACTGACTCCTATCCCGTCCGTCAGTAGCTGTTCACTCAAGAAGGGCTCACCGGGTGAATCCTGCTCCTGCCACATGTGCCACAGTCTGCCAGACACTGCCTGGGGCCTGCTAGCAACCTTCGCATCCGCAGCAGAACAAAAAGTGCGAAGATAATGTGCTTTTGGCAGCTGCTTCATAAAGCCATTCTCCTTCATGCTTTTGTCTGCTTTTTGAGAAGCAATGTGGGATTGTGGTGCAACAGCTGCATCCTGAGCTGCATCAGGCAGAGTGACACCAGCAGGTCATAGAAACATAGAATCACAGAATGCCTAAGGTTGGAAGGCACCTCTAGAGGTCATCTAGTTTAAACCCCCTGCACACGCAGGGCCACCTAGAGCACGTGGCACAGGGCTGCATCCAAGCGGGTCTTGAAGATCTCCAGAGAAGGAGACTCCACAACCTCTCTGGGCAGCCCTTTCCAGTGCTCTGTCACCCTCACTGTCAGGAAATTTTCCCTTAAGTTTCTGTGGA
This sequence comes from Crypturellus undulatus, assembly GCA_013389825.1. Lineage (NCBI taxonomy): Eukaryota > Metazoa > Chordata > Aves > Tinamiformes > Tinamidae > Crypturellus > Crypturellus undulatus. The sequence continues at coordinate 1,152,693 of VWPW01008057.1, read as the reverse complement.
ACTTTTGATGCTTCAGTTTGTGGCCATTTCCTCTAGTTCTGTCGGTGGCCACTACTGAAAAGAGACCAGGCCCATCCTCCTCACTGCCTCCCTGGAGGTACTTGTACACACTGATCAGGTCCCCTCTCAGCCTTCTCTTCTCCAGGCTGAACAGGCCCAGCTCCCTCAGCCTCTCCTCATAGGGCAGATGTTCCAGGCCCCTGATCATCCTCATGGCCCTGCACTAGACTCTCTGCAGCAGCTCCACATCCCTCTTGTACTGGGGGGCCCAGAACTGGACACAATACTCCACCAGTGGCCTCACCAGGGCTGAGCAGAGGGGTCAAGGTGATGGGACCAGATGTGGTCCCTCTGCTTGCCACCAGTGGGACCACATCTGGAAAAATCCTTTTTCACTGTGAGAGTGGTCATACTCTAGAACAGAGTTGTCCAGGATTGGTTGAGGAGTCACCATACTTGGAGATACTTACAACCCAACTGGACATGGTCGTGAGCAACCCGCTCTAGCTGACCTAGAGGGGAGTTGAATCAGATGATCTCCAGAAGTGCAACCCAAACCACTCTGCAGTTTGGTGATTCTCTAGTAGCATAGAAGGCAAACATTTTCTTTATTCAGCCTAGGATGAAAATAAAGGTGATGATTGTCAGTGGTCGAGTGTCTGATATGTTCAAGCCATGACAGCAAACCCTGCCTCTACAAGACTCATCTCTAGAAGCGCAGAAGCAGCTCAGGTAAGCATTAAGGTCTAGATGAGGCTAGCCAGGATAACGGTGAGTTGAGCCCTTGCAGCCCAGTGTCAAACTCATATGACGGCCTTGCTTTTGGACCCATGCTGGTGGCACTGTGCTGGACCATGCTGGATTGACCTGCTGCCCTGGGTCTCATCCAGCCTGAGTTCCCTGCACTGTGCCCCTCTCAGTGTGGATGTGCCCTGTGTTGCTGAAGAAACCTCTGCATATAGTGCATGTTCTCTTGCTGTGGAAATTTACAGCAGTTTCTGCCTACCTGACAGAACATGGAGTAAAGTAGCAATGAGTTATGGCAAACCCTATCTTTCAATGCCTGCACAAAATGGAAGTCATTTGGGCTCCTGTATGTTCTCAGAAAGATCAAATGATTTCTCAAAACCACAGATTGCAGCATCTACAGTATTTCAGTTTGGATTCAAATCCCCTATAACTTTCCCTTTCAAAAAAACAACTAAAATAAAAGTTATTTGAAAACATTGCAAGCCCATCAAACTATATTTTATGCGCACTGTGAATGCCTATTTGCTTTTTTGATTAATATGCAAATCATGCATGCTTCTAACTTTCATCACTGCTTAAATACTGTACAGGCATCGTAAATAACCTCTCTATTCAAGTTTTATCTTGTCCACTTTACATTGCATTGCTCTTGTACAGGAAATGGACTGTATTTAATATTGATGGCTCTGTATGTGTCATTTAATCGTCCCTATTGATTGGATTTCATCAGAGTGTGGGACTTGGACAGAAGCTTTGATTATACTGTAAGGATTCTTTGCAGTTTTCTGTTACTCAACACCATATCAATGCACCTTCTGGTGTGATATCACTTTCACAATCAATACCTGCAAAAAAATAAAAAAAGAGGCCTCCAGGAAAGGAAAGAAAAAAAGCTGAATTGGCCTCTAATTCCCTTTTTGCACATAGATTAAACCACTCCAATTTGAAAAGCGTTTATTGTGTGGTTTAACACTAGACTGAGGGTAGAGGGGGAGAAATGTGATAGAGTCTCCATGGGTTGTTTGTTTAATTTCTACATCATTTTTTATTTATAAGCGTCAACTCTTCCTTTGAGTGTCACACACTGACATGTGATAGTGGGTAATTTTTTACAGATACATTTTATTGTTTCGTTTGGCTCTTTCTCCTCATTTAATAACAGTGCCATAAACATATTATTTGGATAAATGGAGGCCTGAAGAGGACTTGCTCTTATCAAAATTCTTTTGGCTTAGAATGTGCCATCTCAAAACCTACAAAGAACTTCCCTAATTTAATTCCCCAGTGGCTCACCCTAATCCTGGTGCCAGTGTCATGGACTATGTATGCCCATATCTCAAACCCCAAACTATGAAACCATGAAACGATTATGCAGCAGATGGGTGCTTCACACTGCTGGGGAGAAGGTTTCCCCATCCTGGAATCCTCACCGATGTGCTCATAAATTCAGACACTCAGTGGATGTCAGAAAACATCATTCTGAACTTTATCAAAGCATAGAGTAAACACACAGCTTCTCCAAATGGCTGTTTCTGCTCCAGTTTTGTGCATACATTGTCCTATGAGGGAAGGGAAATCATGGGCAATTTGTGCTTTCCACCAGGGCTTCTCATCCTTTCCAGGATGAGAAGTTAATCATTTTTTAGAGGTTTAGTTAATAAGAATAATGGTAATTAATGCCATGTTTTTCTAGGAAAGGAGGATTAGAACATATACCAAGAATAACACATATATTAGGCAAAACAATTTTATTTCCCCCCAAAATGCCTGTGAGTGTGAGTGGGTATGTTCTGGCAGAATGAGAAAGTATAGCTTGGACTTTGAAGTGCAGACTAGTGGGTGTGAGAAATGAGATTTTATGTTCTTTTAGATTGCAGTGACATTTTCAGCCCCTGACACAGACTTTTTTTCAAGGTTTTTGGGGCCCTTCAGGTTAGCAGTCGATGGCTACTTAAGATATGTGCTTTAATGGCTTCTTAGGAATATGTAATTCTTATGTTTTTTTCCTTGGCAAGATCGGCGTAATTCTATTGACTCAACATGTAACCAGTTCTCAATAGCAGAAGCTCTAGCTCAGTACAAATCTACCTGTGGAGAGTATCGAGAAGGGTATGGGCTGATTCAAGCATTTGAGCTTCTGGACTTGGAGGAGCTTCAATCCAGAAAGCAAAATTGTGGTGTGAACAAAGTAGAGTGCCTGAACAGATGTGCCTTATTCATAGAAAAAAGTTGCCTGTAGGCTTTCCTCCTCCCAAAATCAGAAATGACTTCTATATCTGAGTGGATATCTACTATGAATATTCTTTGGAACTTTTAAATTAATCTCCTTGGCCTTTTGTTGCATTTCTCTATCTGAATAGTTGCATAAATGTATTTAATGGCAATATCTGCAAAGAAACAATAACTTTTACGTGGATATCGCCAAATATTAATAGAACCTGAGTAATGATTTCATAAACATGAGTATTTGCATGGAAAGACCAATCTGAAGAGTTATACCATTTAGACAAAATAAGCACATCATTTAATCTTTGTCTAAGCCCATCTGAGTGAGATACCTTGAATTCTAAGTATTGAATTTTCTCAGAACTTCCGTGGAAACAAACTCCAATAACTTATTGAAAACAAACTGGTGAAATAACATGTCAAATGAACAGGAAAATAAATACTTGATTAATCAGTTATTCACCTGGATTTACCCACACCTCTAGAAAAAAAAAAAAAGTATGTTCAGGTCCTTTTTCTAATGTTTATTTGCCGTGGTCCCAGAAGAGACCTGCAGCCTCCTGAAGTAACCACTGTGGTTCTTCTCATATGGAGAAGTGATGTTCAAAATAAATTTGAGCTGATGGAACTGGAACTTTCTGTGATGGGAGTTGTGTACAAATGATGCAAATTGCTTTAGAGACATAACATGTGGCATTAAAAGAAGAAAATCAGAGGATATGACTTTCTGCCATGTAAATTCAACAGAAAAATATGTAAGGGTCAAGATTTTGCTTGTTTCTTTTGAGTCTTGTGGAAAGTATCCACATATTTGGATAAATAAAGCTTTCATGACCTTCCCATAGTTATGCCCTAATATTGGTATAACAGAGCTTCCATGTCATTTGACTTGAAGTATAATAAATTTTCCAACTGCCCTCTAAATGTATACTTGGTCATCTCCATTCTGAAGTAGGTAAAACTTCAATAAAGTGGATCATACCGAATAACTAAAACTGAATGTTTCAGAATGAAAGGAAGCAAGCAGAACTGCATTATTGAATTAGAGACATATTTATTTAAATGTTAGCTTAATGCTGAAAGATTCCTGATAAAGCTAAAACAACAGTTGCAAAACGAAGACCAAAGATCTTTGGGGGAGTGTGTAATAAGAAGATGCTTTATGATTTTCAGTATAGACTGCTTCTTTAATTTCATTTTTCAAAGTTAATTTCATGATTACAACAGTCATAAGGACTGGATCAGTCCATCCAAAGAATAGCTATTAACCTGTTATAGTAAAAGCAGTTTTATTGCATCTCTTTTTCAATGTGCATGATTCTTGTACAGAGAAAGATGTCATTATGTAGGACAGCACATCATAAAAGCTCTGTCCAACACTAGACAAGTGAAACCTGGTGTCTTAGTAACAATTAATTTGGATGTACTTAATAGTAGCAGTAGTAGAAAGCACTGAAACTCCCATTCATAACCTTCTACATACATGAAGTCCTGCTGAAGTAAAAACTCTGAGTTGCTCATATCCATTCGTCTTCTGTTGGATCAGATCTACATCTATGACACTGTTCTGTGTTGTAGTTCAAGACATTCAAGACAAGTCCTGAAGTCATTTCTGCAAAGCTTCCCTCTTCTACTAGTTTCTCTTCCAGGGAGCTGTTGAGCTCATGAGCCCAATGCAGATGGCCCAGGCAGTAATTACCAGATAGCAAAGACGGTTGTTGGTCAGGACCAACCTGTGACACCTTCACATGGGTGACCTCAAGGTGAGAAGCTTTGATTCCTATTAACAACGCCTTGAGCCTCCCTGACCTCTGGGAGCTGATTAGAATCCTGTTAAGTCCCTCTGTTAGTTTTGGATCATCTTGTTTGCATTTTGCATTATTGTCCTGTATTTTCTGATAATCCAACACGATTAATTTAAAATGTAACTATTTTTTTCTATTTTGTGTCCAAGAATGCGTTGTATTAAATGCCCTCTTCACCTAGAAAATACCTTTTTCTTTTGCTCTTTCTTTCTCAGTGGGCAAACAAGCTGCTTTCCTTTGTCTAGTTCTTCAAAATAACAAATGTCAAAGCTTGGAAACTGGTAATTTGGCAATTTTAGACAATCGCCTCATAACCACATTTTAGTACACCTTTGAAGCAGTGGAAGTTCAAAGACTTTTCAAAGATGACTATTGCTTTGCCTGTTGCTATGAGTCATTTGAAGTAATTGGTCCTGTCTGATGTATGTTTTGAACTGAGGAAGTGGTGCTTTATTACCACAATCAGATACAGGTTTTTAGCTAAGGAAGTGGAGTTTTCCTCACAGATGTAGATGTCTGCTTGATAAGGCAGAAAACAGACAGATGTGCCTCTCTGAGCCAGGGAAGAGGTGTGGAGCAGGAACAAATACAAGGGTTGAGAAAAACTCCCCAAAGCTGCATTTGAGTGTTTTTGGAACCCTTCCCAGCAAAAACATTTCTCACCAACAAGGAAACTTGTAATTTAGAGAGACAAATACTTAAATTCTCGTATATCATATGAATGTGCCTATCATCCTATTTTTTTTTTCCTTTTCTTTCCCCAAGTGGTTAGATGTAGATAAAAATGAAATGAAGGAGTCTGAAAGTATTTGAAAACAATGTCACTGAATTTCAAACCAGTCAACGTTACATTGATAGCCCACATCTCATACATACACATACACACATATATGTATGCATATTTATATTACTAATTAATGATCATAGAAGGTATTTCAAGTATGGTATTATAGAGACTGTTCTCACTGCATATTTTCTTGAAAAATATGGTATAAGATAAATAAATAGGATTCATTTTTACCTCTTCAGAGGTCCCCTCACAACTTAAAACATATTTGTAAATCCAGGGCACAATTAATATTCAGTATCCTCCTCCTGGTCTTCCCAGGAGTAACATGGGCTGATGGTGCAGACATTCATAATTCTTCCTGACTTTTTTTTTTTTGCCTTTCTTCTTCCTAGTAAGAGAAATCCAAGGAAATCCTAAGGAAGATTCTTCCACTGCTGCATTGCAAAGGTCAGATAGAAACAGCAAAATGATCAAATTTAATGGTAACATACAATATCCATTTCAGTTTGTGAGTGGTTTCCAGAGCAGATGAAGGCATAAGAAAGAGTCATATTTCAAAGGCAAAGGAGTCCTGGATCTGGCTGGTGTGAGTTTTGCAAGGGAAAGTCAATACATTAAGACTTGTGGACTCGGGTGTTTCGGAGAAGCTTCATTTTCTTTTGCAGGTGGCGACTGAACACAGAGGTGGCCGGAATCCAGATGCCGAGAAGAGACCAACTTCTTATCAGATTTATGGTATCAAGGCCAGTTAATATCATATGGAGCAGTGTAAATGTCTGTGATATGAGACCAGGTTGCTACTTAAGCTAAGAAATGTATAACTTGATGTTTTCTCTCTCTTTGACATCCATGGACATTTATCTGCAACTCCAAATCCATGTGCATTTCCCGCTCTTTCCCTCTTTGTCTACACACCAGCTAGAGCTGCTCTGACCAGAGCACACCTACGCAAACCAGACAGCTGTGTGAACACTTTTTCCACTCGACGGAGGCAACAACATTTTTTACAACAGGAAGAAGTGCAGGAAGAAGATGTGTGTGGGCACAGTGCTGGAAGGAGGGCCTGAAACCTGGCCCGGATTGAATGTCCACTGAAGCTAGGAAAAGGTTGAATTTAACTTTTACGGGATGTGCTCTTGTTCCAGGGCTCATCCAGACCATAGTAAAAAGCTGCTGCCTCTTAGTCTACGTCTTGCACACACATATTCAGGCATAAATATTTGAAGATTTTTTCTCCTTCAAATTAATTTTCAGTTTTATAGTAGATCAATGCTGAGAGAACAAAATGATCCTTGTAGAGATTGTGGAGCTATGGGTGCTGATAGCTTTGATGAAGTCTCCAGCATTCTTTGGCTATAGAAATATCACATTTTTATTTAAAGTAAATGATGGTCTGATCTTATTCCCCATTTGTGCCCATCACAAGATTGTCACACACTTGGTTACAATAAAAATATTTTTAGGATCACTGAAATTTTCCAAACTGGATTGTGCCAATAGCAGGTATCCTAGTATCCTATATATCTACAGTTAGCTACACAGGGTCCAAACCATGGTACAGTAGTGTCTGCTTCTTTATCTATTACATATATTGTAAATAAAAAAATGCATATATTTAATCCTTCTTTCTTTTTCTTTTAATGCACCAACACTCTTTTTCTCAGCAACTGTTTCAATAGAAAAATGCCTAAGCTCATTTTTTGCTTAGGAGAGTTAGGAGAGGACCATGAACATGGTTAAACAGGCAGGAGTGAAGCAGTTTGGCAGGGCTGTTTCAGAAGCTCTGGTTACAATTTACCCACATCTTGCCTGGCAAGTCATGAGTATCCTTTGAAAACGAAAACCTCACCAATAACTTATGAAGTAAGCTGGTAAGAAAAAGAAAAAAAAAAAGAAACTACCCTTGGCTCCTGCCAAGCCCAACAAACTGGAATATTAATAAAAAATGGAATTTTATCCTTTCTACAGAATAAGCTCAACATCCGGGTTTGAGCACAGTAACAAGCAGTACTCCCTAAGCCAGCAGGGATCCTTGTATTACGAAAATAGCATTGCATTTCAAGCCTGGGTATATGTTATACAGCAACTGTTCCTGCTGAGAGCATCCCCCAGCCTTCGGCCCAGCCATTCAGAAAGGAAAAAACCTACGGAGTGCTGATTAATGGAAAGGCCTGGCTACACTGGCGGGTCTGGAAAGCATCTCGTAGTGTTTGACAGGCAAGGTGTTTTCTTATTCTAATGGGATTTGATCGTTGTTTATGAAATTATGTGAGTGACATAGCATCGCTTCACATACGCTGTTATTTTTATGCTGGCTTTACAGCTGATCTAATAATTAATTTGGATTAATGAAGTTATGGATTTTAGCAATAGCTCATCAAATGTATTCAGAGCTCTTAACTACATATTTATTTATCAATATCAATATCAGAATCCTTATCAATATGTTTCCATGTTTTTTGTGTGTGTGTGTGTGTTCGTCTTTAATCCTCTGAATTAAACTTGTGTTCATGAAAAAACAGTGGATTAACTTGAAATGGTGACATTATTTGACTTCAGTCTGTAAAGGTTTACATTTTGCCTAATTTTAAGCAAAAGAATAGCCTCATATTAACCTAGAATATTTCTGGGTTAGCATATGCTTATTTAGTAGATACATAGTCCACTAAATTTTCATTCTCACCTGTACCAATAGTTATACCTGTCCTTGGACATGCATACATGTGGTTTTCCCATCCAGGTTCCTTCTTTCTTCCTTTTTCTTCCTCCACAGTAGGTACTGCTCAGCTAGTGTAATTGAAACTTTCCAAATAATTTGTGGGGAAATATTTAGAATGACTTTTTAAAAAGGTAATTAGAGGAAAACAAGCACACAAAAAGGAGTAATATAAAGAAATAAAAATTAGTGACAATTCTAATAGCCTATCTGAAATTTCTGCAAAATGAAAAGAGTCAGAACTGAACAACCAATAACAATTGTTTCTCTTTCAGATGGATTTTGTGGTTGTGTCTTAGCAGCTACAAGTGCCCCACGTGATGGTATGGATGTGAAATCTTGTACTTGTATGAGCAAACCATTGCAGACTGAACAGTCTCAGTACTACAAGGAGAGCAATAATTTAGCATTAGGAAATAAAACAGGGAAGTACTGTGCATAGTCAATTCACCTGGTGGAGATAAAGAGGGAAGATATTTGCCTAGCTCTATTTTTGAAATAATAGAACTTGGATTAATTTACAGCAGGCGTTCGATAGAAATGTCCTATCCATAAGGAGGAAACCATGGGACAAATGCAATTGCCTCGAGAGCTATGTGTTAATAGGAGGAGGCTGGGAGAGGTTCATCGCTTGCCTTCCTTGAGTCACCGTGGTGAGCCCAGTCACCAGAGCCCACTCAGAAAGACCTGCAGGTCGATATATATCTTCAGCTGGAATATAGCAGCAGCCGTACGAACCCCAGTACATTAACATCTGCCACAGCCACGTTACAGAATTCTATGTATTCATCAGCTTGGCTTCATTGAGCAGATTGGTTTCTCCTATTGCCCCGAACACCTAGAAAGCTTTTGATTTAGAGGAATATTAACAAAAATGCCTCCACTTTTTCTTTTTTTTTTTAATTTCACATATTTAAAGTGAAATATGTTAGTCAAGTCCTGATCAAGCATGTGCTAAAATTCACTCACATAAACAAGCACAGAGATGGCAGCAGGGTTTTGGAATGCCATTTTATGCCTCTAAATATTGGAAAATGCTTTGAAAGTATCCACCCACCTAACCAGCACAGCACAACAGAAAGTGCACCAGGCTGCTGATATAGAATCAAGTGCAGGGGGAAAAAAAGAGCATGCATGGCATCACTTTTTGTGGACACCAAATGCTTTGGCAATTCAAAGAGTTAATTATTTTGTTATTCATACATAAGATGTTTGTTCACATCACTGCTGTCCAGGACAGTTCCTGCAATCCATGAGCACCTATAAAGGCACCCATAGGTAAAAATTACAGAGACATATTTAGTAGCTGCACTTTCTTCCATCTATCGGCAACATAAAAAACATTTAAAAAAAAAAAAGCCTAAATACATATTTAACCAATTGACCAGAATGGCACTGAAGGAGTTTTAACGTATTTTGAAAAACTGCCTAAATACATATTTACCCAACAGACTGGAACAGCTCCTTCAGAGTCTCTCTGGTCTCTTGGGTCCATAATACTTGTTTTTTGAAACTGCCTGACTATATATTTACCCAATAGACCAGAACAACTATTAAGTAGATAATACACATTATATAACTCTCTGTCAATGATTTTTTTTGCTCCCTTTTAAAGATAACAGCAAAACCAAGTGCAAAGAGATAAATAAAAAATATTTACTAAGACTGTGAATAGCCAGGAATCTGAAGTTAGTGTATGTGTGTCATTCCATAGAAAATAGCTCAAATTGCTTGTGTGTGTGTGTGTGTGTGTGTGTGTGTTTAAAGTACAGGACACTGTCAAGTACATCAGAGCCTTGGGTTCTTAATATAGAAGGTAGAACAGCAGTTGGGAGTTGGAAAGGTCTGGGAGAAGACAGAGAGAGAAGGGGGAAAAAATGATAGGGAAGATATGAATCATAAACTCCCAAGAAGGATGGGCAAATCAAGCAGTTAATTCTGAGAAAGTCTAAAGATAGTACCTGAAACACTGAGAAAAATGAAGAAAGAAGTTTGGCTTCACAGCATGCAAGACCCGTGCATCAGTGCACCAATAAGTGGCAAAGAAAGACGGTCTGCTAAGTGCACATTGTACTTGGCCCTCTATACTTGCCTTAAAAGAAAACTATCATTTTCATTTATTGGAGCATGAAGGCCCCTTCCTACCACCTAGAATACAAACAGTCCTAACATGATACAGGAACCAGGATGTTTTTACAAATCTTCATGTTTGTTTCAAATAATTAAATTAATTGCAATTAATAGCATGCTCTTATCAGGACTTCCTTTACTTCTGAAATCTAATTCATGAACACTTAATGATTTCTTTTTTTGAGTACTTTTTGACTTATTTTGAGATGACAGGGAAATGAATTTGTCTTGCTCCCACTCTCTATTGCACAAAATAGTGAATAAAAAGTAACAAAACATTCAAAACATTTGAGAAAGATTAATACCATTAAAATTTGAAAGCAGCACCATATCTCTGTATTTGACTTTTTTTAGCTCAAAAACATTCAGCAGTTGATAAGAAAGCAAGGGAGTATTTCTGTATTTTGTGCAGCTCTTCAGGATGGAAAAAGGTGAAAAATGGCAAGGAAGTGATGGATAGCAGTGAATGGAGAATTTACTAGGAACTTTTATTTTCTTTTCCATAGACAGATTTGCTATTTTCTGGGCAGCATTGTTTTTTTCAGTGAGGGACTCCCCAAAAGATGTGCATGCTGCAATTGATGCTCAACAGCTGGGCATCTCTGAGCTTTTTGGGTATTTCACTGCTTTACCTCTTTAAGCCCTTAACTCAGTCCAAGCTCAGTGCTGTTTCCTTAATGAGCAGTGATGGTGCGTACAGCATAACCAGGGACAGAGCATGGGCTGGCATTACCGAGGGGCCACCAGCACAGAACCCATTGGCTGAGGAGATGGACATGGCATGGGGACATGGTGTGCTAGACATGAACCTTCTCCATGGAGCCAAGCCAGCCTGTAAGCACAAGCTCTCTGGGATCAAGCCCTTGTGATCACCTCTTCAGGCCTCTTTTGCTGGCAAATCACTGTTTCTGGCATTGTTGCCCAATCCAAACTAAGAAGTCCCTAGCTTGTTTGCTAGATGCTGCTGAATAATCTTCAAATAATTTTTTTAGTCACTCCAACTTCGTCCGGGCTTTGACTCAGCAGCTGACAAGTGCAAGAGTCTATATCCAGTTTTACTATACTCCACGGCTCCTATTTCCTGATCTTTTTAAATGAGAGGCTGCTTTGCTAGCAGCACTAAATTGAAGGTACTTTTAATCAGCAAGTCTATCTTATCTGCAAAGTTTAGAAAAAACATGTATTTATATCCATATCTCTCTATCTGTTTGTTAAAGTAGGACATTACTTTTGTTGTATCATTTCCAAACTCGCTATTCACTATTTAGAAGCCTTCCTGCAAGACACAAAATCCATTGTGCAATAATTTCTAGCAGACTGCAGGAGTGTAAAAGTAGACAGTGTTTCCTTCAAAAATGGAATCATCTTTCACAGATGTAGATGTGTACTTGTTATGCCAAGATGAGACAGATGTGGCTCTATTCACTCAGGGACAGGTGCGGAGGAAGAAGAGATAAAACATTTGTAGAAAGTGTAAGCAACTGCATCGCTGTTGTTAAATAAATAAACATTCTGCCAAAAAAAAAGAAAAAAAGTTTATTTGCTTATTTTTCCAGAATGTTTATTTTAAGCTGCAGCTTAGCTGTGATTTATTCAGATTTATGTTCCTCTATTGATTTAAATTTGTAATATGGATTCTATATATAAACATCTGCTGGTATGTAATTATGGGAAGGCACATTAGCACACATGAATACTATGTGCACACAAACACGCATAGATACCTCATGCAAAACAGGCATAGAGGTATGTGCCCTATTGGCTAAAGGATGGGAAAATATCTTTATTAACGTGGTGAGGCTTTGGGCATGCAGGGAGGGAGAAGAGGGGCAGATACCTGTGTGGTCTGCTCTGCTGTGCAACACCGAAGCTGGTGTACATGCTAAATCCTAATCACACTTTAACCACATTGACCCTCTCAGCTCCCTGGGAATATTCCATGGAAAGGGCCAAATCCAGATGTATTTGAAATCTGGCAGCACAGAGAGATGGGGACACACTTGGGGAATCTCCTCATATTGAAGCACAAGGTTGTCGCCTACAAGAGACGGTGATGGGCAGAACTGCAGCATGTCCTCCAGCCAAGGCAAGTCCCTGAGCATGGGCTGTGAACACTCCACTCCATTTCTGTCTGTAGGCACGGCCTGTTTCTCCTCCTTAGCCTTGGGAGGGAACAAGGACAATTTCGTGGTGGAAGGAGGACAATTTTCTCATCTGGAGAACCTGTGTAAGAGCTATTGTAGACTCAGGAGAGCTGGAGGAAGATTTGGGCCCATTGACGTCATTCACAGCAGTCATAAATGATGGGAAAAAAAAGCCAGAAGAGGTTTTCTCATGCAAGGACAAGTGAGATGGAGAAGCAGAGAGGGAGGAGAAGCGGGGCCAGAGAGTCCGGGATGGAGCCAGGTTACTTTCCTCTGGAATAACCAAGTGAGCAAGGGGAAAGAGGACAGCAGGAACAAGAACGATGGAGCTGGGAAGGAGGAGTGAGAATCCACAGCTGCAGGAAGGGACAGGAAGAGGAGGGGGAGGAGGGGAGAGAGATGATGTGATTCTTATTTTATTAAAAAAAAAAAAAAAAAGTATTAATCAGTGCTCCAAAACCAGGAATCAGGGTGGGAATCAGCAGCTGGGAGAGGGAAAGAAAATGGAAAAGATTTTTTTTTTTCATTAAAAAAAAAATACATATCTTCAATCACTGCTCTGCATGAAAGCAGGAGTTTGCAGCTGGGCACCTGCATTGTCACTGGTTTGGGGAAGAGTCGTTGAATCGGGAATATTTTAGCTGGGGGGGGCTCTGTGGTCTGGTCAGGGCTGCTGACCATCCTTAGGATGGGTGGGAAGAAGGGAGATATGTGGCCAAAATAAGGTAGTGACACTCAGGGCTGTCAGGGTGAAATATGCTGCTTCTGACTTGCCAGCTTTGCTTCTGCGACACGGGATAAAGCAGGAGCACGTCCAGAAGGAAAGTCAAGTGACTCCACTTTTATATTTGCACAAGCTTGTCAGCTTAAAGGGTTCTTTTTTTTTTTTTTTTCCCTCTCTTGACTCTTAAGGCAGCGGATGGAAAGGAAAAAGTAAGTTTGTCCACCATCTGAGTTTTTTTTTTTTTTTTTTTTTAATCCTGGCTTTTATAGCTTGACCAATGAATCCAGCTTAACAAAAACATTTCCCTTTGTAGGCTGAACATTCAAAGACTTCACTGGTTTAAGTCCAAATGTGAGATGCTACTTTGTTTGAATGCCAAGAATCATACAAAAAAAAAAAAAAAAAAGGCGGTTACCAGAGGCTTAATATTCATCCTTAAGAAGTGTTGAGGAGCAATGGTCACACACTGTTCAGCAGTGCTCAGGGCAATTTTCATTTTTTTTCTGTCTCTCCAGCACTGCATGGATGGGACCTGCTATGTGTGTCAATAAGAGCAGAGGAAGGTAGACACTGTTTTTCCTTCTCAGTGAAGTCAGGAGTACAAGGTACCCCACATCAAGACTGTTACTTCCTTTACATTTATATTTTCTACATCCAAGCACTGATTTGCTCCTTATTTAAGCAACATTTTCTTGATAAATTAAAAAAGCAGCAATAGCCATTACTGCAGGCTATATACAGCCTCTAATATCACTTAAGCATATTACAGAATATAATATCTGGTACTTAACGACTAACTTGCATATGAAAGCTCACATAATGTCTCATAAAACCCTTAAAATGGCTTCAGTTTAAGAGTCTCTTTAAAAAAAAAACACCTTCAGGGAATATTGTAAATGAAGTAGCACTCCAGCCTCAGAAAAAAAATTCACACACTTGCAGAAATTTTTAATATAAATTGAACACATTAAAAATTAATTTTGCATGACCATTTCGCATTGCGGTGCCAATGCATAGTTAAGATAAGGCCTTAACTCTTCTTTGTTTAAAGTAACATGGAAACATCTCTCGCTCTCTCTCCTTTATCTGTACATAATTATAATTTTCATTAATCAGGCGTTGGAACCCCATTCTCTCATAATGACAACCCCATCTGGGCCTGAATGAAACTCTACCTGTGTCGCAGAGGAAACTTACTGTAAACTTTTAGGAAACTCATTAAACAGAGGTGTGACCTTGTGATTTAAGATGGCAATGCAAATCTGCTTACCCATCCGTATTGCATCTGCATCAGAGAGAGGAATTTGGTTTGCCAGAAAAAAAAAAAATAGTCCCTTTTACTGGACTTTATAGCTGAAATACTGCAGATTCTCAAGTGCTGTCAATTGTCAACTTCAAATATTCATAGACTTAAATACTGGCATCTAAGATGCTGCCATAAGAAACAATTTGCATTAAAATATTACTCTTCTGCAAGAAGCATATATATATACTCATATATATTATGTAATATAATGTATATATATATATGTTTAAAATCTTTACTGATTTTCCTCTCCTTTAGCAGCTTTTTGATTGGACTTGTGGCCACAATTTCACAGCGGGGAATTCCCTCGGCAAGAGTCAGTGGCAATAAGACATTGACGGATGTCTGCTGCCACCAGGGAGGCGGCGTTCCGTGGATGTGCAGCGCTGTCCGGGCCCCGGGGACTGCCGAGCGCTGCGGCGAGTCACGCCCGGCGTCCTGGGGGAGCAGACCATGGCATGGAGACGGAGCTGGAGCAGCTGGGCTTCACCACATCCCGACGGGCAACAAAGTCTTCCTTACTGGATGTGTCTAGAAGACTCTCTATGGATTTCCTTCTTTTAATATCCAAAATGTTTGATATTTTAACCGCATTCTTATGTTATTTACCTGGAAGACTTAATCGAGTTTTAAAGCCCCTATCTGTATGCTTTTTTATGTCCTATAAACCTTTTAGTAAGCCAATAAGATTCTCTCTCCCGTGTCAAGAATTGAAAGTTCAGGAAACCTTATTGTTCATCCTCTGCTTTAGAGATGTTGCAAAACTAAAATAATTCGCAGCATAGCATCCATTGCCACAATGATTTTTTAATCCCTATAGACCTTTTTCTACTTCTCTTTGCAAATTAAAAATATGACATTTAGCTCAGAATAATTCTTATGTGGTTATTAAAATTAATTTCACAACCTCCCTCCTGGTCCTTTAGTCCAATAAAATATTATTTTGGGCATAGAAGAAACCCCAGCAACAAAAAGGCACCCTAATTGTATCGGTAGAACTGAAACATTGCCCTATTTATTAGGGCTTTCAGTTGAGGAGTTGTTGCCTTTGTGTATTCAGTACTTTAGGGACTAAAATCTTCCACCAGGGTGGAAAGCTGTAGTTGGCCTGTTGCATCTCTTTGCAAGGATTTTCTGCAGTGTTTGATCTTTTTGTTCATAGTCCTGTTAATATTCTTCCCTGTTTTTAGCTTGCTGATACTTCCTGGTTTTCAGAAAATATCCAGAAATATCTAAAGGTGCTTCTTATGGAAACTTATGGATGTGCAGAAGATACTAGCAGATGTACCTTGATAAGAACATCAACAGGAAAACTTCCTCATGCCTCTCCCAATTGCATCTTTAATCTCTTTTATGTGGTTTATGTCTGCGGCTTACGCAGGATGCCTCAGCACCTGCAGCTACAGACTATAAAAGAGAGCATGCAAGGTAGCCTGACAAGGCTGGTAGGTTATCCTCACTTGGAGATGTGGCAAGCTGTTCAAAACAGCTTATGTTTTCTTAGTAACTTTTGCCTTTTGAGCTAGGAACTACATAAGGGTACTATTGCTTTTTATTTCAGGTATAGTAGAACAACAATGTCTAGGTAAGTGATTTAGAACAAGAGTTGTCTCCTGAGACAGTCTCTTTTCCTCACTAGGGATTTTAATTCAGGAGCTGCCACGAGAGGCACAGGTGCTGAAGAGATCAGGAAATTCAGCAGATGGGCAACTTGGCCAAGCGAGGAGCTTCTTAATCAGCTAAAGCACAGGAAAAGACCATGTGCTGGTAAGCACATGTGTGAGCTTCATGGTTCTGCAAGGTGGAGTGCAAATCTGGTTCAAAGCATCTTTACTTATTTCTATTCTGCGGAAGAAAAATCAACACAAATATTAAAAATACTTATTGAGAACCGAAATATTTTGCAAAGAGACGTTGTCTTTGCAAGCAAAGAATTTTTAACCTTGTCATCCTCTCTGGGTCAACAGTCAAATTTTTCACTTGGAAAATTGATTTTTTAGAATTATTTTTGGCTGCCCAAAGTCTTTACATCTTTGCACAAAATCTGCTGTTTCCCTGCTGATTCCCTCAAAAAAAGTACCCATCTACTTAGAGGGCTGATTTATGATAAGTGTCTGTGTATCTGCAGAACTAGCGCACTATAGGAGTACTGCATACTGCCCAGGATGAGGTCTATTGCATTGTTCCTCATAGGACAGGGTCTTTCTCCCTCGCTACCATATAGACATAAGAGAATAAAAAGAAATGATCTTTCACTAAGAGTCAACTTGTGGGATGTAATGGTACAATTTAGAAAGGAATACTGTAGACAGTAAGACTGCTTGGTTTAGAAGTCCTGAGTCAGTTTGTAGGGCTATATATTTCTATGGCAAAGTCTTTTTTTGTGCATGGAATTTAATAACAGATGTAAATCTACAAACAGTAATGGTATCACCATAAAATACGAAAGAATCATGTATTATAAATAGGTATAATAAATAAATTATTTATGCTAACATATATCTGGATGTGCATATGTGAGCACATGCTTACCTTTTTTTTTCTTTCTTTTTTATTTTTTTTTGTATATAATTAGTGGCAAAGGCATCTATTGTGTATTGCCCTATGACCTATGCAAGAGCTTCAAAGAGTTTTCATGCTAAGAAAGAGCTGAAGGCAGAGCTTGCTTTGGGCTAACCCAACATCACTCAGACTATTCAAGATAGTGAACATCACCAAGAGAGTGCAGAAGAACCTGAGTCCAGCCGAATGCAGGGTCTGTCCTGAGCATCAGAAGTGCCAAGACTCTCTGGTATTGCAGAGCCAGCAATGTCAGGGATCATAGGAGCTCTGGAGATGTTTCCGCACAAAATATGGGATCTTACCAATCTGTCGCACATGCCATTGAGTCTTGCTTCAACCCTACAACAACTGTGCCATGACAGCATCTCTTCCAGGACTGACAACCGCCCTCTGAGATGTCAGTCTGTCTAGGGAGCACGTATATCGCTCATCGGAGGCAAGCCACGTGAATATCTGCAGGGTACTTATGGCTAGAGATTTCTCCTTGGTAACCTCTGTCATCTAAAGATAGCTGGCTACATAAACGCCTATTTTTAAGAGGGTGGGACACTTCTAAATTAGGCTATGAGTAAAGCAGAATTGTCGGAGAGCTGCAGAACATTAGAGAAAAAAAATCCTGTGTGACTTCAGTTATGTTATTAACTTTTCCACTTTTGCTGCAGAAGTTGTTTCTGTCAATATTTTACTTTAACGGTGCTGAACGGGAGGAAGGAGCAGGGTCCAAGCAGATGGCTGTCAGCAAACTGATGACGGCAGTTGAGAATTAGTGTCCAAATACAGTATTTAAAACTTGCTACAGTACATAGTTTCCTGCATACGCATGCCAAAATAAATCTGGTTTGGAGAACCTTTTGGGGTCTTTACTTGATTTTTATTTAGGGCTCATTATATGAAGAATAGCTAAACAGGCAGCATACCTTGGCTTGGCAGGAGCATGGACCCACCGAACACTAGATAAATGACTGAATGAACCAGAAAGACCTTTTCAGACCTTTGCTCACTCCAGCTATTGAGTTTCTAAACATCCCTTAAGTATCAGGAAGAATAATTACTGAGCAATAACATTCATTTGTACCCATTTCTTCCCTGACCCACTCCACCATGCACACACACTGCAAGAAAATCCTTCCTTTCTGTGGACACCATGCTGTAAGTAGGCAATGTTTGCAAGAGGATGGGAATACCTGTTGTGAGATTCCCAGGTCAGTGAGCAGAAGGATTCAGACACCCAAAACTGCTGCATTTTTAGCCAACAAGAGCTGATGCAGATAGCAGCTATTTCATTTTACATACACACATCTTCTGGTCTAAGTGGGGCTAATGCGTTGTTTTAGATACCTGGCTGCAGCAAGGTCAGCACAGGGTCGAGCTGTCTCCTCTGCAGTGAATTAGAGGCTACATTCATTATCTTCCCATAGCTCATTAAAACAGCTTTAATGTGGTGAACATTTGATGGTAGACAAAAGCTTTAATCTCGTGCCTATCAAACACACCTGTGTTACATTTCCTCTGGTGAGCAGTTAGCAGAAACAGGTTAACAAGCTATTTTAACTCCTTAATCTGCTGAATTTGTGCGGAAACCAGACTTTCACCAGTCACCTGAGTTTGAACTCGAGAAAACTGCATGCACCCCCAATTTATCAAGTTCCTTTTTCAAACTCCGGCTGCTCTAGACACTTTTAATCATCTGTTTAATTTTGCACCTTTTTTTTTATCCTGATATATTATACGCAGGTTATACTTAAGGCTCAGATTTGCCCTATTTTTCTTCCTCATCTGACCTAGATTCAAATTTACACACTGTGAAATAGCTAATAAATCCCCATTAAGGTTGTAAAAGGTGAAGGTTCAACCAATGTGCAAGTCATCAAGTTCTAATGTAAAACTGAATGAGCCTTGATATTAGCGGCAGTCTCAAAAAGGGAGCCCGATGGCTCTACAGGTTTCTGGCTTTTTTTTGTTGTTTGTTTGTTTGTTTTTGTTTTTTTATGGGAGGCTATGCTCAAATTGCCTAATGCAAGACAACACTGTGAAGCGTATATAACAACAGGGACAACAACAGGCTTAATAACACTGAGGGAAAGAAAAAGCATATTTCCACCTCTAAAACTGGTACATCAGGGTTTTCTCCTTCGTACCACCTAGCCTTCCACCAGGACACGTTTTATACTCCACACGTTCTGTATATTTTACTGCACATAAATACAGTTCAATAAATATTTCCCAGTAAATACTGCGAGCTCAAAATAGAAACATTCATATATATCCCTCATAAAATATGCTGCTTTTGTGTATCTCTCCATGCCGCTGTTGCTCTTCTGAAACATGGAGTTTCGGGTTTGCTGCTGAGGGCTTGGAAAAGCAGTTTGTCAGTCCAACACGAAAGTGTTCTTTTTTTTTTTTTTTTTTTTGCTAGCCATAGAGGGTATTACAATGATTTACAGAGACACGCCGAAAGTAAATTATGTTGTAAACGCCTGTCCCTTGGGTCGACAAAGAATCACAGGGAAAAAATGCAAAAAGTTTGAAATTCCCAACAGCAAAGGTTGACAGGAAAATATGGTGTTGTTTTTCTATGAGTAAAAGTAACTTTTATGTTGTGTTTTCCCATGAGAAATTATAAACTTTCAAAGGAATTTTAGTCTCTTGTATGCACACATAAGAGCAATTTATCTGGTACTGCCCCAGTGAAAACACTGTTAAGACTTTAAAGCTGTTAGAACTATGGCTGAACTTCATCTCGACTGCTACTACTTATTTGTTCTTGCTGCCTCTTCTTGTCAAAACATTTACTCAGACTTCGAAGAGTTGCAAGTTGGCAACGTGTTAATAATATTAGAATGCATTTGTGTCGGCCATGTGGCTGCAATATTTGAGTAAATTCATCACTTATTTAATGAATAATGAATTCACAAGAGTAGCTATGGAGACATGGAACCATATGTAGTAAATTAAATGGGAACTTGTCAACGTACAGTAACAGTGAGTGTCACCAAAGTAGTTGTGTCTGGTTTATAGCAGCAGCGATGCACTTAGGTCCAGGCTGGTATACATGCATTCCTTACTACGTATAGTACAGCCACATTTTTCACACCTCAGTCATACGAGTGATTCCCAGCAGGTGTGGTAATAAAATGAGACTTTACACAATTTTCTCTTTGGTGTAAACAGCAAAGATGGGAGAACCTTAAGAAAGCAAGTCAGTAAATTACTTAGCTTCATTTTGAAAGAATTGGTGGAGAATTATGTTTGTTTGTTTGTTTGTTTTGAAGAGGTTACATAAGTAAGGAAGATGGAAGCTAAATCTCAGCTTGGCTTTCAGGGGCTGCAGCCCATAGTGGAACTGCAGACATTAAGGGTATGAGATGTCTTCCAAGGCAATTAACAGGGATAATTAGGCCTAAACGATGGGCATCATGGAAGATATGCAAGAAGCCACTCAACAGGAAATTTTGAAAAAGTGTGGTGCTCAAATTCTGCCCCTTTCAGAAAGTTTGGCCCATCTTGCTTTTTGGATTTGGAGCCATGAGCAGCATTCTGGGGAGAGAGCACTCAAGCCACATCAGGTCTTACTCACATGAGGCAGGGTCATCCTGGCGGCCTCGCTGGCAGTGTCCAGTGCTTAGAAACACATATAAGAGCTGGTGGCTGGAGTCCAAGGTCTTCCTCCTCCCTTCCCCCAAGCAATTCCCTGGTTAGGGGAGTTCTGACATAGTTTCTCCTATTGCAGTTGTGTCATATTCACAGCAGTATATGGACCCTATTACTCTGGTTAGGATACTGAAAGAGAAGAAAGGATCAGCTTCAAGAAAGAAGCAAGCTGTAGTGCACTTTCTCAGGAATAAATACATTATCATAACGTAAAATGGGGCACCTTAAATTAGGTTGCTGGCAGACAGGTTAGAATGGAATTACCTGTTGGTCATCTTCAACATTCCTCTCTGATTTTACAGTATCCAGAGCTTCTGGATAAACTGTGCTCATATGCTCAACAGGCAAAACGATATTGGAAATGTGATGGTTGGTGAGGTTCCGATCAACCAGGTGTAGATATGATACCGTGCAATGTTACCAGGTGTATGACAAGCCTCTACTTTAAAACTTAGCTTCTGGGATGTTCTTAAGAATCATTAAAATGCAATTTCTGACATCTGTGTCACACCTACAAAACTTTCCCTTTAATTTTTTATCTGCTGAGTTGCGTTATATCTCGTCATGTCACGTCATGTTGAATAGCATTATTGCCTTTAGAAGTGATGAGATAGAGCATGACTTAAGGTATTTTGAATGATGTGACACAACATGACATATGCCACAAAATCATTGTCACCCATCAAAGAAAGTGACAGATCAAATTCAAACAAAGATTACCATATACTTTTAGTGGCTACCCAATCAACTAAAAACAAATATTTTAAATTGTGAGTCAAAGCGTGGGAGTATGATTCATTTTTGGTCAGTCCTTATATGCTTAACTCGGTGTTTTACATTTCTTCACACTGGGTTATCCATTCGATAGGGAGGAAACTTGTGTGGCTCATCTATATTATTAATCTATGTTGTTGTGAGCCCCAATTTCTGAACCCTTCTAGTTCTTTTCACTTATGCTCCCTTTGTGTATGTGTGTTATTATCATGCTATGGAAACACTAAAGTTCAGGAAAGGTTGAACTCGGCATCTGGCAAGGCTGTGCAACTACCAAGCTAGGTCTAGATCTGAAGAATACCATGTGTCTTCAGAAATATCACATTTTATTTCAGTCCTGTGTACCCACTCATTAAACATTATGTACCCACTCATTAAACATTTCTAATAAAGAATCAAAGGCAGGAGGAGGGAAATGAAGAAAATTTTTGCTTCATAAATGAATTCTGTCTAAACCAACCTCAGTATGGGAGTAAACCCAGACAGCTTTTCCAGACTGGAGCTGGGACAACTGGCAGTACTTTGTGTGCGGTGTCATTGCATGGTTTGACACGAGGAAGAAGGAAGATGCTTCCAGAGAGGAAAGGCAGCACCATTCTATGAAAGGATGTGAAAGATGTTCTTTCCATCGCTATGATCACATGAGGGAACCTTGAAGTGTCATAAAATCCCATTTTGATCTGCTGTCACTACTGTTGGTTGTATGGAAAATTAACATGTTTAATTAACTGCCTGACCAAAGCAGCTGTTACCTTATATAAAACCTTGAACACTGATGCCCGGCATGTCCCACTAGGTGTTTGAATGTGCCAGTGGCATAAGACTGATTATATTTTTATACCGAATGGCTCAGCATGACTCCTCTTGCAATACACTCAAGTCAAGAACTTCCTTAAATCTTCATGGGGCATAATGATGATCCAGCCCAAATTGCTTAATAATGTTGTTGTTCAGGCCAGCCAGCAAGATACAGCACCCAGGCAAAGCGTGTCAACCCAACTCCTCTCTTGTTTTTGTTCCTGACATCTAAAACTGTTCCTGCTGCCTATACCATGGGTGATTTGGCATATGATTTCTATCAGAATACTACAAGTACTGTTTTATTTATATTCAACTTCTATCATTTATGTCAGATGGATACTTGCTCAAATTAAAAAAAAATATCTTGGCTGAAGAATTTCCAGTTACAAGCATACTATCCAAGTCAGGAGCAACTTTAAGTTCAGCTATTTTTACCGAAGTTATTTTTACCTTAGTGCTCATCCAGTACATGCAAGTTTGCAAACATACATCCATATTTATACCTGGTTATTTTCTGATGCTTGGAAGGACTTTTCAACTATATATGTATACTTGTATGTCTATATATGTGTCTATATTCATATTTAATATATAAATCCTTTCTACATTTCTGAAGTAGCTACAGATTGCTACAGGAGTGTATCCTGTACATTGCAGAAAGTTTTCTAAATGCTATTGTCAAGTTATATTCAAGATTGAGAAGACAAGAGCATCTGAAAAAGTAGAATTTTGTCTGTGTTAATATTTTTATTGCTAATTAAATCTCCATTCCCCTTTCTATGCTATGATGACCACAAATGTGTTGCATGTAGACAGTCTACAGCATACACGGAAGAGGCCACTTTCTCAGCCAGTACAAACTGGCACAGCCCCATTGATTCCTGCAGAAATAATCAAACTTAATGTATGACCATTGAATAATATCTAACTTGCATACAGTATTTTCTTCCATTCAAATCATTGCAAGAGAAATAGATCCCAATCCTGCAAACACTTATGTGTGTGTAACTACACATATGGGAATAATCCCATTAAATCAATGGGATTACTCGTGTGCATAAAGTTAAGCATGTGTGTAAGTGTTTGCTGGAGCTGGGCCTGAGAGAGAAGGCAGAATTTTTGAACCATTAGTACAGCGGGTGTGAATGTCCTTCTTCAGTCCTGCCATTTTAACTCCAAATACTCCTCTCCCAGTGCAGCAAGTATTTGTGAAAGAAATATTGGTTCTTATCATCACTGAGTCAGGATGTTTTTAATGGAAACCTTATTGTTGAAGCCCAAGAACAAACTATAAGAAGTTCCTGATGGAGAGGTTCAAACTACTTGAAGTCTATAGATTTACTTTCACTAAAAACAAAAACATCTCATATTTGGCAATTTACATGACCATGTAGTTGCTCTTGAGTTTATAACTGATAATTTCAGATGGAGGGAATCCTGTGGTGGATATTTTAAAGTCAATCAAAGCAAGTAAATAAAAACAGCAGTTAAACGAACAGGAAAAATCCAGTTTTATCTGCACATAAAGGGTCCCAATTCAGTGTTAGGTGAGAGCACAAAAGGTCACTGTGTCAACAGGGTATGGTTGAGCCAGAAAAATCTTGGAGAGGGAGTAGAGATGGAGAATTCACTGCTATGCCAAAAAAAACTTGCGGGAGCCTGGGGACTGGCTAAGAGCTCCATGAGCTGAGTACTGGACACAGAGGGATCTTGTGGTCTAAAACCTTCTTACCTGCCCAGCACCCAATCTGCGTCCTGGCACGGGCTAGGGAAGGTCTTGACACAGGAAAGAAATAGCTGCTAGTACCTAGTGTATTAAAGCAATTCACTGAAATAAATAAATTTTTACAGATATGTTTCTAATCTAAAGAGCAGTGCGGACATCCCAGGTGACTGTTTACCCTGAACATGATCATTGCACCGAATTCTAGGTGCATATTTCCAATTCACATTTTAACACTTCTGCTCTTAAAACTATTTAGAGAAAGAATATCAAAAATCAAATGATTGTGTATGTGTGTGTTTACACATTTATACCTATACAGATATATTTATATATAAATACCTATGTATACACACACAGATAGATATGAACCCCTGAAGCTTCATGTTTCTACCAAAGCCATTTGAGAGAAACAGAAAAGAGTACGGCAGTAAAAAGTGGAGGAACCCGACGCTTGACCCACATATATTACAGAAATAAAGCTGGAAAAGCGTGTGTGGTCTTCCTCTGATGCCCTACTCAAGATTTTTATTGCAAACACCTTTCTTCAAACATCCATTTAACATGCATCCATCTGTCAAGTGATGTTTTCCACAGCAGTGTTAATGTGCATGTGCCCCCTTCCACTTTGGTAGTTCACACCTTTAACTAGGGCTGGAGCCAGAGTGCAATAAACAGCCCTCCACCGTTTTGAGTATGAAAAGGCTCGAAATGTGAGAGACACTTCATCAAAAAAACAAAGGGCCAGGATGGAGCCGAATGGGAGGTTTGACAGGCACAGGGCACGGTGGGGCTTTAAACTCTGGCTTGCAAATGCCTCCCATAAAAAAAAAAAAAAAAAAAAAAAGAGGAGGAATGATAGATAATGGCTTAAAAAAAGCTAACATTGGATCTGAAGGGCATGTTCGCAGGCAGAAAGAGGCAGCATTTGCCTCATATGCAGCCAGGTGGACTGCCATGGCTCGCTTAAAAATACTTTGGGTTGTATTTGATTAGTTATTTAAAAAAAATATCATTTTCTGTTAAAAAATCTTCCTACTGTATCTCACCTTTGTTCAGAAATAAAGTATCAGTGACATATAAAAACTTAAAAAAAATACGTAGTATGAAAGTTACTGCCTTAATGAAATATTAAAATGCATCAGGAATACTGTTCTGGCATTAAAAATAAACAATAACATTTCTTCCTGGTTACGGTTCACTTCAATTCTTTAAAAATTAATTATTACCTCTTTAAATATTTGATTAAATTAGATTTGGGTGGGTTATCACTATCCACAAAATACACGTAACTGTGTATAAATTTGCTTTCCTCAGTTTCTGACATGTGCAGGCATGTTATATGGTTGACTCTGTTTTGTCAGTCTGCAAAATATATATTACTGAATCCTGTCACTTGCATGAAAATGCAGGATTATGTTAGAAATCTTCAATAATGTAGGAAGAATAAAGCAGCAAAAATGCATTATATGATATTCAGGACTTTCACTTGTATCTTACCATGTTGCTATATCTCACACTGCAGAAAGGCCACATTATTTTTAATAATGGTTAATTAGGATTTGGGGATAATAGCCTAGAAATCATAAGAAATTGCTAGATATATAAAGTCAATATTGAGCTCAATGCATGAGGATTTATGAGTATAACTACTTAGATAGCAAGGAGAGAATAAACCCTGTAGCATGTCCTAAGAGAGGTAGGACAATTATTTCTCAAGTATTATGATAAAAGCAAATTAACATGTCCATCCGGATAAATAAGAAACTTTGCTGGGTGAATGCAATGGCTGATACAATTATAAAATACTGGTTTAAATGAAACACAAAGATTACAAAGATAGTTATTAAAGACAAATTAAGGTCTTTCTGCCTATATTTTACAGGGAGCTTTAGGGCTTCTGGGATGTGCTGGAATTTTGGCACTGAGGATCCACACAGCCAGGAAAATCAAGAGTCCCGGTTCAACAAACAGTTCAACAAGCACAGGAAATAAAATAATCTATGCAGAAAACACAAAATCTATTTTCTGAACAAGAGCCACCTCAGTTTTCCTTATCAGACTTTATCATTTAATTGATATTGTTCCTTCATCAAGCAGAAATATGTATAGGCTTCATGACTGAAAAAGCAGAAAGAGTGCCTATACTTTTTGGAAAGATCACCGGAAGTTGCACTTAATCTTAAGACAAATTGTTTAAGATTCAATGTAGACTTTCCAATTTGTGCTTGCACTGGAGGGAAGAAATGCTTGAGTTCATACCTTCCCAAACAGGAAACGAGAACAGTTGGATTTTTAGTTTATAGTCATCTCTCCTTTCAACGGCCTTGAAAGTATCCTACTCAATCCTTGGAAAATCAATATTTAATATTTCCCTTTAAATTAGCACTACAATATCATAATACCGAACAACATCTGGCTGCTGAGCATGTGCTCCTGCTGCTTTGAAACTCTGCGCTATCCAAACTCTCTTTGGATGCTGGAGGTGACACTTCCTCTAGACTTGCGCTACCTACAACCTGCTCCATCAGAAGATCTCATGGGCACCACATAAGCTCTTGCATGATGATTTTCTATACGGACTTATCCAGAATAATTTCTCTCTATATATGTCATTTATGGAGATCACATGAAAAAAAGTGTGCAAAAACTGCACAAGCTGAAAAATTCACTGAAGCTGAATTTCACTCAATATTTTTACTTACAAATTTAGAATGGAAAAATTTTATGAGAAGTAGTTTTCTAAACAGACTTGTTCAGTTAGTTTTGCAAATTATGCATGCAATGTATAGAATCAAAAATAAAGACAGAAAAGTGAGTTTTATGTCCGAACAAAAAAGCAGGTGTCTCCAGGTAGGTGTTTCTCCTCCATCTCCATCCCACTCTTTTTCCTACTGACTATATGGACAGCTCAGACATTGACTTTAAACCTGTGAACTGACTCCTTGATGGACAAATGCGGCTCATGCTGCCTCATGTTGCTCTATTTCTCTTTTATTTTCCAGGCTGAGATGCCAAACTTCACAGAAGACTTGTCTTTTGGCAGGAGTTGTACCTACCTGTGGAAGCAGCACTCGCTACTCAGAGGAAAATAGAAGTGGAGTGGACTGAAGAGACTGCCAGGGGAGGAATAGAGTTTGCATGATTATATAGGTAAAAACAGGAGCACCATTTGCATGTTTTTGATGCTGCTATTCACCCAAGTTGGATCCCCAGCAGCACTTCTGCAAGGGCACCATCAAACAATATGCAAGCGGTGGTGGAGACCATTGGCCTCCAATCAACAAAACCTGCCCGAAAGTGGAAATAAACTGTTCCTGTTTGGGAAAAATAGAAAAAAAAGAAAAAGAAAGGGAAAAAAAAACCAACAGAATGAGGTTTGGATGAGGAGGCTGTTTCCACAGCCAAGAGGAATTATTTAAGTTGGCTAATGCAATGAGCCCAGTTGATCCTGTGCCTTTCGTGTTCCTCCTCGGCTGCCTCCCTGCTCCGTGGGACGAGCGCGGCAGAGTGGGATGGAGCAGACAGATGTTGCTGGCCTCACTCGCGGGTTCGGGGCAGGCAGGTCCCAGCTCCGATCCTGCTTCACACGCACCCAGATGGGAGTCGTGACTCACGGCCCGGTCACAAGGCTGTGTTGAGAACCTGGGAAGATGATGAAATTGCCAAGCTTTTGTAACTGGAAAAAAAAAAAGAAATTGAATTAAATAATAATAATAATAAAAAAACACAGAGAACCAATTTCTTCTTCTTTCCACCACCTCTGTCCCTTTTTTTATTGTCGATGGAGAAGCAAGCTAGTGAAGACAGTAAGGAGACATTTGCCTTGGCCCCTCACCTCCTGCAGCTCCTCAGAGCTGGGAGGGAAAAGGAGAAGGAGAGATGCAGCAACGCTTAGCTCTTTTACTCACCATTTCCACACCAGATGGGACCCCATACTGCAATCATGATCTCAAAAGCTTATGAGGAGTTGATTAGTCAGTTGATAGGCTCTAGTACTGCAGGAGTTCCATGGGGTTGCTGGAGTTTTGGGCTGGTGCACCTGGGTGCTGTGAAAGCATTTAGTTTAAAAATGCAAAATTAATTAAATGAATTCTTCAGATAACATGCTGACCAGTTGCCTGATCAGCTCTGAAACATCAGTGAATTATGAGGGGAAACGTTTCAATTAGCATTCATAAAACATCATAATAGATTATTCCTGTTTTGATTAAAGTCAAGTTTGCTAGGTTTTCTTTTCAATATCGAGCAAGGTCCGTGGCCCTCACGACATATCTTTAAATATGGCCAAGAACTCCTAGATTTTCTATGTGCTTATAAGATAAAGGTATATCATTTTACATATTGCTAATTCACCCAAACTATGAAGTTAACAGAGGATGATGTCCCATCATATAACCTAAGAGAAAGTAAGCACAGGAGTTATTCCACCTATCATGAAATTGTCTTCACAACAGAATTAAAAACTCAGAGTATCTTGCTCTACAAATGGAAATGCCAATAATTAAGGCATAGAAAATTATTTTTTTAGTAGAGCAGCTCTTTTTTCTTCACCAGCTCTCCTCTGTCTGCTCTGGCGCCCAGCATGTGCCCAGCCTGAACACAGTCTGCAGCTCTAGAACTTGCATGACCTCCAGTCTCAGACCATGTTTAAAATCATCAAATTCATTTCATGTAGGATTTTGTTTACCTGACTGCATTCATGCAGGAGGAGGAGACATTTTTTTAACATTACTTTTTCTGACAGAGCTTATTGTCCACCCTTCCTAGCCTTACCCTCAGAGAACAAATAATAAATGGTACCATACCTGATGTCATTGGTGTATTTCCCTTCTTATTGGAATTATTCTGATTATTTTGATGGTTTTCCTTGGCACCGTTTTTTTTTTTTTTTTTTTTTTTTTTTAATCAACAGCATCATCTCCTGCCAGCAGGCTCAGTTCAGGAACAAGATCATAGTTAAAAACACAGGGCCTTAAAATTAGCAGTTTTTAATAGGAGGACAGGGAGCAAATGGACACCTGTGTTTAAAGATACAGAAGATTAGATATTTTCTAAAGGTGCCAAAAAGACCAAAAAAAAAGGACTAAAAAAACCTTTTTTAGCTAGAATTCTATTCAGGTCATTCTCTATTATGCTCCTTAGATGTCCTTGCCAGTTCTGAGTTAATACACTAACTTAGCTCTTTCCTGCTGCTGTCCTTTCTATCTTTCCTTTCTTCATCTTTCTGTAATCAAAGTTCCTCCTTGACCTTACTTCTGTGCAACCTAAGTCAAGCATAGACTTCCAAAACCAATCTGCAAACTCAAGTCACCAAAACCATAGAAAGGAGCACAAGGATTGGAACATTTTCGTTTGTTTTTTTCTTTTATTCATTTATTTATTTTTTAATGTGTGAAGTTGGAGTTCTTCTTAGATTATCATTCGGTCATATAATTAATTATCTGGTTTATGTAGAAATTTTCTTTTATTGCCTAGCAGTGGGAAAAAATTAGAATTAAGCTCAGAGATCTAACTCCACGTCTTCTGGAAGTGATCTAACTGTTGGATCAGAGTGTCCCTGGCACATTTGTAGAACAAATTCACATGTCGGCTCCCACAAAGAACGGGCAGTGCCTAAGCTTGCCAGCTCTTCCGTTCTCCTGCAAATGAAACAAAATTCAAACTTTGAATCCAGCCTCTGCAGAGTGGTCCAAGGCTTAAATTCAGAAATGCAGATAGGAGGCCACCTCTTCTGTACGGTTTCTGGTTAATCAAAAGTTTAAATGGACTCACTTCATTATGGGGATGGGATACAGTGTTGAAACTTTGCAAAAAGATATTCATTAATAATTTATTTGAAAGTCCTAGTGATATTTAAGGAATGTTGATCCCTAATTTCAAACACCTTCTGGCCCATGTAACCTCAACAAACTTGCACACCCACGTGCAGCAAAATGTCATGATTTAGGTATATGTACTGTATAGAGAGGAAGATTGAAAATGCGTAGCCAGAATAGTTTCCCTCAGCAGGACCCACATTGCTACGATGCCTACAGAAACTTCATTAGAAACGGTCTCCAACTAGTTTTCTTTTAATCACGCTTCCAATTTGCATCCAGTGCAGGTTCCAACTCTTGATGGATCAGAGAAGACTACCTTGTCCCTACAGGGTTGATATATGATATTTTAGAGAGTATGATAAATGATATATTTTAAACTCAAATAAACACAGTCTCTGTGAATTTTTCCCAAAAGGCTTGACTACATTTATGACAATTTAAATATGCCTCTTGAGAACCCATAACATCAAGATAAAGAATATCCCAGCACCAGACAAGGGAGCACTTGCATTCTGAGCACAAAGCAGAAGAAGGCAAAACTTGACATTTGCCCCATTTTTGACCACCAAAAGCACATAAATAAATTATTAACTGTGTTTATTACCGACTCATTGTGCTTTCTTCATATACCTACAGCATACATGAATCCCATCTTAAAACAACATTACAAAACAGGTGACTGTATTTGAATTCTGTATAAAATAATGAGCTGTATTTTCATTTGAGATGTGTCAAAATAAAATACCATTGGGAGAAAGCGTGTCTTACTGAATCCTTTATAATAGGCAACATAACCAGCAAAGTGTAAAACTGGAGAAATTCAGAAACCGCCTGCGAGGAATCACCTTTAAGAGGAGGCGAGAGTGGGTCATCTTTTATTTCTTCTCAAGTGCTCCTGCTGGGATATTTTGGGGATGGGAGAATACTTAAAAGGGTTTGGGGGTCTGTAGAGGAATTGGTTGCTCCAAAGCCGTAAGGATTTGCAAAGACAGACAGGTTTTGCAATCCAGGCTGATGCAACCATGGATGGAAAAATGCATACGGCACCATCGGAAAGGGACTGCATCTCCACTGGGATCGAGGGGAGCGTGTGTTGCTCTTTGGGAGAGCATCAAAGTTTCTTCTGCTTCCACCTTGAGTCTGAATTTGCTTCAAAGCTTCGCTCAGTACATTGGGCTACTGGGGGTATTGGCACATCTGGATTGTGGTCGTCACTCAGTGTTGGCGTTCCCGGCGCTCCCGCATGCTGGTGGAGCTTGGTCTCCCTCCAGACTCACATGGGTGACAGATGCTTTTTCTCCTCCAACCCCATTTTGTCAACAGGATAAAAATAAGTGATTTAAGTGAGTTTCTCTCTTCCTAGCCCCCAACCAGCTAGCCCTGCCTAATATTCGTAGTCTAAATAATCGCCATATGTGGCAGTGGAATACAAGTTTGTGGGCTTTTTTTTTTTTTTTTTTAATAGAAGTTAATCCAGCTTTGAGCTGGATTAATTCCCAATGAAGCTTGGGGACAGACAGCTGTTTCTCCTCTTCTGCCTGGGAA
The DNA here is from genome assembly GCA_013389825.1 of Crypturellus undulatus. Lineage (NCBI taxonomy): Eukaryota > Metazoa > Chordata > Aves > Tinamiformes > Tinamidae > Crypturellus > Crypturellus undulatus. Next base: position 1,121,224 of record VWPW01008057.1, on the reverse strand, counting down.
TCGTGGCCTCAAAAATCCACCTATATTGGTCAGCATCTCTGATCTGTGCCCTTTTTTTGCTCCCTTGTTCACATTCAGGACCAGCATTCTCTGTTTGTCAAGAAAGAAAAGAAAAAAAAAAGATAAAAAAAAAAAAAGAGGGGATATGACAGGGGGGATTTTTTTTTTTTTTTGGCTATTTTGTCACGGAATAAGAAAGCCTTCGACTCTCACATCTTCATCTGAAGAGTTAGGAAGGAAGAATATTTGTAAAGGAGACATTTGAAAAGAAAATCAGTATTAGCCTGTGGGGCAGCGGCGGAGACAGATAATCCTGTGCTGGCTCTTAAGGCTGAAACCTCACAGAGACATTTTTAAGGAAACAAGCTCTGAAGGGCTTATTTACCTTGTGCCACAAGACAAGCAATAGTGGGGAAATAAAAAGAGAGGAGGAAAGAAGAGGGGCAAAGGAGTAAAACAAGTGCTGTCCCCCCGCCAAAAAAATCACATTTTTCAACCTGCTCATCCCCCAAAAAGATGACAGCTGTACGAAGGTTACATGTGCATCCTTATATTATTCATTGGCCTGAGTACCCCAAAAAACATATTTGCAGCCAAGCAAATTACATGGAGTCTCAGTTTTGGCCCATAGACACAGAGGGTGAATGATATCCAACACTCGCAGCTCAGCAGAGCAGTCAGGGAATATTATTTTGACAGTAAAGGCAAAAAAAACATACCTAAGGTTTGAAGTTACAGAATGTTTTCCTGGCAAGATTTAAATCTTTGTCTCTGCTGTTTTGTTTTCTCACTCGGATTATGTAAGCAAGTCAAATCATACCTAAGATGTGTCTCAATTTGTGTTTGCTCTGCTTTTTTTTTATTGCCACGTTTGAAAATTAATAATTCAATGTTCTAATATTAGCTGTCATCTTAGCTGTGATAAAATTAATAATTCATCAAACTGATATCAAACAAATGGCACCTTTTTATGCTGGATGAGAAATATACTTTGCTACATCCGTGGAGCTAAATTTGGTGAGATTTTCCACTTTATTTCAAATGAAATCATATTTTACCAATTAGTACATCATTTTATCATCCTCTGCCACTTCACAATTATCTGTAAGGAAGGTTTCCTTGTAGCAGTATCGGTTTTATTTTTGCTGAGGTGTTTTTCCCGAGCAGGCACCAGACAAGGGCAGCATTTTTGGAAAAGGTGAGAAATATCTCATTTTTTTAGTGCATTTTACCCTTATTGGTGCATGACGAGTTTTGCCAGTGAAAGCACTTGAAAGGGTCGTCCCACAGCTCTTCCCGGTGTTTCTTCTGGAGAAGGTATCCTCTGCTCCCCCGGGAGCTGGAAGTGGTTTGCTCAAGCTGCAAAGCATGTGGAGATCCTTTGGGGTGAAAGGTGCCATGTAAATGCAATGTCAGCACTGTTATATGGGGTGCAAATGCATCCAGTGCTTCCAAGCATCAGGGAAGGGGGAAAAGAAAGGAAAGGAGAAGGTCTCTGGAAAATGTTTCACATCTGACGTGCTTGGAGATCATTGCGCTGGAGCATGTGTCCTCCCCCAAGGGGAGATGCCTAGTTCAGAAGATCTGTGGAGGAATGTCCTCAGAAAGGAAGGAGCACCCTCACGAACCGTCAAGGAGCACCCTCACGAACCGTCATGGTTCATGATGGTGGTGCGACGATGGGTGAGGACTGGTCCATCCATGGACACATGGAGGATGGCCCAGAGGCCTCTCTGTTTCCATCTCCTCCAATCTCCTTTGGAGCTTCTGAGCACCACCATGACCCACCCACCACTTCCACGTGCTGCCATCGAGCTCCTGCGGCAAAGCATCTTTTATCCTCTTGTCCTCAACAACCACATGCAAACCCCACTGGGTAGCCATCACTGTCACAAGAGCAGCCCTAAATGCGTCAAATTTCTAAAAGAAATTGAATCCAAGAGGCTGGATTCCATGGGGAAATTTCAAATTGACAAATCTTCTGAATGGCTCTCTCCCAACCTTGCAGCATATAATATATGCATTTATTGAACTTAATTTTTGGTTAGTATCAAAATGCATTGATCGGCAAGATAAATATTGACTTGACCTCGCTTTCTCTCAGTCTATATTTACTTCTTGAGTCAATAAGTCTAGAAACTGATCTGACAGGAGTCAATAACGGTTTAAAGTTCTCAAAATAGCAGCCTTGCTTTAAGGTTACAACTCCTTACTTTAAAGTTGCTGTCTTAAATACATAAAAATGCTCGGGAGAACTTAACACTTTACTGCACAAAGCCACCAACGGAACCATCGATGCCCAGAGACATTCGAGTGACTTGAGGCCAACGGTGCCATTTCAGCACTGGCCTAGCTCATAGTGAATATTTTAACAGTGACCTACTGCATCCCATCTTTTGCCCTGTGGATCCTAAAAACTCAGTCTTATCTCTGGAGGTTATGCCTGCGTGTCACTGATTGGATTTGTCAGGGCTAAATTGTCTCCTGCCTTGGGAAAGCATAAAACTTGCTAATGGGTAAAAATTGTCGTTATTAGGATTCCCTGCCTTAATTTCTCTGCTTAGTGAGGTGGCAATTAGCCCCATAAGAGTTTTGGTGTCAAATGGGATCATGTTCTTCCCATGGAGAGCCCCTTCTCCTCCCATACAACGGACTTGTGGCCACGGCACAGTGTGGTCTTCACTCAGAGCTTATCCCCGTGGTTCAGAAGCTGGTTCCATCAAACATGGCATAAGGGAAACACTGGCACAACTATGTATTGCCCTCTGTCCTAGAGCTTATCTGGCCTCCCAGGAAGTGCAGAAGAAACTAGGAAAATGAGGAAAAAGCGCTGTAAGAAAAAGATACTGAAGATTCCACTCACCTCCCCCTGCTTCCAGCAAAAGAAACCTGTCATATTAATTTGGTTTTATTGTTAAATAGAATCAAAATATAAGAGCGAGCTATATCTTTTTCCTCAGAAACAAGTTGAAAACTTTATATTAGTATTTTTTATTTTATTTTATTTTATTTTTATTTTATTTCATTTCATTTCACTGTATTTTGTTTACTTGTTCATACGGGTAGCTTTCAGAGAAAATATTGCATGGGATAATAGGTTCATATGAAGATAGTCTTGCACCAATAATCATTTATCTGCATATTTTAAAAGCGGCTGAAGCATGAAGTGAAGCTTGTAATGTACTTAAGAACACATAGGTACAATGTGATGGGAAAGGAAACAATTACTTCTCATTCTGGCTGTGCTTGTGCTGTACCGTGAGGACTGCAGATGGCTGGGAAACAACTTCCCAATCTGACTGGGGAAAAAAGAAAATGAAAAAAAAAGAGTTCCCTTTTATACTACTCCTCCGCTCGTTTCGAGCTTAGACAAAGTCTTTCCTAGAACTGCAAGGCCATTCCTGGTCTAGGAGGAGAATTTCTATGAACACAACTTCTGATTTCAGGAATGTGTATTTTCCTAGGAAGAATCACTCCACTGAAAATTTTCCACCAGTCCAGTGATTTTAATTAAATAGTAAAGGCCATGTGTCGAGATTCACAGTCTCTATCCCCATTAACTTGTGTGTGTTGAAGAATAACTTTAAAAAATACTAAAAGATGAAAAGTTTAGCCTTTACTCAGCAACTTGAACAGATTTCAACTAATTTTGTAGTTGGGAGGAATGCTCACAGAGAGAGAGATTTTCTTGACTGAGATCATCCTAACCCAGAGCCGAAGCAATTGTGCAACTGAGAAATGAATTCAGGCTTTTTTTTCGCAGAAAATGTTTACTCTTTAAACGACTAATTCACATCTACAAAGGAAAAAAAAAAAAAACGAAAGAAAACCCTAAACCATTTGAGGAAACTCTCCCCTGATCCCTTTAGGAAGGGATCTGCCCAGAAGCCTGATTTTTCATGGGAGCCAGACGTAAGTGGGGGCTCATCTAGGGCTAGTTAATGGAAAGACCCTCGAATAGATCTGATTCTTATAGGGGGAATAGACTGGTTTTCATTTCCCATGCTTTAACTTTCTAATAAACAGCAAGCAGATCGCAGTGTCTCTTTAGTGCAAGTGCAAAATAACCATTTTATTATTGTTATTATTATTATTTTTTAAATATTACAAAAAGGGACAATATGCTAAAAATATGCACCGAGCAAATATCATCTGTACAGACTGGAAGAGAACCTTCATAAATTAACCTTATTAGTGCATTACTGTAAGCGAATGCCAAAAAAGCTCCTAATTTGCATTAAGATAGATTTTTCAGGTTGGCTGCATGATTTAATTAAAGAAAAGATTAAGAATCATTAAACAAGCTGCTCTACCTTGCAATAACAGAATTCATATCTGATTCAGGTTAACGAAAACACAGATGGTGATTCAGTAACTGTTGAGTTGCTGTAACAGAATGAAAATGATCCCATTAGTTCTCTGGAAATGTGAGGGAATTTGAAAATTAGCATGCAGATACATTGTATGGTGCTAGACAGCTTGGTCTGCTTGGATCATCACTGATTACTCTTTGTTTGGGTTGGCAACACTGAACTTAATAAATGAAAAAATGTTCCAGTATACCACAGTTGGAAACTGTTCAAGGTTGAAATAGGTGTGCAGACTTTCAAGAAGAGAGAGTTAAGTAAACAAATGTCAATCAATTTGGGACTGGCAACGCTTGTTTCTTTTCTTTTTTTTTATTTTTTTCCTCCCGAATGTCTGTTCTTGAGAAGCAAGTGTCATCTGAATGGAAATCCTTTACTTGATGCGTATATTCAAATGGTATTTATGATTACAAAGGTATTTTAAATGTGTAGCGTTCCCTTGCAGAGGAACCTCTACCGTCTTCTGACGGCGGAAGAGGGAAGGACCACCAAGGAAAACAGGGCTGGTTTATGTGTGTCAGTGACACAGAAATCAAACTGTGGCTCTAGAGAAGGTTATAACAGAAGAAGATGTTAAATATAAGTAAAAAAATAAATCTAAATATTTCTGTGAATTCAATAAGGCTCATGAAATGCTCCTTGTCACCCTGTCAAGTGCAGCAGTAATTTAGTTCAGCCTATGAAATTTCCAAGGCACTCTCGTGGAGATAACTGCATTAGGTGGTTTATAATACCTGAATCACGGCAACCTCCTGACTCCGAGCAGGGGATTTTTATGATGAATCTCACTGAGAGCAGTGCACATGCTGAGAACAACCCCAGTCTGTCCAACGTATAGAGTGACTCATTTTGTTACATTTCAATAGCAAAACAGGAGGGTGTCTTCTTCGAAGAGTTTTCTTTCTTTTTCTTTTTTTCTTTTTGACTTCTCAGTTTTATTGCAAGTGACTTCAAGGCCAAAAGGTTGTGCGTAGGGTGTTACAACAAAAAGGAGGTTGTAACACTCAGACTTTTAGGTTAAAATGTTCTTTGCTTATCACGTGTTAAGATCTTTCAGGAATGATGTAATGCACCAGGGACTGTGGTGCTACATTTGCAAACCACCTTCTTTTTAATCATTAATTGACATCATATAATAATGTCCAACTCACTACTCCCAAAGTGATGGTAATTAATCTTATGGAAAAAAAATGACATTTTTAGCTTTTAGCATAGAAAGGTCATAAACAGGTTGTCTTTGGTTTGACTGTGTTTTAACCATCTGATCAAACTTTTTTCACATTTCTTTTACATTACCTTGTTTTTTTTAACACTTACATATTTAAGAATTGTATATAACTGAGCTATCCTCAGCGACTTGGCAACCTTTAAAAGCACACATGTTATTACAAACAAGTGTGTCTTAGTTACAAATGAAACCTTTGCTGTTCTTCCATGACTAGCACTTTTTATGGCTTTAGAAACTGTTTGGTACATGATGAGTGATGGTACTGCAAAACATCGATTTTTTTTTTTTTTTTTTATTCTCTCGTTTCAGAGCCACGGTACATTCTCAGACAAGGGGGGAAAATGGCATTAAATATTTTCTCAATCCTCTAGCCTGTTCTACATTGGCTAAGCGTTCTTCCTTTGCACTGATCATACTGCTTGCAGTTTTCTTATAACTGAGATTCTCCCTCTTTGACTTTTCTTGCAAGAAGGCAAATACCTGAATTTTGCAGAGCCTTCCCAGCAAAACTGTGGCACCGTGGGCCATGTGACCGGATTTTGCTGTGCATGCCAATGCAGAGCATGAGTCCAAAAGTGTTGGATTGCCGACCAAAGAGAATAGATCAGGATATTAACTGCCAGCTATCAAATGATCACAGGATATTTTGATACTCGCAAAGCAGAGCAGATCTTTTTAATATACTGTGTTATTTCCATGAAAGCTAAAAGGAGCAAAAAGAGGATATTTGGTTCAGCATTTTTGATTTATATTAGTGCATTTTTGTGTTTGGATTAGAACTGTGAGAACCCAGTGGTTTTAGTTCATGGGAGAGCTGGCGCATCACTTTTTTGGTTTCGATTCAAATGGGTTCACATCCCCCGAGTTTCACTTTGACTTTTGAGTTTGAACAAATCCAAAAAATTCAAAACAAAACTCTGATGAAACCACTAACTTTCACATGGTTTCCACCCAAAATTATAAACTTTGCCCCTTTCACAAATGTAAGATTGTATTCAAAGAGATATGCTTTCCAAATGCCATTAACTGTAATATTTTTAGATCAGGAAAGAATGATGACCCAAATTCTTCTGATTTCTCCAGGATGCAGGGCCCAGACCTCCAAATGACCTTCTCAGAAATCATATATACCGCAGAGGTAGTTGTGAGCGTCGGAAGAAAGCTCAGAACCGAAGCCCGAGTCCTCTCCTGGCATCTTTCTTGAAAAAACACGAATACATCATTCCTACCTCCACCCTTAAACTCGTTTGCACTGGGCATTTTAGTGCCGGGTTAAGCAAAGCAGACTTTTGGGACGCAGCCGCGGCCAGAAGATGCCATTCTCGCGGAAGAAAATCGTTCTCACATTCTGTGGGGTCATCTCCAATGGAAGCTTTAGCGAGGACGTTTGGACACTTGACAGGACCTTCTTGTAAACGATGTGTCCTTGGCCAGTTCAAGAATACCTCCCATGTGAATATATCACAGAAAATCGTGCATACAGTTCTGGCTCTCGTTAAAAAAAAATAGATAATGAAAAGCAGAGAAACCTCTGAACATTCAGAAATAACTTTCATAAATACCCTTGGTGAGGACGATTACATAGTCCAAATTATATACCTCTGAGACCTACTAATTCCACCAGGCCCCTTTTAAAAAAGTATTATTCGCCATTTGCAATTTGTACTTCTGTTGAATCTTATTTATTTCTTGTTGCATTTTCCTCAGCCAATTAGACTGGGATAGCACTTACTTTTATAATCTTTTCATATATATATGTACATATATGCATATACATATATTTTTGTTATCTAGTGTTTATATATTTCCTCAAAAACATACTAATTAATACTTTTTACAATGAAAACTTATTACTGACATCAGCTAACTTGTCATTTTCTGGAGCAAGCTATTAGGTTTTCACCTTTTTGGAAACAGAAGTAGAGAAAGTGAGTGACTGCTGTGTAGCATCAGGGTGAGGAGCAGTTCCTGGAGTTCTTAGAGCCTTATTTAAAGGCTTCATTTTCTCTCTCTCCGCCCCTCTTTTTTTTTTCCCCACCTCTCTCTAGAACAGAATTGTCTTGTTATTTTTAGGATGTTTGGTACTCCCAGGCAAGAAAATACAGCATCTGGCAGCTCCACGCAGGTTATCATTGCACATCTAACACCGGATATATAGCTGACAGGATATATAGCTGACATCGCGGAGGATGATGGACTGTGCTCTGTTATCTCTGTGGAAGCACTTTGTAAACTTGGGTGTGATCCAGTTGAGGAGCCAAAAGCAGCACTGTGGAAATTACCTGACCAGTCAAGTCTATAAAAAGTGAATTACAAATAACATCAGCGAAAGACGATAATTCTTGCAAATAGTTCACAAGCATCCCTAAGCTAAAAATGAAATAATATAAATTAATGAGGACATTTTAATGCTTCAATGTGATTAAATAATAAAAATATTAATTATATTTGTCTGAAAAATTGTCAGCTTATAACACTCGAGCCAGCCTGATTCCCCAAGTATCTGGGATCTTGGATACCAGAAAACAGCATACAACTTTACAACGAGCTCTCAAGCAAAGCCATGGGCAGATTCCAAGCAAAGTTTAGGCAAGTTGCAGGCAGCAGGCTGTCTTGCACAGGGAAGCCTAGAACCAAACCTCTGCATGAGATTAATATGTGTTCCCAAGCCGCTCATAGTGTCCCCAAAAAAGTCACATTTTCCACAAGTTTGTAAACATGACATAGTTTCAAACAAAAGTGGTGAGAAAGTTTTGGAGATATTTGTTTAAAGCATCTAGGGTGCATCGCCTGTGGGATCTGGGAAAGGAAGAGTGTTGCAATAAAGTAGGACATGGGTTCTTTACAAAACTGTACGAGACATTTATATCTCATTATTATCGTGATGGTTGTCATATTAAAAATAAAATAAAATAAAAAAGAAAGCTAAGATAAATGTATTAATTATGTGTCAAACCCTTTCCGTATCATAGGATGTTTCTTAAGACACTGTGATGGGAAGACTCAGACACGAAAGATAACTTTGCTGTGTTGCAATGTGTTCCTAAGTGAGTTTTAATACCCTATAGGGACAAACAAACCTCAGAAATGATTTTTGGTATGGCAGCCTTCTCTATTTTCTTAAAAGGGGAGTTATCTCCAGTCAGTAAATAGCTGGATGGCAATGGCACACATTATTCTAGCTAAATATTTGAACCTCCTGCCTTCACGTGGGTCTAGAAACAAACTTTGTTATGTCCAAGTTGATCTGGAGGTTATTTAGTTATGGAAGGACTAGCACTGTCCTCCATTCCTGTTCTTATTGAGAGAATTTTCAGCTCGCTCACTTAGTTCATTCTCCATAATTTCTCTCAGCAACCCCATAGAAAGAAGCTTTCTCTGTTTTCCAAAATAAAAATTCAGAGACAAAATGCAGCCCTGTTACAGAGGCAGACGACTTGTACTTTCCATGCTTCCTGTGTATAAAACAAGTCCTTTAATTAAAGCAGCTCTCTGGTCAGGCTGGCACTTCTTTTTTAATTGCACCCTCCCATCACCCTGCAATTTATTTTATTTTAATTTGTCAGGGTGCGTGAACATTTCAGAAGGCCCCAGACAAAATCAGGGCTGTCAAAAGAGCCGGTGCTGCGTCACCACGTAGCCGATGGCCAGGAGCCAGCTCTGTCAACACTTGGCTTTGTACTGTCCGGGGGAGAGAATTTGATTCTTCAGCAGTGTCTAATCAGTTTAAAATAAATCTGGAAGATGTTACTAAAAGACTAGATGAGATCCAGGCCACAGCAGTCTCTGCATGCAAAGAAGCAAAGGATTTTGTTCAGGAACAAAATTAAAGAGGTGGAAACTCCACTTGACAGTTTCAACACGATTATAACTGAATAACAAGGGCTGTACTACTGGTTTAGGAGATGGGGCTGCTGGTACCTGCGGAAAGTGCCTTAATACGCCCTCTTCGCTGTACAGGGGAGGTATCAACATTGTGAATCTCTCAGTCAATGATGGAAAATTTTCCTTATCTTACTCAGATTCTGGTCAAGTCTTGAAAAGAAATCAAAGCCTGGGAAACTGGAGGGTTAGGATGACAAGGAACACAGTTAAATATGAAATCACAGAAGATGTAACAAAAATTATAATTATCATACTCTGGGTTTATGCAACATCTTTCAGATGAACACCTCAAAAGGTTTCAAGATTTGAGTTCTTGCCCCTGGTTTGCAAACAAGAATTCTGAAGAAAAGTCAGATTACTAGCATCAGTTTTATATCTAGATTTGATGTTCAAAGGTCTGGCATGCTGGCATACCGGTATCTAACAGAGATACCAAAAATATCCTCATTCCTCTTTCCACTAGGCTCTTCCTACAAGGCCCTCGTCACACAGATGTGCTAATGAAGGAGAAAGAAAATCTGAAGATTGCCTTTGAAGTATTTCTTCCAGAATAGTTAGTTTCTTTCCAACAGTGTACAAAAGGTTTGCGCTGAAGGTAGAAAACAGATTCATGCTCAATATAACATGATCAAGGCACACAATCTCTGCTTAAGATGATTTAACTGCAAAAAATGAACATGTCACATCGGTACTCAGAATAGAAATAGAAATAGCTAGAAATGTGGTAGAAGAACTGTTAGATTTTTCTCTTGATGTTCTTGGGAAGGTTCAGAAGAACTTTGAGGCAGCCCTGTCTTCTCACTATCCAGTGATTTCCTTCCATACCTGCAAGGACCAGCTGAGACCTTGCTAGCTTCTTTCCAACTTCCTCCAGGAGCTGCTGGGGAACACCAAGCAACCAGGGTGTCCCACCTGCAGTTAGGATTGAGTGGGAATGATGTCCTGCCTGCGTGAGACATTGACCTTGTCATGTAGGAGAAGTTTTTAAGGAGCCCAGAAGGAGAAGAAGTATGCTGCCTTTCTCCCAGTTGCTCTTTGAGAAGGGTGTATTTCCATCATCTGCTACAAAACCGCTCAGGAGTCCCAACATCTCCAAGAGATACCACATAATCCTTTTCTCATTTTTTTCCCCTTATCCAGCATGCCATAATTATGAGACTTCATTTATTTTCTGTTTGTGACAGGCTGGAACAACAACTCTCAGTGAAAAGGAAGTACTTTCCAGAAACTCTGAGCACCAGAATATACTCCTCCTCCTAATCGTTACAAGGAAAAAAATTCTTTTCCCCCACATTTTAGATATATTATGGTGTTTTATCCTAGTTCTTTGCCTTCCTTCAGAGACCTCTTCACTGACTTCTTTCTCTTTATTATCCACATTGCTGATCACAGGGGTATTGAGTCGAGTGAACAAAAGGGAGCAGAGTTTACCTTATGACCTGCAGGACTAGCCCTGCCAAACCTCCCCAACTTTATTTGAGTAAAATGTGGTGAAACAGCCTTTCACCTGTCGTGGGAATTAACCACTAATCTGAGTGGAGACAAATTCCTCTACCTCTCTGCAAAGTGCCGTAATTCATCTTTTTCACTTTACATGAGGATTTTTCTCATGGTCTGTGGAGCAGGTCAGATTACCTTAGATACTTTGTCAGGAGCTGAATGGATAGGATATTATAAACCCTAATTTATGGTCTCCTGTATTGTACTGCGTTATAAAATACTGAAAGATTACCAATCCACTCCAGCTCCCTACGTGTCTGCATGTTTTTCAATATTTAGTCATGGATTCATACACTGTAAGGCCTGCAGAAACCCTTATCTGATCCCTCTGAGCATGGGCCATTAGTGTTTAGCTCTTCATTTAGCTTCTAGCATTAGTGTTTTAGGTTTCAACCTGTTGAGGCCTGGAACCATTTGTGATCATTCCTGAGGTTTGCTCTTGCCCCAGAGCTCATTGAGATCCATCACACCAGCCTCAGAAGTCCTATGGGTCTAAACCTTCTGCATCATATAAGAGCAACTCTAAATGTTGGTGCACTGCAGTATGCTTTAGCAGACCCTTTCAACCTTTTGGTACCTTTCTCCTTCCACATCATTCCTCTACCTCCAGATATAGCCTTCCTTTTCTCTTACTCTTTTTGTAGCAAAGTCTGGCAGCTTCTGCTGCTCTTGAATCTCATCTGTGCTGGGAGATACTCTGTTGGAGCTCTACGAGGAGCTTGGTCTCAAGTAAGGCCTCAGATCAGCTTCTGGCTGCAGGAGTTGCTAAACTGTCTGCAAAGGAATGGGGGAAATCATCGAAAGCAAGAGAATTTCTCTGGGAAATGTACTTTGAGATCTCAGCGCTGTTCCCAGTGGAATCTTCCCCATAATAAAATCTAACACCACAACTGACACTAATTACAAACCTTGTTACTAAACTAAATTACAGCCCTCGCTGAGGAAACAAGGAGTGAGCAGACATAGACTGCAGCAATAAAACCTGAGGCTGCTTCGTTCGAACAAGCCTGGCTGAGACTCCCCCAGCTGCGTTCGCTGTTCGCCATTGGATCCTCCCCATCGCTGGGACACGGTCCTTGCAGCCTGACACATCCTGCTGCCACGGGGTGTGGATATAGAGAAGACAGAAATCCAAAGCATCATCCATGAACATGTGTGCAAGAATCCTTTTCATAATCATGATGAAAGAGGCTGGATAAAAATAATAAAATAAAAAATAAAAATATTTTTAAAAATTCAAATTCTTAAACATATTCAGACTCAGTTGGAATTCAGACCAAGGGATGGACTAGCTCTTACTTCTTCCTGAGGCACATTCACCCTTCTCTATAATTAAGCTCTTGGGCTGTTTTCTTAGTGTTGTGAAGCAGGCATTGCCAAAAGTCATCTGGCTTTCTCCCTTAAAACAGTGACAGGTTTTTTTCCCCCCTCCTTGCTAAAGAAACCTTTCAATCTCAATGCTTGTGTGTGTTAGGTATAATTTTTCTTTCTTTTTTTTTCTTTTACCTTTCACTGTGTTTTTTCCTAACCATTACATTATACAAAACTGGTCATCAACAAACCAGCTGAAAAGACCAAGCACCATACATTACAGAGAATAACCTTAATATTTATATATATATAAAAGAATAAAGACCATACTTCTTTTAAAGATCTTGCTCTAAACAAACTGAATTATTCATGTACTGAATTGTACAGCATTAGAACACCTGTTTTCAATCATGCATAATGTAAAATCACTCATTACCTCACAAGAGCCTCTACATCTCCAGCAATCAAATGGCATTGAAACAGCGAAACAGGTGCTTGGCAGGTGGATCCAAACAGATGTTTTGGGCTTGCTTGTCTTTTCTTGTACAGGTGTGACAATCTTGTTTTCAACGGCGTAATTGCTATTTAAATAGGTAACATTTATTTCTTATGTGCTTTAATATTTATTTTGCTTCTTCGATTCTTTTTTTTTTTTTAAATTTTTCCCTACTTTACTAACAGCATAGGTTTTCTTGCAGCAGCCTGTGAAATGTGTACAAGCTCCCAATTTCACTGCGTGGTGCAGTAAAATCTCCTGGAAGTGCAGCACCTTGTATATCCATTGCATGCATCCTCTCACAGCAAACTTCTCCCTCCTCTAGACAGCTCGTGCAAAACCAACAAGCACATTTGTGGATATCTGAGTGTGCCAGGGTGCCATACCTGGGGACTATTGCAAAGCTGGATCAGCCACAGTCTGGTGATGCACAACAGTGACCTGAGTTAAACCAGCTAGTGATCATCGCACTCTGAGAAAACTTAGAGAGCATTGAATCTGCAAGGAATAAAAACACTTGGAATTTACAGAAATGAACCAACAGTAGCCAAAAAGGACTTTGGTGTTCATAGTATTCAACCAGTGACTACTAGCTGGCCAAAACAGACTTGATCCTCCTCTTACCACAGTTTGCAGCAACAAGGTGACAAATGATTAAAAATATTTTTCAGCTTGGCACCCTAAGATGAACCCTAAAAGCTATGATCCAGCTGAATGGACTGAATGAATGGGCCTTCTAGTACCAGGAGGATATCGAGCACACATGAGGGAGAAAGTATTCTTGAAAAATGCATGGTGAGCACCAAAATAACACATGGGAATACTTAATCCAGCAGGATGACAGACAATAATCCTGTAATAAGGAAATGCAAAATGCATTTTTGGCCTAGTTTTTGCATGTCATAACCCACCATTTAAAATCAACCCCAGAAGTAGTGTGGGAAAAGGTGTCTAATATAAATTAGACGATATGTTGGCCAGATACCATGAGAAGTGCGATATCACGGAGTAGATGCCATGTTCGAGACAGCACATGCTCCATATGCCTCCACAGTAACATGACATCTTCCTCGCCGCTCGCAGCTCACAGCAAAGCTGGGGAATATTTCGAGGTGCGCAGAGGTACTGCAATGTTTTAACTTTTACTAATTCGGATGGATGCCTGTATAGAAAAATAAGCAGAAATGGCTAGCTAGAGCATCCATAGATACTTCCTCTCCTCCTCTCAACTATCTAGTTGTGGAAAGCAATTGGATATTGCTACTAGCGATGATCTCCTTTAAAGGGACCCGTACGTTGAGAGCATATACAGGTGTGCACATATAAAGATAATAGTAACAGTATGGTTAGCATCAATTCTTTATGCTGAGTTACGGAAAATCCGATGTACAAACATCCATTTATTCTGCCTCAATATATCTAAATAATCAACTAAACTGCATTATCAGTGTTGGAGATCTCATTTTTCCGTGAGTATAAGTAGCTCATTATTTTCAAGAAGTAACAGCCAAAAAAAACAAGTCTGGAAAGTTAAAGGATTTTTATGGGATTTACCTCAATGCAATAGGTGCTGTGATGCCAGGGCAGCGGAACAGTTAATGAATCTGTCCTGAACCGACTGTGACAGATACACAATTACTGATGACTGATACACAATTACTTTACCAAATAAGATAAAAAGACTGATAACTGTATATACTTATGTGCATATATATATATATATAGTTCACAGTCACATGGGCATGGACTATATCTATATTAATTTGGGTGTTCATCCATGTGTAGCATTTAAAATATCTAGAAACCTCAGGGAGGAAAAAAAAAAAAGAAAAGAAAAACTCTGGAAGTAAATGATGGCTTACCTATTCAAACTGAGTACCAGACTCAAAATAGAAACTATTCAAGGGCTGACAAATGCCAGCAGTGGTGGCTGCACATCCCTTCTTCTTGCCCCTCTGCAAAACCTCTCCTGGGGTGGCCGGTTCACTCTGCTGTGAGCAGCGAGGTGCCCTTCCAGGCTCCAGAAAATCCTTCTTCAGCATATTTCCTTAGGGACCATGAAGATTCCTCCCTTTCTGGGTCAGATACGTGCAATTCATGGGGTAGCAAAGGCTACCTTCAGTGGGAGAACTACATAGAGAAAGGAAGGAGGAATCTGTGGATCCTGGTTGAAGTGAAATCTCATCAAACACCTCCTAAGTTCCATTCACGAATGTTTTCTTATTAGCTTCTCCACTTTTTTTTTTTCTTAATGCAGAAAACATGGGATCTTACATTTCACAAAATTGGGTCAATCTCATGAGGTTCACCACAGGCAGAGCATTAGCTGCAAGTGTGAAGTCTCCTTGTGTTCCTCCTCATAGACCTGCTGTCCAGTCCCCGGTGCTAGAATTCACCCTCTTCCTGGGATATGGCTATTTTTCTGCATGTTTATACAAAGCACCGTTTGATCCGGAGCTCTATCTTCAGGAAAAGGAGCTGCCGTTGTCCTCCTTGTAAAAACTTCTGACCACTTCTTGCTGGAGGAACTGTCCATATCCTAGTCTCCATGATCAAGCTTCAGGGACAACGCTCTTCCCGTTGATGCTCCTCACCAGCCACACCCTTTGTCCCTTGAGGCGTCTGTGCAGCTTTTCCTCAGTGATGTGTTTTAGATCATGCTTCATATTGAGCTTGTGTCTCAGATGATCGCAAGGGCATAACATAGGTTGGTGTCTTCGGGATGCTTCTGGTCAATACTCCTTACACGTGGAATATGAATTATTAACAACCACCAGACACTCCAAAACAACTCCCTCCTTAAGTCTAGTCCAGGTCTTGCAAAACCCAAAATAAATAAACAAATATCTCTAACATCTTCCCCAGAAGATCAAAGTAGTAAAAGAAGAAGATCAAAAGAAGCAAAAGGGGTCTGAGTAGAGCTGAAGTACAAGGGCAACTCCTTAGACAAAGAACTTTTAAAGAAAATCATCTTTTTACGGGACAATTTTCAGCTATTTTGTGCCTAAAGCCTGAGAAGTCACTTTATATCTCTGTGACTTTTTACTCATTAATAAAATGCTCGTATTGCTCTTCTTGGACATACAAGGTGTTTACAGAGTACTCTGAGAAATGAAAAGGCTTTTGTCCAGGTGCAGAGTGCTGTGAGGACTCCACTGTCTCGAGACGTGCATTGAGCAGCATCTTAGCCCACTTGTGCCTTCTCATGGCAGCATCCCCCAGACATGTTCTTGTTGCATGGTCAAAACCAGTAGCTCACATTGCGCACTTGTGAAGACGCCTGTCGCTGGCCGTCCCAGCAAGGCGTCCGCGGGCTGCGTGATCTTTTTCCGTCCTCAGCACTGTGGCGCCGGATTCCCTTTCCACCCGCAAGAGGCGAGGCTCCCTCTTGTAGCTCTCGGAGGAGTAGCTGCGAGGGGGCTGCAGCTACTGATGATCTCCTTCCTGATCCTCAGATTCTAGGGTTCCGCGATAGGTGGGTACCCGTGGGGTGCGTACCTCCGACGCCAACAGTAACACACTCGATACGAGTTCTGGTCGATGCCAATTTATTCAGGAAGTAACACTGGCTTTTATAACTTTAGGGGGAGGGAGGAGAAAAGGGAGGCAACAGGGAGGAGCGAGGGCATGATAGGTGCTATGCTAATGTGGTGGTCTCTCCGGACTGGTCAAACCCTGTTGGTGGGCAGACAGTCCTCCAGGGCAGACTGCTCCTGGCCCCCACCACCGGGATTCTAGCAGCTTCTAGAAAGACCTAGGCACTGCTCAGTCAGGGGCCACCAGGACCCACCCCCATACAACTCCCGGTGCGCATGTCCCATTCATTACAGGGTAGCTCTACTCCCCGTTTATGACTCCCAACACACTTGGATGGGTTGCTTTTTGTTCTTTGGGATTTTTTTGATGACAGTGTATGGTCTTCAGCAGTTTGGGTGGGCACGAGGCACTACTAAGGAATCATCGAGCTTGAGCTGCACTGGATTTTTCTCTCCTCTTAATTTTCGATACAGATGCAAAGCCAGGAAGGAGAGCGCTGAAATCAGCTCACTTTTCATGCACTGGCCTGATGAACATGAGATGTTCACTGTTGGAAGGAGGAATACCACGGTGCAGCCAGCACCAGTACTCGCAGTGCAGCTCCAGACCAGTAGCAGCTCCAAGAGCAGCCCGTGCTTGGAGGCCATCTCAGTTAGATGCATTTCCACTGTGTCCATCATTCACATCTGAGAAACCAGGGATGGATGGAGTCCTCCAAAACCACTGTCACACAAGCGAATGCTTGGAAATGTTCCTGGTATCTTGACTCATCCTCTCAAACTCCTCACATCACCCACCAGCATTGTGGTGGGAGCGAGCAAGACCTGTGGTTCAGGTCCGTGCGTTCCATCACGATGGAACCCATGGAACCCATACCATGACCCAGCCCTTGCTTCAAGCCTATACAGGGAAGGTTTTCAACCATGCCAACGTGCTCAGATACTACATATATTTCCCAATGCTTATTAGAATAAGCATTGGCAGGGACAAAGGTCATCCAATGGGAATCCTAATTTCAAATCTCGTGTATATGCATTTATAGGAGTGCATGTGCATATATAAACATATATATGTATATTTTTTAGTGTAAAGTGCTGCAGCGTGCCGGGGCGGGTGGCGGGCAGCTCCCCTTTCAGGATGACAGCTGCGGATCCCAGGTGGTCTGACATTTGAGATGGAGGCTGCGGATAAGATGGAAGGTGTTTCAGGGAAGAAGAAGGCTGTGAATAACAGTGAGTCCTCATCCAGACGGAATCGCTCACAAAACAACCTGAGATACGCTATTACTGTCCATATGTCTCCTAGGTCTCCAAAGGCCATGCTCCATTGATTTATTAGAAATCTGCTTTCCTCCAGCCATGGTTCCTTCCAAAACAGGGTTAATGTGGGATTTATTATCATCTCAAATGCTCTTTCTTTCTTTCTTTCTTCTTTTTTTTTTTTTTTTTTTTTTAAATCAGTTCTTTACGTAAACTCATCTTCAGAAATCCTTCAATAAACACCAGATTGGAAAGTAAATGTTTTGGGATGGGGGTCCCCTTCTCGTGTACCATTTTAAAAAGTTCCTTCATGCTGTAAGGAAGGCTGGAGGGCATTTCTATGACAAATAAATGGCTGCATGCATAGTGCCAATGGAATAAAAGCCAGCACATATAACTATGCTAACAGTCTGCCTTACACTTAATTCTTCCTGAGCATATAAGCCAGAAAGAATTATTTTATTGTTTTAGCACTGCAAACAGTTGTTATTAGTGTATCTTATTTATAGTCAGTTCTTTGAAGCAACACAGTAATATAGAAAAATATCAGTTATTTCATCACACTGGTGAATTTAATGAACCTGAAGGTGTGTGTTATTTTAGCACTTGCTGTAGCTCCTGTGAAAACCCAATGGTGCTAAAATCTGTAAACCTGTCACTGCTTAAGTAATAACCTTGTTAAAAGCATCTTCATTTAACTTATTTTAGCTTTTGCAGAATGCAGGTTTTATTTTATCAGTGTAGGGAATAGGTGTTTCCAACCAAACCACTTATTGTAAATATAGTTAATTGTAGTTCATTAATTTATTCTCAGTGTTATTGCTTTTATTTTAACACTTAGTTTAAATTAAGTATTGTCTAGAATTGAGTTCCCATTTTCAATTTTTTTAAACAAACTCTTAATTTATATAAAATATCTCTGGTTTCAACAGTAAATTTTTTTCTGCAATATGGAACATGCTCTTTGCATTCATTAATATCCCTTTATGCTGCAAGAAATGAGCTTTCTTCCTTAACAGTACAGACAAGAAAACAAAATGAGATTTTTTTTTTAATCTTAATACTGTGGAATTTGACTTATTTTTTTCTTATAAAAATAGAGAGAGAATGAAATATTGAAGATGTGTGTTCCAAATTATCAATTGATCTCTGCAAATCCACATCTACAATTATTGAAATTTTGACAATAAAAAAAAGTGGAACTCCCTGCTATTTAGCACCATTGAACAAAAGGGAACTGTAATTTGCACCATCACTTTTTTATAGCAACCATGATACTCCCTACATTATTGTAGCGTGGACTTGTTTGTGCCAAATGATAAAAGCATCAGGTACCTACTAAATTTTTACAAGGTTTGCAATTATCCATCCCTTAATGCTCTTTCTTGGAGGTCTGCTGTGCTCCGCTATGCTGCATGGCAGCCACAAGACATCTTGGGCAGAAAAGTCTGCAGAAATTGATGTTCAATGGCAAAATATCCATGACTCCAAGAGGCAAAGTAAGGCTGTAGTAGACTGAGTGTATTGGCTGCTTTAAAACAAGCATCGGAACAAGGATGTTTCCATTGAATTGCCATTTCCTTAAGTGCTCTGTGTCTTTGTTTCCATAGTTTAGATCTGCCTTTCAGGGTTCCTTTGAGCAGGATGGGAGGCAAAAGCAGGGGTCCTTCCAATCTCACCAGCTGCAGCATGTCTTGGGGAGCCACGAACGGGTGGTGAATCCCTTGAGAAGGAATCCAGTTGTTCAAGCTTAGCTGGGACTTCTGTTTATATTTGTTTTGCTCGTGGCCTTTAGTTTCCAGACGTGTAACCAAAAAGCCTGACCTCGAGTTGGGCTTAAGAAACCTTCTCCACAAGGTTCATTCTATTGCAGTCTGCCATTGCTGGAAGGGACTTGGATTGGGAGTTAAAGGCAAGCACACAGATGCCCTCTTGGCTTTTGGGGACATCCACCTAATCCCTATAAATGCAAAAAGACCCTACCTGAGGGTAAATATAAAGCCATAGAGCCCACAGTGATCAAATGCCATTTAGGCATAAAAGAGGCCTCTGCAAAGGTACACCTGTGTTGACCAAGTTGCAATTCTGGAGTTCTCATAGAAAAAAAAAGGGAGGGGAAAAATAGATAAGTTCTGTCTTGCTGTGACAGCTCTGAATGCAGGAGACAGGTAACAGCAATATCATCGTGTTACACGATGATGGAGCGATGTGTGATGGAGCAGCAGAGTCAGGGAGGGGAATTTCCTGTTTAATAAAACAGTGAAGCGGCTCTGTAAGAGGCTTCACTCACCTTTAACTGGCATTGACCTGGGTTGGTCTGCAGCTAAACTCGGAGAGCAGATTAAATTCCAGCCTGTATGCTGCTGCTTTCATGGATGCAGGGAACATCTGTGCGCTCACCCCTGGTACAGAGAAACAAGTCGACTCCAGGTAAGGCTTTACATTAATGATCTTTCCCTTCTATAACTTCAAGCCTGCACGCTGTAGTTCTCTGCACCTGTAGCTGGTAACACACTAGAATTGTCAACACTATGTGTACAACTGTAGTGCTAAAAAACAAAGTAAGATTAAATTCAAAATTACTGGGAAGAAAATCTGATTTTACTAAGATTTTTGTTTATCCAGTACACATTTATCCCTCTCATTGACACACGAATAACAATTTGACCCATGTAACTTTTTTTGTTTCTTAAAAGTTAGACAATCACAGACTAATTACACATTCTTTAAAGAATTATTATTAATTATTGAAATATTAAAAAGCTGAAGTCATTGTTTTTGTGCACTTAGCACAGCTTTTAAAGGATATTATATAGAGAGAATATTCAGTAGATAGTCTTCAAATATGCACTAGTGCTAGAACAATTTAATGAAATTCACATTTATTTCAAGGATTTTTTTAATTAAATCTATTGGTTGTTGGTATCCGTAAACCCTTAAGAATAAACACCTGCAGTGTTTTATTATGTAAAAAGGTAGTTTAATTGCATCATATTTATCACAGACAAATCAAGCCCTATTCAGAAGATAATAATGACACAGTAATTGGACCAGTAATTGGTTCAGGATGATTCAATATTGTACTAATAATCATAAATACTACTGTCTCCTGCTTTGGTACAAGACTGACACTATATTATAGATTGGATTTGGTGCAATAAATATGCGTGAACTGGGTCCAGTAGTGCCTAGGTCTTTAGTTCAACTGCATTAGTAAATAAAAGGTATGAAATAATGCACCCAATGTGAGCAACCATTCCTGGCTGGAGACACAGGGAAGACTGTGTTTTTATATCTGTGTCCAGAAACGCATGAAATAGGTATCTTTGCAGCAATCCCTCCCTGAGATCCATACCTTGAGCATTACCATCTGCCCTAGAAAGACTTCTGGAGGCAAACATGATTGTGAAAATGGCCCGGGTGGTTTCAATTTTTCTCATTTTCTTCATCCTTTATTTTGCCTCTTTGTTGAGGTTTGGATGTATTCCTGAGAACAGGAGAGAGCAGAAGCTTCAGGCAGGTCCCATGTGCAAGAGGTGCTGGGCATTTGGCCTCAGGAGAGAAAATAGGAGGATGAGGAAGGTAACCCCAAGGTGTCCAGGTCAACATGGGCACTCTGCTACCTCCCAAACACAAGGCAAGACATTGAGCAGGATGACCCCAGATGGCACCTTCCAGTGGCACGTCTGTGGCTCAGCTCACCCACGGAAATCAGCATATGGCCATTGCTTTCTTTGAACCTAGCTTTCTCATTTTTGTTTGAAAACTCTTGGAAACAGCCCTGATAAAAAAAAAAAAAAGATGGATGTTTCTCAATGCCTTGCTCTTATCCAGTGTTGGCCATTAGGTTAAATTTTCCCCAACTCAGATGCCCCTAAGCAATAGCCCTCAGTCACATCCCAGCATGTAAATAAGAGACATTCAGAGGTGCTTCACCTCCACTGAAGCTTTGACAAGATTTTTATGGCCTGTTCCAGCAAGATTTAAGCACCTACTTAGCTTTGTGCCATCAGGAGTCTGTTATTAGGTACATAAAAACTTGATTCCAATAGTGTGCTGGTACAAAACTACAATCCACCTTTGTTGTTGTTGTTGTTGTTGTTGTTCTGTTTTTATTTGCATATGTAAAATAATCTACCAGTCATATTTTCTTTCTTTTCCTGATGTGTGCAAGGGAGGAAGAGAGGCAAAAAAAAGAAAAAAAAAAGATGGGAAAAATCTAATCAAGGAAACACAACAGCATCCTTGCAAAGGGTCAGTGGTAAGAGGTACAGCGTGGTGCACAGTCGCTCGCATGCCGTGTAATGAGAGCTGTGCGGAGCGCACTTGTCGCCGCGGAGTGGAGCCTTCGCCAGGGCCACGGTCTTTCAGAGCGAGCCAAAAGGGAGTGGAGCCTCATTATCTAAGGAACAATGATCTGCATTCAGCAGGAGTGGAAACTTGCTTTTCATGGGCACGTTGTAGGGGTGGCGAGGGAATGAAGATAACATGTCCTTTTTACCACTGGCTCAAAAACGCGGGGTTTGCACTCCTGTATCAGTGTAATGTCTCCAGTAGCTGCAACTGGTGCATTTATATGTTTTTTGTACATATTTGTGTTTATTTCCCTGAATTGCTTTGCACTGAGGAGCTGGTGCAACCGTTGAAGCAAGGCCCAGGTACTCACCAGGGATGGGGATGGACGCATTGCTGCCAGCCTTTGCCACCTCTTTGTGCATGAACACATCCACTGGTGATTGCTTTCCAAACCAAACCTTCCACAGAATTCAGGGAGGCCAAGGAGCTCCGAAGAATGGGGACAGCCACATGGACAGTGGACTGCAGTAAGTACTCAAGGAAACCTTCTCAAGACCATCCAGTGTAGCATAGCAAATGTCCTGTGGGCACCAAGGCACCATGAGCAACCCATGGTGATGGTAGATACAACAACCAAGAGGCACCAGGGGACCATCATAGCGGAGTCAACGCAACTGAGCCCAACTGCCTGGGCAGCAGGAAGGCTGGCAAATCCAAACCTCCCTCCCTCTCCTGTTTTCTCCTCCTCCCTCATCTCCATGCTCCATCACGAGGCTCTTTCACGGAGCGCCTGGTCTTCCCCTACCTACACGGTGGGGAAGCAGGACAGGTGAGGCTGCAGGAGTGCCAACACCACGTGCAGCCCGCCAGGCAGACCGCGGAGGTAGAGGAACAGAATGTGTTGAAAGCATCATGATCTGCAGCCAGGAAATAACAGTTAGCATATCCCTGAATGACATTTACAGGAAACCTATGTTTCCTTTTCGGGGCCATAAGCTGCAACAAACTGGTGTGTGCAGTCAGCCCTTCCCCATGTACAGTATGGATGCTGCAATTTTCTCAGCATATGCTCAGCTGCGTCCTTCTGATGGCATCCACCTTGGCACCTTTCCATCTATAGGCATGGAGGGATGTCTTCATCTTCTGCAGGAGGCTGGGGCTACTGCCAAAGGCAGACATCCAAGCACCGCGGGCAGGGAAAGTGGATCGCTTCGGTTCCTGAATAAGGATTAGGCTTTTGCAACACCTGAGCAGATAAAATCCTGCGGAGACTCCATGACCGGAGCCAGGAAACGCCGCAGCTCCACTCGGTATGGCTGGAGAGAGGCCTCTCTAGCCAAGGTGGATATCTTTCAGTAGAGCAAATTGCAGGAGATTTAGGGAACAAATGGCAATGAGGCAGCCGCATGTGGTGTGCATGTATGAACATTTTGGCAGCCTTGGCACCGGTGCTTCCTCAGCATGCAATAGATAACACCAGGCAAACCCCTTTAATATATATATTTTTAAATGTATTTTTAATCACAAACAGCAAAAAAGCAAACAAACGAAAACTCTTTTTTCTCTCCAGGCCAAAACCTGCTTTTCTTAGTTGAGAGAAAGGGATTTCACTGGAGTAAACAGGATACCCGGAATTAAGGGCAGGATTTCGTCTCCGTGCTGTTTTATCCACTGTACATTTGCTGTATCACATGCACTTAGTTGAGGAGAATAGACTTTATTTAGATGTTGAGTGGCCTGGGAAGTCACTCTCATCAAGGGGGAGAGCATGCCTTTGCATAAAGTCACAGTGTAGGGTGTTTACATTAACTTAAAGGGAAAAAGTAAAATTAATAAATAAATAAAAAGCAAGCCACAGATGTATGAAGAGTCACACAAAAATCAGATCTCTCCTGCACTAGAAACACAAGGATATTTCTTTTTCTCCCCTTTCTGATAAGTTTGTATTGCAGAAATGAACAGATAACTTCATGGATTGGGCACAAGTCTGGCACACACAAAGAAAATATAGATATGTATTAAAAGCTGTTTTATGGCAGTCCACCTGGCCAGAAAACCCCCTTTTTTAGCTCAGTCAGATGAAAGAAGTTGTCTCCCACATGCTTTTCCTGAAGAAAGGATGACAACCCAGGGCTAATTAACAACAAGAAATAATTGAACTATGACAGTAACTATCTACCTTTAAATCAAAGGAAGAAGGCAACCAATACTAAAATTTAATCTGTCCTCTGGGGGTGGAGGCAGCTTACAGGTTCAAGTCAGATAGCAAATGCAGCTAAATGGCAAGCAGGAAAGATCATGTGACGGGGGGCTAAAAACTAATTAATCTCCATAAAGCTGTTAGTGAGGTAGGTAAGATGACTTGGAATCTGATTACATTATTGCATTTAAGGAGGGAAAATGCAGCATGTATTTTTCATGTTGATTTTAACCACCTGAGCCCTTAATGACATTTTGTACCTTGGAAGAGAACTCATATTTCATCCATATTTAAAAAGAGCTGTGAAGACACTATTGTCACCAGCACTGGATTTACCAGTTTAGTCTAGATAACAGCCCTCTGCATCATGGGGAGTGCATTTCTAAACTTTTTTTTTCCTGGGATAAGGCATAGAGAGATTCCCTACAGTGATGGGAAGGCAGGAAGCCCAACAGTTAACAAAAGTTGCAATAAATCTGAATGAAAGAATAGTTTTGCTATATGTTCCATCACAGGGTGGGGAAATAGAAAAAGTGGGTGCTTTCTAACTGACTGCCAATGACAGCTACCTGATAGATACTGCTATGTAGGGTACAGTAGCAATAAATAAACGTTTACAAGCCTGCATTTATTGGTATAATAATGGTGTTACGCTCTCCTGCAACACCTTTGATCCCACTGTTTCCAAGTCCTGGGCAAAGATTAATTAATTAAGCTCCCCCTTCCTCCCCTAGATGTTATTAAAGTACTTTTATGGCTTTCAAATGCTTTCAAATTCTGCAAATGCTTGTATGTAATACTGAGAGTCCAAGGCATTGGCTTTTTGCCCACTGTGGCTGCATAGGAAACGACATCAGGATCCTCATCCCTACAGCAACAACCAGAATTGCTGAGTTCAAAGGTAGAGTGATCTGTGAGTGATGTTTGCAGGACAGGAATGTGAGTTTCTAAGGTCTGGCACAAATGGATGTACCCTTAGTCTTTAGGAGGCAAAATACAGAGCATAGCAAGGTGCTTGGAGGCTGCCCCTCTGCAGAGCATTTCCTTGGCTTGTTTTCACCTGTGTCATTATTTTTCTTCTCTGCACTACCCCTTCACTGCTGTGAGAATGGCTCACCAGAAAGCAATTCTAAGTTTCCTGTATTATCCTCCAGGCAGCGGGAACGAAGCACATCGCCAGGCGGATTTTCGACAGATGCTGCTGCCGCTCCGGTAGCTGCAGTGCTCTTTTAGCTCCCTTATTTCCTTTATCGCTCTACTCGCTTATTTAGGTCATAAGGAGCAACTGCCTAAGCGGTGGGCATGCATAATTCAGCTCCAAAGACCTGTTTTGTTTTGCTTTTTCATTGCACGGTTTTGTCATATGCGTTGGTGCGCCAGCTCCTTGCAGGAGACGCATTGCTGACAGCATTAAGCAGGGCCTCCTGCCCTGCCTTAAAAATGACTTTTTTTTTTGAGGAATAGCTTTGTTCTTTTGCAGTTGAGAGGGAGAGAATCCCCTTGTCAAACTTTGGATTCCCAACTTAATTCTCCACTTAGTCTACCATGATGACAGTCAATTACAAGTCCATTCCCACCCAAGTCAAGCATGTTGTAGCTGCCATTAGTCTACAAAGACCTGTTATCCCCAAAGAAGAAGAAAAGACAGAACTGGCTGTGGAAGTGCATTTTCCTAAGAAAAAGAGGATCCTTTAAAAACAAACGCTGATCTTACCTTTTTCAGGTCACATAGATAACGCAGCAGAGTCCAGCTGGACTGAAAAAGTATTTGTGCCATACGGATGTTGATACCACAGCTCAGTGTGCTTAAATATTTAATTACACCAAGGTACTGTACAGCTAAAATACCTTGGCTCAATTTAGGTTGCATTTGGAAAGATGTCATTTAAAGTGTCAAGAGATAACTAACTTCTTTTTTACTTTGTTTTTTTTTCCTCTCTCTCTTTTTCTAAGTCTAGACTTTCTATGTGTAACTTTTAAAGCATATAAAAATTCAACCTTTTTTGAGTAGAAAGGCAGTACTGTAATCAAAGAATAGACTCTTGGACTGCGTAGTCCTTGATTTTACATACTTGAGGCAAAACATTGGATACAAATCTATCTGAAGGCTCTTTAGTAAGAAAGATGGCAAGTAAATTCTAGTTTAATATAAAAGCCAATTGAACTATTAATCATGATTACAGATAATTCCCAATGTGGCATGATATCATTTAATTTCCAAAAAAACAGAGGAAGTGACAGCACACGTTTTGTTTTGAACCTATGCCACGCAATATCATGCAACAAGAGGCTTTATAACCCATTCCGTGCCTAAGCCATAAATTACCCATCCAACATGTCCATCCCATTTAATATTTTAAAGTCTCATTTTCTCTATCCTTTCTCCTTGTTCATGCTTTGTCTTAACAAATACACTGGGCCATAATGAAAATAAACCTGCCGGAGTCTCTGTGGCCTGAGACAAGCTATAACACATTTCTGCACCACGGGGTGGGCTCATGGGATGCCCACTGAGAAAACGCAGCCCCGGCGCGCATGCCCAGACTATTAAAATGAATTGACATGTTAATGCTGACAGGAAAAGAGCACAAGAGAGCTTGCTAAATTACTGCTCAGTCAGGCACTAGGAATTCCTGAGTGGCTAACTCCTGAGCAAAACCTGCAGCAAGGAGAGGATGAGGCGGGGGGAAGAAACAGAAGGAAGAAAGGAAAAGGAAAAAAATTAAAAAGAAGAAGAAAAAAGAGAAATGGGTGAAAAATAATAATAAAATAAAAACTTTATTGTCTAACGCAACAAAACAAACACTAAAGGGCTGTCATGTTAGTAATGCACCTACTCATAAATCATATGGATTTTAATCATACCTGCCACCTCGGCCTGCTTCTCCCCTGAGAAATTGTTTTCTTTTTGCTCCCTCCTTCACTCGCTTTCAATTATCTGGAAGCTGTTTCTCGTGTTTATTTATTTATCTAAAGTTCACATACAGTATGCATGCACAAATTTCCTCTGGGGGCCGGCGACCAGGCAGATCATACAAGGATGCGGTGGAGCGTAGCAGCTAACAGCTCAGATGAATGTACTCAGCCTCAAAAAAACCTGCTTTGGACCACAGTGACAAGAGAAGGGGAGGACAGAAAGTAATTAGTGTGTGTACAATGATGGATTATGGCTTAATATTCAGGCATTTCACCTTTTGACTGCTATAGGTAGGCTCGTGAGATGACAAACAAAGTCCACGTTCTTACTGATAAAAAAAAAAAATACGCAAGAAGAAAGGAAAAAACAAGTTTTGCACTCTTTCAACCGTGCGATGCCCTCTGTTTGGTGAGAAAATTGCAGTTAGTTGTTTTATTTGCATTTCAGATGGCCTTTATAGTTTGAAAAACATCACATATGTATCTGCAGATACAAGAAACCTGAGGGACAGCTGCTTGGCAAATTCCTGACAAGCTGGCATAATATTGTTTTTATGTCTCACAGCTTCCATATGTAACTTTAGTACTAAAGAGCAACTCGGGCTCTCCAATTTTAAGGAGAGAGTGAACTGTCAGTGACCTTTCCTCAGCTCTGGGAGGTGAATGTGGAGCACAGATCCACTGATACATGAAGATCTAACGGACAAATTTTTTCTTTTTTTCTTTTTTTAAGACGTCATTTTTGTAACTTGGATTGAGGGAAAAATGGGGAGAGTCCAATATAGAGTCATGAATATAGTTGAAATAGAGTTTTAACTCCAAAAATCAGTTTTCCAATCAGATTTTGTACTGAAGCTCTGCATGTGTATATTAGGTCGACGGCAGCTTTTTTAAGGACATTTGAAGCTATATTTTCTACACAGGGTACTGCTCAATTAAAGGAACATCTAGATAGCTCTCCCGTTTGGAGCACTTGTAGGAATTAAATGGATCACATGCCGTTTGACATTTTGCAAAATAAAGGAATAATTGAGGCACTGCATTGTTTTTGCCTTTTAAAGAGAATATTCAAACTCACCCTGTGAAGCTTAGCTGGAATCAGATTTTGGAATTTGGGTCCAGATTTCTGTCCCTCACCGCTTTCTTAGAAAACTAATGATGGTGTGGTTAACTCTTTCACCACCACACGTTTCTCACTTGACATTTGATGCTCCACCGCTCTGATATTTTGTCATACTGAGAACTTACTTAGGCACATTTGTTTGAGGAAAAAATAGACATCTACCGTTAGAAGTGAACATCTGGCACAACAGACTCTGCAGTTCAAGATTTTTCTCTGAAAGCCATGGCGAGGATCTGGCTGGTGTTGCATGTTTCCTTCGGTAAAAGCCTTCCGCAGGAACCCAGCTCTGTGCCAGAGTAAGATAGGAGGTGATGGTGGACTTCCTAACACCTCGAGCCATCCCACGAACCAGGACAGGGCGTTACCTATGGTTTCTCTTGCAACGGCTCTATTCCTAGGCAAACTACTAAAACTGAATGTAAAGAGGGCTTTAGAGCCAGGGGCTTTTTGTGTCCTTGAGCAAACCCCGTGGGGACATCTCAGGGGCCCAGGAGAAGCAGCTTAGGATGCCAAGGCCACAGTCTTAAGCACACTAGCAAATGGGAATTTTTTTGGAGATTTGAAGACTGAAAAAAAAGGAAGCCACTACTCCAGAAAATGGTGTTTCACCTGGCCAGATTCCCTCATGTGAACAACCGTAGGAACCAAGTGCTGATGCTATGTATGTCTAACCTCAGATCTGACAAGTACAGATTTCTCTGTGTACTTTGGCCATTGCATTTTCCAGTATTTTTTGTGTAAAATAAGTACATACCATGGGGAGAACATATCGTTCTCACTGGTGGTTTCATGCACCACAATCACATCATTCACCAGATGAGGAGTTGCAAGCACTTATACATGTGCTGTCCATCAAAGATTTTAATAGCCCCATTAAACTTAGTTACATGAGCTAAACATTAACCGTGAAGATGTATTTTTTTCTCACATTTACTACAGATGAGCCTGAAACAAATTCCCAGATGTTCCTAAACCAAAGTTCAAGAGCCATCTTGAATCACCATTTTCCAGAGAAGTGTTCTAAAATAGATTTGTTCTGAAACTTCCCTCAATGGCTACAGCAGTTTTCTATTCCTTCATAGCTGAAGCACTTGTTCACCACCCCTCTATAATCCTTGTTTGGTCCTTACCTTTGGCTTTGACAGCTGCAACCTTGAATCCTACCATACCCATTGAAAATGTTACTATGAACATCACTGTCCAGATTAGTTTCTCTGCCTACATGTCTGTCCTTTTTTTTTCCCTTACTACCTCTGTTCAGTCACAGCAAACATAAGCTGTGGGACATCTTCATCTGCAGAAGTCCCTCAGCTGCACGTTTCTGAGGACTCAGAAGAAGCACAGGGGCGATGTCACCTGTCCTGCCTTTATGGGCTTCCCAAGCCACCTCTGTGGCCAGAGACCACAGTGGCACAGAGGACCTTTGGTCCAACCCACTACAGACAATAGGTCCAACCCAGGTTCTTCCCATACCATATACCCACACCATTGCTCACTGAAAGGTCTATACCCTCCATATGATCCACCATCCACTGCAGAAAACAAGCAGGACACGTCCCAAAGACTCAATGCCCCACGAGTAACAGAGATACAATGACATTAATATGTGGGATAATTCACATATATGGCCTGAAAAGGAGCCTGTTTAATTCTGTCTTTTCCAACTGCCTGGGTTGGAGCATTTAGCAGGTGATCTCATGTGATCACAGCTTGCTTTCAGAAAAGTGCGGGTTTTCTACACACAGCTTCTTCAACCTGAAGATCAAAGCCCGGAACTGTACACAGTTCACTACGCTGAAATGCCAACTTCCTCGGTATAAATGACACATAACAGATTCAGTAAAACTTTCATTGCATTTCATATTTTAATTTGCAATCTCAAATATCAAAGAAAGCTAAACTGACAAAAGCCAACTTGTAAACCTATTCAAGTGGAGTTTTCAATGGTTTACATAAATCAACCCATAATCTACTTTATTTAAATCTCCAAGTATTTAAAAGGCTGCAGTTTGTCAGTAAGATCAAATGCATATATTAGTAAGATATAAAGGAGCAAAATGAAGCAACTAATGTTTCTTCAGTTAAACAGTACGCAACGGTAGGGCGTAAACAGACTTATGTCTGTTGGCTGCTACTAGTCACAGTAAACCTCTGGGTCTGGATGGATTTTAACCATTGCAGAGATATATGGTTATTTTGAAGGAGCATATTCTTTCAACCCAGCAATTTCTCAAGAGCAGGAAATCTAAGTTATTTGGGACTTACCTGCACAAGACAGGAGTTTCTCCAGTTTATCACTATTTTTGATATGTACTTCTCCCAGATAGTTGGTCCAAACTGGAGAAGATCATTGCCATTTTTGGCAGAAGTTTTTCCTCTGTGCCCACTGTGAATGTTATTCCTCGGTCACTGGACCCTTTGCAAAAGTAGCAGATATTCTGTGCAAGATTGCCTGACCATCGACCGCAATACAACCATATGGTATGAGACTTTTATGAGTTAAGTGAATCTAGATTTAATATGAATACCTTAACCTCAGCTTCACATTACTCAGATAGCAGGAATTAGCGCCAAAGTTTTGACAGATCTTAAATTAAAACAAACAAACAGACAAACAAAACAAACAAAATCAAGCAAAATCCCTAAGCTCTTCCGTTACCTTCAGTTTCTCCCAACCTTGTATTAAAGTGAGTTTTCTTTATGTGGCTGGGAGGGGGAGAAATGAGTAGTTGCTATGGTAATTGCCGCAAATCTTCCTTTTTCAGACTTCTCCAAGCTCTGGTGCACATTTATGAAGAAAGTCGTGGACTCTACTAGTCATTGAAGATAACAATGAGAACTTCTGCAGTGATGTAACCTGATGTTTTCCTGAGTTTTACCACGTGTTTCACAATAATCTGCTCTGCTCTTATTCTCATTACAAGTACAATATTAGAGCAATAATGACTTAGATGCTTGTCCATGCTATACTGCTCTGTCTTTTCAGTATTCTGCCTCTGGAAAGAGCATAGGAGCAAAATCAGAATTTGGTCTCAGCTGCCTATGCATCTCTTTCCTCAGCATACATGACTAATTTTTTTTTTTAATGTGTGATATAGGGACTGGGCCTATTCCTGTAGACATAATGCAGCGTTCATATTTGTAGGACAGGACATGTTTTTCAGTTGCACTCCCCGTGACAAATTCCCCTGTGAAAGTGAAGTCACACGTTGTGGGGGCTGCGGGAGCAGAGTAGACGCAGGACTTGCTGCACAAGGCACGTTTGCAATGAGCGTGTTCCTCCTGCTTCCTCATTCGTCTGAGCATAAAGCTTCAGGAAATCACCCAAAAGAGAGCCGTTGTGAGCTCTCCCTGCCGTCATGCATCTTTTTTAGTGGTACGAGGCCACATCATTCCTTGAAATGAGTGCAGAAAAGGGCAGGCAGGAGCCTCCTAAGCCAATGGAAAAACTTGCAATCCAGGGGAGAACTCTGGCTGTGGGGCTTTGCAGGGTGGACGGGGCTCTTTGCCTTATCTGTTTCTCCATCCCTATTCCCAGGATACCCTTTGGACGTGCAGGTTTGAAAGCAGCCCGAGGAGCCAACAAATGCTAACACTCCTACTAATTCTTGGCTCTGGAAACGCTGAGGTTCAAAGAGAGGCCGTGGCCTCCTTTTGCTTATCAGCTTAGATATTCTCAGATATTCCCTTGATATTCCCCTGACACTGCAATGTTCTGCACCTTCCTACAGCTGAGATGGAGCCTGAGAGTCACCCAGCCTCTAATATGTCCATCTTACATCTATCCTCTCTAATATTAATTGCAGGTGTGCTAAAAAGACCCTTTCACATTTAAGATGCACTATCAAGCCTTTTTTTTTCTACTTCACTTTTTTTCTGAAAGGGACCTCCCCTTATGCTGGACCTGCCTCCACAGCTCGCTCCGCAGCATTACCTTGCCCTTGGCTCCAACAAGAATGAGGACTTAATTCCCATGCCAGTAGGCTCTTGTTTCACTGTTAGGCATGAGTTTTGCAAGATATCCTGACATAGCCACTAAAGAGTTAATGATCTCCCAGGCAAGGGCCTGAGGATTATTCCGCATACCAGGTGCCTGCTGTTCTCTCCCTGGCTGGAAGCACATGGGAACAGGGATGAATCATTGCTGCAGCTGCACAGGAGAGCGGTCTGGAGGCTGGTGAGGGAGCAGGTTGCTCGCTCCTCCAACCCTCTTCTTGTGTTTGCACAAACCTGAGGTATGTGCCGAGGAAACCCAGGCGGATGCCTTGTGATCCCGATGCCCACCTCCCGACCGCCAGCGCTGATATCGCTCAACGCTCAGCACTGAGGCTCTTATCATCTTGGAGAAGGCCACGTGGCTCGTTTCGACCCTCCTCGCTCAGCAGGCCTCCGATACATGCAGATGCTTATCGCCCTCTTTTATATGGTGCTTGTAAAGCTGCATGGCTCGAGTAGGGGGACTTTTTATGGCTCTGGGGAGGTACAGTGTTTAGCTACAGCTTTCGGTTCTTTTAATCTTCACATGCGAGTCAATCCGTCCAGCCATCTAAAGGCTCCATTGCTCTTCTCCACACGCATTTTCTCCAAGCACACCTTTCTCTTTCTCCAGGGAAGGGCTTTTTTTAAGGCTATTTTGTTGTTGTTTTGTTTTGTTTTGTTTTTCCAAGAACAAGGAAAGCAATCAGAATAGAAAAAACTACAGCAATGGCAATGACCCAAGTGTCTTTCTTAAATACCAATCTCCTATGCAAAGGAACTCGAGAGAGAAATGATCCATCCCAGAACTTACCCAGGGCAGAGAAAGTTTGCATTGTCATTTAATCAGAAAATATTATTTCAGAGTCAGCTAAAAGCAGCCCTCAGAACCAATTCGCTATGATTTTATTTGCACGAGTCACAGTGTAAGCAACAACTAGACCTGTGGGGTTTCAATCAGCTTGTCCAAGAGAATAGATTTTTGTTGAAGCATTAAAGGAGACCCGATATGGAAACACGTGTTGTGCTGCTCCCAAGGAGGGAAGTTTTGACCCTTCTGAGCACTCTGCTTATGCCTAGCTGTGCCAGGGATATCTACCCAGGCATAACCTGTTGTTTGATGATTTGACCCATGGAACTTGGTGCTGCCCCCTTCTTAGTGCTCCCAATGTCCTTCTGATGAGATGCTGTTCTAGCTGCTGCCACCGATGATGCCAGCTTTGGGTATATTCCAAACAGATCCTCATGTGCCTCTCACTACCATGTATCCCTCATCCAGCTACTTTCTCTTTGCCATTTCCCGCTTCATGCATTTCCTTTCGTTTTCCTCAGTGTTTACTGTACTTTGAATAGTTATGTGGCTACCATCCGTAGGAGAACCATGGGAACTGGCAGTGAATGAATGACTGGCATGCACAAGTTTTTTTTTTTTTTTTTTCCTTTCTTCAAAACAACCTTGGCGAGCCATCAGATGAAAAAAAGAAATCTATTCTTCTGCCAGCTCCTGCCCAGTGCCAGTGTCAGGCTATTTAAAGCCCTCTGAGAAGTGCAATGGGGGAAGGTAGCTGCAAAACAGTGTAACAAGTCACAACTTTTCCCCCAATATCAAAAATTAGAAGAGACTGTGCTCATTTTTCTATCCAGACTTGACTTAAGTTAAACTTCCTGACCTTGGACATGAAGGTACCTGGTGGGAGTCCAGGTCCTGTAGTTAAAATTAGGCAGTTTTTTCTTGCTTTTTTTTTTCTTTTCCCAGAAGCAAGCATAATCCTCGTTGTTGCTGGGAGGGCTGGATCCTGCCACCACAGAGGTTTTTTTGTTCTACTACAAGCCTGCTCACCAGGTCCTTTTCTTTCCGAGTTCCCTATGGCAGGGAGAGGAGAAAGAGCAGATTTGAGCTCCCAAGGAGCTGCAGGTCTCTGTGCCCCGGGAAGCAGCGCAGGACACAGCAGCAGAGCAATGAAATGATTAGCTTGAGGAATGGGAATACGACACTCCATGGGAGATCAGCGGGATGCTCCTAGCTTGCCCAGGGCCAGTGCTCCGAGTCCCGCTCCCAGTGTGTCTGCAGTGTCATCACTCAAGTCAGAGTCACTGTAGAGCGCTAACCCTAGGCATGTTCTTTCATACTTCCATCAGTTTTTGTTCCAAGCTGGAACAATGTCAGAACTGCTCCAGTAGGTAGTTTTGTTGGCCTTGAAGGAAACTCCAGCAATCCCTTCCTTGGTCTTCTTCACTGACACCAGCACGCTGCTTCATAATAACACTTCTGAATGAACCATTAAAGATGTGAAGACTCACAGACTTTATTAAATTACAAGAAATACATACCCCATTCTGTTTTTATAATAACACGTGGCACTTGATGAACACAGATGACTTCTCATTTGGGGAAACTGAGGCTTGGGTGCACCATGATGCTTCCAAAGCAAGAGGACCAGCCACTAGCTCTTGGCATAGGGACTTGGCTATGAGTTGGTGACATTCCTGATTCCTCCTCAGAAGCTGTCAGCTTGAACCTTTCTCCCAAACCTGCTGTCACTAAAGTGCGACCAATCCACAGTTCCGCACAGCCGTTTGGTGGCTCTGCGCTGAATCTTCCAGGAAAATCAGTATCAGGACAGCAGTGTCCCTCCCAGAACCATGGGACTGTCCTTCCCCTTGGCTCTTGCCGCTGTCCATGCCCTGCCAACTTCCCTGCTGCAGCACTTAATGGAAAGGCTACGAAGAGGAAACCAGAGTGACCCGAAGCTGGCAGGGAGCAGGTTGTGACTCGAGGGGGATTTACATAATAATTAACTCTGGTATTCTCGGACAACTCACATTCTGTGCAACGGCAGCAGATGATTCCCCCCGTACACCCTGAAAAATCTGTCTAGCTGCGGCATCCAAAGCCCAGGCACCTGCGTGTCAGGGCGAGCAGCTGCGCGCTTACCCGTGCTCCGCTCACCACAGACGACACCACGTGCCCCTCGCCTTGCTGAGAGCGTGTTGGGAGGCCAAGCCATCAGAGAGAGAACACAACATATTTAAGAAGCAACACGGTTTTTGCTCCTGTTGCCCTATTTCTTTTTTATTTCTTCTTTTGCTTACTTTGTTTAAACAGCTCCATCTACTTCATTGTGCCGATCTTCAGTCTTGGGAGGCAGGATACATTTTCCCAAGTTCTCTCAGAGCTCATCAGCTGGCATGTTCAAGTGGAGAAGCTTCTAGTTGAACTACACGTTCTTTCTCTCTTTCTTTCTCTCTTTCACTCTCTCTTTCTTTCTCTCTTTCACTCTCTCTTTCTCTCTTTTTCTCTCTCTTTCTCTCTTCCTTTCCTTTTTTTTTCCTTCTTTCTTTCCTTCTTTCCTTTTCTTCTTTATCTCTTTCTCTCTTTCTTGAGAAATATTCTTTATAAGAATGATTTTGGAATAAATGCTGGGAGGACTGAACCTAAACACATGCATTCTGTAAACCATGCAAGGGCAACGAGAGATTATATCCACAGGCGGTCCTGTTTGTTTTCACAGCATTCCAGATATCAGTTGCAATCAGTCTATATACACACACATACATATATTTCTTTCTCTCTGATGCATGTATGTGTGTGTTCCATTTACACATGGAACAAAAGGCACATTTTGCTAAACTGAGCTCAGCCTTTAAAAGCTGCTTTCTCTGCCATTCGTGTTGTGTACAAGGGGGAAAAAATCAAAACAGAGATTTTTAAATCTAGCTAAATGTCTCATGGTCCATTGGAGCCGTAATGTGAATTTATCTTCTTATGAATAATTTGCACTGGTAGTCCTAATTTGGCAAGCAAAGAGTGCAGCTTAGCTTCACAAGCCATCGTACCTTTGTGCTCTTAATCCTCCAGAGGCTACCTATACTTGTCTTTCAGTACATTGGATCACTGCTAGTGGAGGTCTGAAAAGCATCTCCAGCAATCTTTAATTCATGTGATTAAAAATTCAAAAGAAGCCCTTGTACCAGCTGTTAAACTATGTTAGTAAGCTGTAATTCAGAGTTCAAATCCCAGCAAATTGAAGGTTAGGTTAACAGGATCATTCAGTGGAACTGCATTATATCGTAGCAACTAGAACAGTAGGTGGACTGTTTTATACATGCTCATTTGCAGGAGATAAACTAAGGATGAGCAAACTCATAACACTGCAGACCTTGCCTTGCATTTACTCTTCCCCCCCTCTTTCTGTGGGATGATATTTTTTTTTTAAAGCCTGGCAGATGAAACCAACTGTGGGTTTTGTTTAATCTTTGCACAGATAGAAGCAGAATAAAATCAGCATGAAGTGTTTTGTTTAAGATTATCTGGAATCTGAGAAATGTGTTTTTCATCTCTGAGACTAATTAGTTTAAATATAACAAAGGTGAAATGAGTTTGATAGTCTTAAGTCTGCTGTTCATTCTCCCTCAGTAAATAGTGAGGAAATACATGAGAAAAGAAATCCACATTATTTCGCACAGTTTGATATGATTATTCTTTGCTTAGTCTGGTCCCAAGATAAACTTGCAGGAAGTCTGCAAGAATCCACCTTAAGTGCACATAAGGCTAAAAGTATTATTTATGAACACAATTATTATTTATTATTAGCATTACAATAGTCATTGCTCTTTGGCTTAAGGTAAAACCCTATTGCGGAGAGCACTGTGTGTAAAAGTGACAGTATTTGCTTTGCAGCCCTTCCAGCCTCCTCAGCTTTACTGTGCTTTCAGGGAAAAGGTGAGAAACAGGATGTAATATCATCTTTATTTTGCAGATGGGGAATTATGGCACAAAGTGTCTTTCCCAAAACCACACAGGAAGTGTGCAGAGTTAGAAGCTGAATCCTGATCTCCTGAAGGCTTTAACCAAAATACCATCCTTCCTGTCTATCGAAAGACTCCGATTTATTATATAATAGGCTGTAAAGCAGGCCTTTAATGATCCCATGACTCAGAAATTAGACGTGGTCATATGACTATGGTTCCCATGAAAAATTATAAACCATATAAAATACACTGATAAGGTCTTTGCAAATCTATTTTTGGCCATTTAATAAGGTAGCTTTTGTGCAATAGAGGGAGACTCTAAAAACAGGCAAGAATGAGCTGGTGGGAAAGGCCAGGAAGACTGGTGGCTTGCTTAACCAAGAAAGGGAAAAAGGGAAAAAATATCCTGTTGGGGGTTACCGGTAAGGTCATATTGGAGTATAATGCTGCAGTGAAAGCAGTTGGGAAAACAAGGTCTGTCTGAAATCGAGAAGAAAAGGTGCCAAATGAGAAAAAAGTGCTGAGGACAAGCATGTCAGGGTGCTGAGAGATGGAAACCCGAGCTGAAGAAATAGGTGAAAAGGAGCTTGGCAGAAAGGAGATCTTCGGGTTGGGAGTTGTGTAACTGAGGCACAGAAAGTGAGAAAGGACTGGGGTTTTGCCTAACCATTTTTGTTACCATATGGCTTTCTGAAGATCCTGCCAGGTTTTGCATGCTCTCCTTCCAGTGAGATACCCACAGGTTTGAAGACAGAAGACATCTGTCAGCAGAGACTTTGGCCACGACACCTGCAAACCACTTCCTGCAGGACACCATCCCGTTCCTTCTTTGGTCTCACCTGAAAGACCTCTTAATTTCCCAGAAAAATTAAAAGACTTACATATCCCTTAAAAAAAAAAAAAAGGCTTTTCAAATAACCACAACACAAAACCAAATTACTGCGTATGATCAGCACACAGTTGACTTATGTGATAGCTTATGATGTACTTGGGTCCTTCCGCTGAAATTACCCATTGGCTATTCGTCTCTCCTCTGGTTCTGGTGTTGTATCTATACAGATGACACTACCTGAACACTTGTAATGGTACATCAAACGCAGCATTTAAAAATAGCATTGTCTAACTGAGGACTGAGTGAAAATTGTGCAGTACTTGGCCCCATAATTTAGAGTCATCATCATCAACAGGCCTTCTCTTGGATAGCACCTTTCATTCAAAAATCTCAGAACACTTAATTTAATTAAGCCTTTCAACAATGCCGTAATGCAGCCAAATGTTATAAAAACTGCTTGTAGAGGTTTGAATCTGAGACAAAGAGAGGTTAAATGAGTCTCCCAAGGTCCCAGAACAAATTAATAACTTCGCCAAGAAGAGGCTGCAAAGCCAGACTGCGGGGCCACTCCCTCGCCGTGGAGCCGGCTCCTCTCCCGCTCGCCAGCAGTGGCAGTCGTGGGAACGAATGTGTAGCTGGGACACCACTGGGGACCCACTCTGGTTCATCTTTTCCGAGACCTCCAGCGATGACCCTAGGGAGGCAGGGAGCACATCTGTGCAAAAAACGGGCAAGATTTCCAGCTTGTGGTGAGGACTGCGGTGCACGTCCTGGTCACTGGGAGGCCCATGTGTCTTGCCCTCCCTCTCCAGGACCCTGCATCTCCGCAGGGTTGGATGCTCCCAA
Organism: Crypturellus undulatus; assembly: GCA_013389825.1. Classification (NCBI taxonomy): domain Eukaryota; kingdom Metazoa; phylum Chordata; class Aves; order Tinamiformes; family Tinamidae; genus Crypturellus; species Crypturellus undulatus. The sequence goes on along the minus strand of VWPW01008057.1, from coordinate 1,082,701 downwards.
TGGAGCCAAGAGGAAAAAGCATCTCCTGGTGCTTGCTCCTGTCCAACCATGTCCTCTGGGCTTCCTTAGGAAAGAGGACTGTGCTCAGCATTCCCAGGACTGAAAGTGTGAGCTCTTTTATAGGACATTAGTGCCTTTTATAACCCATCCAAACGTCAGGAGCTGCAAGCGTGCAAAGCTGCTTTAGCAATCACATCTTGAGGAGCGAGTGCATCCACAACCTGCAGAAAGGAACTAGGTCCTTACACCAGCACGATGCACTGAACGTTTTAGGGAGGAACCCCTGCTCCCAGCGCGGCCTCAGGTCGGTTCACGAGGCTGTATCGGGGTGGCATGGGGCCACGGAGCGCACACTAAGCACTACCAGATGTTAGCCCGGCAGCTAGACAAAACCTGCCCGAATCACAGAGAGGAGCACTGCGAGTCGACGAGGCTGCACTAGCGCAAGGACCAAGCAGCAAAGATTTGGTGAAATGTAACCAGCTTGCTGCCGAGTATCAGCAACTGGCTTCAAATTTGCAAATACATTTTGCGTTTTGCAGGACTCAAGTGGAAAAAGCCATCGCTTTTTCCAGCCCTCTGACAACACCCCAGCTTGGAACTGGCTTCTTCCCAGCATCATGGAGAGGATTTTTGATGGTGGTACCTGCAGTCAGCCCAGTTAAGGGAGAACACCAGCAGAGATGGTTTCCCATGCTTTATTTTTGCTTTATTTTTGCTGTAAAAGGATCTGGATTCTCCTGACTAGGCCAAGCGGCTCCTACTTTTTGGTCCAGGAAGGATTTGGTCTGCACTGCAGGACATCGTTGTTATGTCTAGGGTATCCCAGAGCAGATGAGCTCCAGAATGGAATATTTGGCTGCACTGGCATGAGGGAGGATGTGGTGGGACTGGATGCATGAGCCCGGACAGTCCTAGACACACATTGCTGCCATGAATTGCAACCTTGCATAGCACATTTTTTCCTCCAATGTGCAACTCTATCTACTGCACTTCTGGAGGTCCGACTTGCTGTACATATATATATAAAATGCAAAACTTGCTCTTGAGTTTTCTTTTCCTGCAGAGGCACCACAGGTATGATATAGGACTCATGGCGTCTTGCTGGAAAAAAAGGGTTGTCTCTTTTTCTAATTCTATAATCTCGTGAATGCAAATATTTGACATCCACCGCAGCTATGGCTTTATAAAAGGCCGTCTGCTAGCAGCTTTCGCTGGTTTCTAATTAAGCCATCTCCATGGTGGGATTGATGCCACTCTCAACTGATATGATACCTTCAATTTGAGGATAAGATAGTTATTCAGGCTAATTTCCTCGTGGAAAAGCCCCATGTAATTGAATAGCAACGAAAACAAGTGGGGCGGTGCAGAATGGTGTATCAGTTCTGAGCTGTTGATTGTGCCCATCTCATGAGCAACATCCTGACACGCAATTAAACCACGAGCTCCTGGAACCACACCATGCCCAGAAGCACCAACTTTCACCTTTAAAACCTATCTACCTGCCCTTATTGCCAAGGAGTTTACAATATAAGGTTTAAGACTGGAAAAAAAAAAGAGCAATTCCAATTGCATTCTTTAAAATTAATTATTTTAAGTGTGGGTTTAGGGTTGAAATATAAAATACATATTAAAAAAAAGGGAATCAAGCAAGTAAAGCTGGGCCTGGTAAAATACCATAAATATCATAACTCACCTTCGCAGGCAAGGTTAAGGGATCCAAGCCCTGCAGATATTTTTCTCCAGCCGTCATTCAAAGCCTTTGCAGCACACAACAAAACTTGTATTTTGAGTTTATTTTAATGAGCTGCAATTCACAGTCCCAACTGGTGAACATGTAGCGTGCTCTTAGTTACAAGATAAACAATTTACTTCAGTATCAAGGAAACATCAGTTAGAGTTTTATAAGCACCAAAGCTATGTGCAGTGCAGCCACCCCTGGGTTACTTGCGATAGTTATGGTGAAGTGAGGCCTCACATTCTCATCCCCATCCAACTCCATCCTCATCCCCATCTACATCCAACCTCATCTTCATCCCCATTCCCTTCTCATCCTTATTCCTTTTCCCATCCTCATCCCCATCCCAACTCTCATCCTCATCCCCATCCCCTCTCATCCCCAACCCCATGGCTATTCCTTTTCTCATCTTCAACCCCATCCTCATCCAACCCCATCCTCATTCTCATCCCCATCCCCATCCCTGTTCCCGTTCCCATTCCCATCCCCACCGGCATCCGTCATGCTGCCCGTGGCCAAAACACCGCCTGCGCTCCTACAGGTGTTACATTTTTTTGCTCCCTCCAGTGACCGGCAACAGTTGGAGCGGACTGAAAATAATATATCTGAAAACAATGTGCTGGCATGGCTGAGAACATACATATAAGGCCACTGAGGTCCACACAGCGAGGATTGCACAATAGCCCATTAAAATAAACATTTGCAACCACAGATAGCTGGACTGAAATCCCTGCTCTGATACAAATAACATCTGGACAACTTTTGTATGCATCTTCCAGCATAAAACACCCTTGAGAAAAAATAGAAGGCAAGCTAAAAGACAAAGGACCACTAAAGATTTTATTATGCTATGGGTGTGGTGCCATAAATTTGAGGGGATTCAGGCAACAGTTGCCAAGCCTGAATTTAAACAGCATGTTGTTTTTAAGAGTTGTAACATTAGTGACGAACAAGTCAGTATTCTTACATAATTAATCCAGTGTGAAATAGAGTGACTGGAAGACATCCAGTGGTTTAAAAATAGCTCAATCATTTATAGGATCCACAGTGCTATAGGATGGAACATTAAGGCGCAGGAAGTGAAGGCATCTTGGTAGGGAGCATGCTGCTTTAATTCTGCAAGAGCTTGATGAAGTCAGCGGAGTCGAGCTAGCTGCACAACAGTCCAGTGCTGAGTGGTGGCCGCCGCAGCCCTCTGCGAGCAGGGACCACGTTTAACGATAGGGGATTGGTGGATGAGAGGCAATTTATTATTTTTTTCCCATTTCCCTCTGCCATCCAGAGTCATCACTAGCTATAGATGCCCTTAAATAGGCAGAAATGCAAATGTTTTTCTTCCAAATGCCAATGCTGGACTGGAAAGGCTTGGAGAAAGGCAAAGGTACAATAGGTGGGGTCTCCTGAAAATGTGCAATTGCCATATCAGCCTCAATGGGCTTCAGCAGCCACTGTGATTCATAAGAAGCATCTTCAGTTATCAAGAAGCACAAATAAATGTAAACTAGAGGTACTGAGAAACTTAGGCTCCATCTAAGGACAAACAGATGAGTGACATCATCATTTGGTGTGCTGACTCCAAGTAGCCCCTGAGGACCCAATTCTGCAAGTTATTCTGGCCAGTCTCCATCAAAACTGCCTATAAAACAAGCTATGGTGATAATCACTGTTTCCACAGGCTGGAAATGGGCATAGTTACACTCAATCTCTTGCCTCTCTTCCCTCACATGTCTCAGACCTGAGGGGAAGATCCAGAAGAGCTGTTAATATTATTTTGCTGAATTTTCAAGTGAAACCAGTGGCACCGCCAGGTCAGCACAGCCTGCAGCACCTCACTGAACTGCAGCCCTCAGGAGGCCAAGTCCAAAGCATTGAATCCCCACAGGAATTGATTGAATTACCATGAAAGACAGGAGTATCTTTCCCTTGTGGCACTCCAATGGAGACATTGATACCATGTCTCTCTCAATACCTACACACTCAGCCCCATTCCCAAAACATCTAAATAAATGCCATTTCATCACTTCCTGCCTTATTCCACTTTGCAACCATCCACCAGCTACTGGCGTACGAGTGGAGTGTGCCCCAAAGAACATGAGTGCCTGAAGAAGGAAAATAATGAATAAAGCAGCTATAAGGTGACTCATCTCCAGCAATGCATTTCCTCTCTGCCTGCCTCAATGTATGGGATAAGAACAAATGTATCAAAACTGTAATCTCGACTGATCAAAATAAATCACATACAATTGATTTTGACTAATGTAAAACTAACTGAATACATTTCTGGAAACAGTACTTATGAATTAATAATAGTGATTAAGATGAATTAAACACCCAGACTAAATTCTGCCCTACAACATGATGACTTCCATGGAAACTGTACGTGCACTTAGGGTCCGAGTCCAGCAAGATAATTCTGGATTATTTTCCTCTGCTGAATCAAGGCAGTATGATAAAAGGAATTTATGTGGCTAAAGAATATGCCATCCTTGCTAATGTTTTGGGGTGTTATTTCCTCAATTAACAGTATATTTGCCTAACTGTACAAAAGATGGCTGTGTAGAGCCTACTGGTGCAGGAGAGCAGCAGGTCTAAGTAAATAAAGGTGAGATATGTGTGACTCAAAACAGCATTATTATTTCAGTGGGAAAGGGCAAATTCCAAGAGCCACCAATACTATCTCCTATTTTTCACTTTCTTTCATTCACTATTAATGAGAAAGAAACCTTTCCCACAAATTTCCCTTTCTGCTCTGATAGCATTATGTCCCAAGTCTGGCTTAGCAAGATAATTATATTTTTTTTCCTGAAATATCCCATTATATTTTAGTTTCTTTCTTTCTTTCTATAAACCTGTGCTTTTCGTAAACATATATTTATATATATTTCATGTATAGACACACATTTTTGGGAGGTTTATCTTATTTCTATATGTGTAGGTATATAAATAGACACATATATGCTTTCTCATAGGTATTTGTCTAGTTGCTCCTATAATTGATTTATAGATTATCTGTCAAATTCATTCTTGGCCTAGAAACTGCATGAAATTTGGGATCATAAGGAAAACAGAGTAAGTCAAAATGAGGATTTTGCTATGGGGATTAACCCAGGTACACTTAAGAAAGATTAAAACCTTATCCAGGCAAGTTAGATAGATCAACGGTGTTTAAGAATGGGCATAAGAGTTGAACAAAGGAAAAATAATGGATATAGAAGTAAATAAAAAATGAGCTGAGGGTTTCTTAAAGGCAGCATGTGTCAGGTTAACCTCTTTCTCTGGCATCTGCTTGAATTAATTCTGACGAGAACGTGTGCAAAGAAGCACTTGTAGGTGATCAGCGAACATGAAAGACAGTATAGGGGAGGAGATTAAAATAGCTGGGGACATTTAGCCCAGTAAAATAAAGCCCAAGATGCAATTTCTGTGTATGAATAAACCAAGGATAAGTCATTCCCATAAAACATTTTGATTTATGTAAAATATATAATTTTTTCAGTGGAAAACTCACTCTTGTATTTTCTGCTCAAGGCAGAAGCAAGCAGAACGTCTGGAAGGGACTTAGATATTTATGCCTTGGTGCCGCGGTTCGACCTCCTCTGGAGGAAACAGGACATGCTTGGGTTGGTCTTCATGTTTCTTGTGATTAAACAGCTCTTTGTCTCACCTCACGCTAAATCCTAATGACATACAATGCACTGTCGCCCTGCGAGATGTTAGCAGAAAAACACTTGCTTCCTCATCCATAAATGCGTGCCAAGAGGAAGGATGACGCTGTCCTCCTTTCTGCTGCAGATGGGCCAAGGACAGAGTCTGGCTCATGGCAAGGACACGAAGGGCAGGCACCGGCCTGGTTTCTTGGAGACACCCAAGGCTCTCCTACACCCGATCTGAGAGAGCGTGTTAGGCAAATATCTGCTGCTATCTACTTATAGTACATCTTACCTTAGGCCAGCTGGGTGCACCAGATGCTCTAGCTAGTAGACCATAGCAGAACTTTTCTGCAGAAATTGCTTTGCTAATAGAAAATATCCTTTCCAGGAAAAGGTTGTTGGAGAAGCTGTAGTCGGTTGGAAGAATTTTCCTTCTGCATTGTTAAGATGCAGCTTTCTGGCTAATTGGATAAAAAGTTTTAATCAATCCCATTTTTATCAGCAACGTGAAAAATTATTGTAATTTGCTAAACATATAATATTTTTGGAAATACTGTCATATGAAAAATTCTGTGGTTTTGAATTTTCATCCAAGACTTGGATTCATTTCTTTTCTAAAAACAGGAAATATGTACTGGGAAGGGATTTCCATTTTCTAGGCAGCCATGGCATTTAGTGGTATTATTATAATTAGTTATTTTCATTCCTTTTATGGCAAACCATTCATAAATATCCCAAATTGTAGCAAGTTGTGTTTGGGACTCTACACAAGCTAACGTATGCAGAACAGATCTATCAAAGCCAAAGATTTGTTTTGTTTTTTTTTTTTGAGAAAGAAAACAGAAATTTTGGGATGAAATCTTTACTTTTTTATTAGCACTTGTATGAAAATGTAAGCACATCACAGCTCTGAACATGCTCAAAATAAAGTTTTGTAGTGAAATGACCACATTAACGAAAGTACAATGCATCCAAATGTTCCCAACTTTTGGGAGTTGCCATCAGGTGTCATAAATTAAGTGGTATAGGCACTCAGTCTTCAAGAGGCCACGGGCTACAAGTTCTCCAGTACAGCCATTAGCTCCATGGTATCTACCTGAGGCAGCAAAAACTTGCTGGTAATGGGCAGCAACCAATGACAAATTACACAGAAATGTCTGACGTCCTGATAAAATAATTTTGAGATTTCTCCACTCTGATTTTGATTACTCCTTGTAAAATTGTGAGCAGAAAAGGGCTTGCAAGAGCCATGACCCGCTCTTTGTAAACAACAGCATTGGGCATCTGTGCAGGCACCAAGTTCTTACCCCTGAGCTGGAAGCTGGATGCCAGACTTGCACATTCCTGTGTCAGCAAGTGAGAGGAAACCAAGAGAAGGCCTCCAAGTACCAAAATCACAGCACAACGAGAATGAGAAGGGCTCAAAGGAGTTTAACAATTCCACGTGGTCCACAAATATGTTGTGGATATTAGTCCAAATGTCTGTTATGAGGTGCATGAAAGTCAGGGATGATCCAGGTGTACACACTGAATTTACTTTACACTTATTGGGATAGCCATCCTTCAGTGGTTTAGAATACAGTATATAAAGTGAAATACTTTGGCTATAGACCTGTACAGGCTGTCAGCTGGCATAATCCTAGCAGTTTCATTTTACATGATTTTGTGAGTCCACAGGGCAAACTGACTTTGACAAAATACGTGTGTTTTAAACAGGAAGAAAGTATTAGAGTGTTCACTTAGCCCTTGTAAAGACAGACTTCCTTCCCTATCACCTGCCTTCTTCCTATCAGAGCAAACTTCCCTTTCTGCTCCTTTGCCAAAATCGCTAAGCCACAAACATATCTACAGCAGAACGAGACCCATCTGCTGTCACCTGATGCATAGCAGCTCAGCTGGCAACCTACATCTTGCATTAACATAAAGATGAAATATTTCTTTTCCTAATAGAAGCATCTTTCTGCATCTCTAAAGTTAAAATGTTTAATATGACTTAGAGGAGAGGTGCTCTGGTGCTGGCCACGTTTGGGTACAGGAATTATTCCCTGGACCTGATCTATGGCTGGAGTTAGGACTGCCGCATCCCCTTGTATACAGCAACAGGGATCTGGCAAGCCTTGCTTTCAAGTACCAAGCTACAGCTTATGACTTTCTGGAGTCACCAGTTGAGGGGAAAAAATGCTACTTGTATCAGGACAGAAGCAGCAGGCGTAAATCTAGCAGCACTTCTGCAAGTAGAAATGACAACGGTCCCCAGGATAGAGAGGAAAGGTTTTTGTCAGATACTACATAATCCTCTACACTTGCTGAGGGAACGCATGCAGCATCATTCAAGCCCTAACATTTCCCATACACATTTTAAATACTCTGCCCCTAATCTTCCTGGCAACCTAAATAAAAGGAAAAAATTGCAGCCCAGTCATTTGCTGATCATTAATGGGAAAAGTGATTATTTGCCTTTAGAGAAGATGCCCACTGAAAAATGATGACATTATGCTCTCTTTGCAGGGATGCAGCAGCTTTTATAGATGCTCTTGGTACCATTCATTTAACTGAACTGCATTTCGGAAGGTTTTACCACTGTCATTATAGACAAATGCTATGGCTGAGCTGGGAGCACCTGTCTTGGTGTCTCTGAATCTTTTGGGGGGTATCCCCTGGATGCAGAGACAAACAGCTGAAGTTAAGCATGAAGTTTGCTAAGGAGAAATAATAAGGTTGCTTTTGCATTGTTAAAAGTGAAAATCTGAGAACTATGAAAGGGAGAGAGAAGAAAAACTGAAGGGAAACGTAATTGTCCTGTGAACGGGCCCTAGGCTTTGCCCTTCAATCCAGCCCCTGCAAATGGGTCAAGAATTCCTGTGAAGTGGCAGATCTACTTGTTTCTTCTATGCAATCCAATGCTTTGTTTCTCTGACATAATGCAGACAGCCTGTGCTCTTGCATTATGCAACACCAAGCTATAAAATAAAATATTTGGCCCATATTGAAGAACTTTCCAGGAGAAATGTGTTATCCTTTCTAAAAGTGTTTTTTTTTAACATAATTATATTATTATTCTTCAACTAACTCGTATTTAATAATCGGAATATGATGTTTTAACTTTCAAAGCTGATATTTTTATATGACATTATCAGTAATGCTGAAGTCTAGCCTAGCTCAACACAGCTTAGATGAAATATTGCATGTGATATCAGCTTTTTGGCAGCCATAAGATTTGTGTACCCATCAAAACTGCATCTTCTGAGAAGAGAAAGAATTACGAAAGAGTAATTTACCCAGTTAATACTGTAACTATTGATTTCAGTGTAAACCCCTCCCTCTTTATAAGATTAATTTTGTTCTTCCCATGCCCCACAGAAAAGGCTGGTGCCCAGAGAAAACCTGCTATGAAAGGGATACAAATGAATCTACTTAGATAATTGTAATTCCAGTCAGACACTGGCACCATATAGTTCAGGTTTTTATTAAAAGGGACCAATTTCTAAGGTTTAGTCTGAGACATGGAGCTCAGTGCAGCAACCCCGACTCTGTCATGAGCAGAGAGCTGACGCCAGTTTAGGGAATCCTAAGTGGAATTTTGCTCAAGGCCCTGGAATAAGTGGGATTTTTTCTGCTGTGAAAATCAGGTTTTGGGCCAGCCCCATGGGCTAGTGTTAAACACGTATCTGTTTACAGGGAAGGGATCTTCAGCACCCAGCCAACCTTCAGCAGCAGATTTGGAGGGCCATCCAGGAGGACACCCATCAAATCTCCAACGTGGCCTGGCAGGCACTTGCCCTACTTTTGAGAAGTAACATCAAATCAAATCCTCACGAACTTCATGTATTTTGTAGAGAAATTGCAGCAGAAGGATTTCCTCCTCCTCCTTTTTTTTTTTTTAATCAAAGACTGATTAATTAATTCTCATTATCTCCATCTCTGTCACAAAGATAGCATGGTGACACTGTCACAAAGCTGTTGTAGTTTGCCTCAGGCATGGCTGTAATTTGGCGGTGGTTGAAGCGATCGTTCACTATTTGAGTAGGTCCCATCACCCCAACGCCCACGGAGAAACACTTGCAGACAGGAGCTCTCTGCGGCACCATGCCGGGAAGCAATATACCATGACCTCGGAGGCTTCCAAGGCAAGGAACCAGACTGAAAGGCGACAAAAAAAGCCCTTTTCTACACCAAAATTTATTCAGGGAAAATTTTTACACTGCTGATATGAGGGAAAAAGGAAGATTTAAGAGAAAATAAAAAAGTCTTTCCCAGCTGATTTGCAAAGGAGCAGCCTGCTATCTTCATCAGGGTGAGCTGGGGCAGCACCACAAACGTGGGAGACCAGCAGGACCCACGGTTCCTGGCAGCACACTGTATGAACCGAAAGCATCCGCGGACAATTGAAACCACATTGCATGAATCCTCCCGTCACAAGGTTAGCGCAGATCCAGCTTTCAACTCAGCGAGCTACATAAACCAGACGAGGTACCACGAACAATGCCTCACGCGGGTGTCCCAATTTCCACCAACAATGCTAGCCGCATTGGTGGTGACTCAATTTGTTTCCATCATATGCTCTTTAGAGTTGCCTCTGGCAGCCTTAATTCTCAGGCTCCTTTTCCAAATGAACATTATCCAACTCCGGCAGGATGAGTTGGCACCCAACAGAAAGCATACGAATCTCAGTTTTCATATCGTACCTAATGATATGAGGTTTGAGGGGGTTGCTCTTCTTTCTCTTGACCCTTCTGGCTCACTTTCAGACCTTAGCTCATAGTGTGATATCTTTCTAGACAGTTTTTCAGAAAGGCAAAAGGAGTCAGTAATAATCATATATAGCACTAAGAAAACTTGACTCGATGGATATTTATCCTGTGCGTACGTACACACATCTTTTTTATGGAGGTGTAGTACATCTTCTCAGGTGCAGAAGTAATGAAGTGCTCAGAGGAAAAAAACACAGAAATATATATCTGACCCTAGTGAAAAGAGCTTCTTTCTCAGGGTAACACACCGTAACTTGAAGTTTGCTCTGCCAGCATTATTTGTTTAATAGAAATATTTTCCATACCACCTGGTTCTGGCAGAAAGTCAAAATTTGCATTTATATGAGGTAGTTTATCAAATATAACATACAGAAGTCTGTTAAGTACACATTGCATTTTGTTTGTGAGAAAATCTGTTTGTATTTAATGTAGTTTTTAAATTAACCTTAATGAAAGCTTCTGAAAATTGTTGTTCTAAGCGTTTGAAATATGCAACAAGAATTGGTGGAAGACATAAACATGTTTTCCATTATATGTTATCAGATAGTCCAAAATTACAACAAAAAAAAGAATGTGAGACTAGGTTAAATTAGAAAGATAAGCAAGCATTTAGTTAAAAGGCAAAGGTCTTTAGAAGAACAAAGTATCTGAGAGTTTAACCCCAATATTTTACCATCTCCTCCTAGGAGGAGGGTAGTACTCTTGGACTACAGGATGCTTTTTAACTTCATCTATGGCTTGCACAAAAAACAGGGCCTGTATCACAGCAATCCCATGGTGGAGGTTTGTTTAATCCAATATTTAGAGAGGAATTGTGTGCCCATTGCCTTTTTTGAAGATCTGAATAAAACAATATCAAATGTGCTTTGCCTGTGGTTTTATCTTTCGAAAGGAAACAGCCTTGTGTAATAAACTGACCTTTTAAGTGGCCTTATGGCAAAGAGGAGTTTTATGCACAATCTGTTCAATTATCAAAACAGTATTTCCCCTTTGTCCTCTGCTGTTTGCTGCTTTAATTTTCTCTTTTTGCGTAAAATGGGCTGTTTTGAGGTGATAGTCACATTGGTGGCTTAAGAACATAGCACTGGGAGTAAACACAGACCACTGGCACTATGACACCCTTGCCATCTTTTCCTCATATATCTAATTAAAAAGGATAAAATGGCTCCATGGAAAAAGCTGCCAAACCAGTATAGACATCAATGGGACATTTCAACTTACCATGTGATAAGTGACGCTACAGGAAACCGATACCTAAGTAGCTTGCTGCTGAGTTGTTATAACAATAATCATTCAAATAAAAGCAATAAAAGTATCACTGGTAATGATCAAGTAAGGGAAGGAAAAACTGACTAATGACTTCGTTTTACTATTCTGGTAACCCTTTGCATAAAGAAAACTCAGTAAAAAATCAGGTTTTAATCAGGGTGATATTTTTCTGGAAACTCTTTTTTCCCAACACATTCTGGCACTTAACCAGTATTTGAATAACATTCCCACAGCAAGTCTTGAGTCAAAGTCATTTTTTTTTCACAAGCAACTTCACTGGAAAACAGGAAAATCAAGGAGCTTTTCTCGGAATGTCTTTGCTTTTCTGAGAGATCTGAAAATGGGATAATACCCAGTTACCTGAGACCAGTTATATCAACAGAGGTTTTTACAACTAAAATTTTCAGCTTGAATTAGGTAAGAATTATTTCAATATAACACAGAAGTCCAAGTACCTGGCAGCCTCCCTGTTAAGCAATTCTGGAGACAACTAGGAATAGTGATCTTCCTTATTCCTATCCACAGACCAAATTTCAGACTGAACTGAACAAATCTGAATCTAGCTACGTAGCTCATCTCCACCAAGAATCTGAGATTTCTTTTTGATTCCTTAATTTGTATTCTTGCAAAAACACTTTGGAAAATGAGGTTATTCTCAGTGTTATTCTGGAGTATAATACAGGTAGGGCAGTCCAGCCGTCATCTAGTTTATGGAGCACTGGAAATTCTGCTTTGGATCATGTTCCCAACCTCTTACTTAAAAGGCATGATTTTCTGAACTGAACTACAACTCTGATGATTGCTCAAAGGGTGGTCAAAGAATTCCAGTTCTGCTTCACATTAGAAGTGGAATTTTTAATAGTCAGGGGGGTTAAGGAGGACGAAAGAATTGAAAAGTTGCAATATGAAAATTTTGGAGTGGACACTGCAATCTTGAATACTAAGTAGACCCATTGCCTGTGATTTCCAAGACTTCTTGGTGTCCTTTCAGCCTGATCGGATGCACAGTAAGCTGGGAACAGAAAGTCTGGGAGATCCAGCCTCCAGAAGCCCTTTCCTCTCTGGCTCTCTTGAGCTTTCTTGGAGGTTGTTAGTGCACACCTACAGCTGTGGGATTCCATATGAGCTCTTTGATCCCCTTACCCTGCAACTTTAATGTAAAGAGCACAGAAACCCTGGAAGCTCATAAGTTTCATGATTTTTGGCATCATAACTGGGTATCTGGAAGGTTTAAGAGCTGGAAGCAAAGTTTTCCGTGTTTGCAGGCTCCAGACCACCGCTCAGAAGAGCAGTTCTGGCTTCCCAGGAGCACCAAGCTGAGCAGCGGTAAGAATGCCGAGAAGCCCTGCTCCAGCGAGTAGAAGACCTCAGAACAATAGCAAAGAGCTCGAGGACATCTTCCATGAATAGGAGAGTTCTTGGCGTACATCATAGTCACACTTGGGAAACTCTTCTGAGCATTTCCTAAATAGCTAAAAGAGATTCTTTTTAGGCTTTTGAGAACTGGAGTAAACAGAGTGTGGACCCTCTTTGGGCACTACAGGGAAAAAGACTGTGGCGATATTCTTCTGTGAGTGGGCCAAAATATAATTAAGTTAATAATTTAGTGCAAAGGAAAATCTTATGCTACTCCCAAAGGAAGACTTTTGGCCAGATATGACTGATGACAAATATTTTTCTTTTCATTAAACATCAACAGTCCTAGTGAGCAGTATTAGAGAGATCTATACATATAGAAAAATAATATTTAGAGTTATGTTTCTCTCAAAAGCTTTGCTACATGCAAATATATGTTTTACTAAGCTGCTAGAACCTGCCTAACCGTGAAGTGTGGAAAACAGAATGAGTAAAGGTTTGGGGCATATTGGGAAAGATCCGAAGTTGCTTCATGAAAGCTAAACAACATAAAATAAATGCAATGGGTAAAAAAAAAAAGACCTGGGGATGATGTTAGAGTAGCAGGTTTATGGCTACCCGTAGTCAGAGAATAGATAGAAGAGGTCTTTAGAGCAGGAAAATATCTGGCAGAATTTCTGCCTTTGTTGGGGTAGTGTACTGGGGAGCTCCTGACCTCAGTGGGCTGGAGATGCAACTCTCAGCAAGAGTCAAGAAACTGAGGGCAGTCCTGGGAAACCATCAGGAAATGTGTTGTCGAAGCTATTATGTGACATCAGGGTCAAAACCAAAGATAAGAGGCTGATGTATCACAGCATTAGCAAACAGTCTTTGTCAATATTGCTTGCATAGATGGGGAAGATTTGGCATAGTATACAGGCATAAAAATGTTGGAGTTTTATGTACGAGGAGCCAACATTAGCTGAAATTGAGCTTGAAGCACCCCTGCCAAGAGATGTAATTCTTGTCTTCATTTCCTTTGAATATCAAGGTTTGCTTAGTTTACAAACATATGGGTTTTCAAAGCTATTGCAACTGTGACATCGATTTAGAAGCTACAGACATGCAAGAGGTTAAGATTAGAATTGGCCAGAAATTTTCTTCCAAAACAGAATTTTGCATTATAGCCAGGATTAGTTAAGGCAACTGAGTCCTACAACATCATACTGCCAGGTGAAAAAATGACTTGCCTGCCAGTAACAGGGCTGAGGGGATGAACTATTTCTGAATTAAATAATTATCTAAACATGAATGCAATGTTGTTGTTATTAAGAAAAGGTGTGATACTCTGTTAAACCAGGGTGGCTGAAGGGCTTTTTCCACCTGGGCAGGGAAAAGACTTGGGGTCTCCCAAAGAAGACTAGAGGCTGCTGAGCCACAAGACTAAGTGCCTCGGGAACCATCTCTGTTTGCTGATACTGACACGCCAAAACCTGTAAATTTAGGTGGATTTATTAAATTGGTAAGGAAGTTCTTGCTTCCCACCATTAGAAAGGATGATGCTATCTCACACCTTCATGCAATGCCCTATATCTACTATAACCGTGCTTTGTTGAAATTTCATCAAAACTGTGTTTGCTTTAAATCAGCATTAAAAAAAAAAGAAAAAATAAAGAAAAATTTGTTTCATCAGTAAATTACCTTCTGGCTACGAAACTAATGTCCAAATGCCTTAATAAAAAAATGATTATATCACATCCATAGACCCTTTGTGCATAACAAAAGCTCTGCTACAAAAAGTGAAAAAAAATACAAGAAATGCAATCTTTTGGCCAATCACAGCATGTTTAGTCAAAGAATTTTGAACTTCAGCTGAATTCACTTAGAAACTGGGAATTATACAAGCAGAAATCTAGATTACAAATCACAGAGCACTGAACAGCGCATGTATCTGTTCTAGTTATGAAAGCTGCTTAGTAACTAAAGTCAGATATGCCTTTAAAAAAAAGAAAGAAAGAGAACAAACAAAAAAGCCAAGCTGATGTTGAGGTCTGAAAGTATGTGTCTGGATTGACAGGTCATAGGTTAAATCCAGATGAGGGTCACTCAAGCCTGGTGTTAGCCTAAATGCGTACAGCATTAATACCGAAAAATCCCCGCAATGAGCTCGCCACCTGTCCACGACTGGAGCGTCACTCTGAACTTGATGTTTACTTGCATTTGCAGTGCTTACATGTTGCTAACTAGGGAGAATGCAGGAGGTAATTTGGCTTTTGATTTCAATTGCTATGACTATCCTTAAATTACTTTTGTCTGCTGCCTTTGGAGAAGGCAGAGTTTGCCACTGCCAGTGCAACAGGATGCTCGAACTTCGGACGGGTGGCACAGAACTGCTCCAGTTCTAGTGCTAAGCTTTTGAGGTATATTCCATGTGAGTTTTTTTAATAATTTTCTCATTCACAAAATTTTTATATTACACTTTTACAAGAGATTTAGAAAAAAAAATGATAAAGGAGAATTTCTGCAAAATAAAAATGGGTAATTATAGCTGTATTGACAGTGCCAATAATTAGGTCTTGATCTCAAATATAAATTTATTCTATTGATTCATAACTGAGCTCTGAATAGCATCAAAGGGTTAAACAATCCCTACTTAAAGGAAAGAGGAAGACATCACTTAATAAACATATTCTATTAATTGCTTAAAACTCACTGGGTTGATGTAAAGCTTGTTATCATGCACCAAAAGATAAAATTTGCTGCAGAAGGTGCACACTTTGCAAGTGTATAACAGCTAATCTCAGACCACTAATAGATTTAACCTTGTACATTCACAGATATTTAAAAGTGCTATGGTTTGAAGGTCAACTTCTCTGCCTTACAGAAAAAAGAAAGCAAAGAAAGGAAAAAAATTAGAAAGAATTAATTCTTCAAAAAGTTTTTACAAATCAAAACCCTGCAGTTTCACACTGAGAACAAAAGAAGCATATTAAACACCAAAGTTTATCAAGACAAATTAGGTCCCAGTTTCGAATTTTCTTTAATCTTTTGCATCTGAACGTTTTTTTGCCTCATGCTGTTTTCCCTAGTTAAATGTTAAAATGAATTCTAGCCAATACCATTGACTTCCTCCCTTAAAAATATTGAGACACATAATAAAAAATTAATTACTTCCCCTAATTTCCGTGTGATTCTTTAAAAAGATGTAAAATTCATTTAAAGTAAGTGGTGACTTTGTCTTTGAAGATCACGACAATTAACATGGATCAAAGCTTAGGTTCTGTAACGATGATAGCTTATTAGCATAATGAAATTAACTTAGAGACAAGAATCTTTAATAGGTACAACAAAAACGCTTTAATAATACTTGAAGAAAATTATGTATTTGCTAGAAGTACAACAGTTTCAGACTTTCTATCCAATTAATAAGTTGTTAATTAACTCCTTTTCCAAACAATGTGCACTTTAAGTTAACATCTGCCCATTGGATAACACTTTTCTATGGTATTTTTTTTGATATACTGTAGAACTGCGACACTGGTTTACTGGGAATTCCTTGCAGGACTAGGCTGATACTAGGGAAACAGGACCCAAATATAGTAATATGTTTTCTATAGCCAGCCAATTAAAAAAGAGTAGAAGGCTTATTTCAAAGATGAGGAGAAGGAATGGGTAATTCCTTAATTATAGTTGTATTGTTTGTGGCAGAGCGCAGTTTCGGATTATTTTGCATTTTCAATAAATTATTTTCTGCCGTTTACGCGCCTCTGTGAAATGACTCTCTGCTGCCTAGTGCCATATATGGACTTGACTTGGGAGCAATTTTCATTTTTTTAATATCTATTTATAGTTCTGTGTTAAAAGATTTTACAGTCTTATTTATAAGATTGTAAATCAATAACTATTGTTTTTAAAGATATGGAGTGGGACGGTGGTTCGCAAAAAAAATTATAATAGAGGCTTTATGTATAAAAATAGTATTTTAATAGTCTTCACTGTATTGTACAGGCCAAAAAGGGCTTTCAGTACTTTAATTTTTAATTAAAATGACACATTTCTGTTTTAGAGGCTTCTGCCTCCATAGAGGTTTAGGGATCAAAAATTTCACAGAGCATTTTGTATTATGCGAGTGGATTTGGAGAATACATGTGACTGAACTGGTAGGTCTCAAAGCCACGACAAGAATTGCCTAGGCCAGTGATGGAACAATTAAATAGGACTTATTTGAAACAAATGAGTTATTTTATTCTATTGGGTCAAGGATTCATGTTTTAATAAATCCCCAATTACAGCAACTTTTCATTTAGTCTGGTGAATTCTACGCAACTTAAGAATTTATGAGCTAGACTCAGCAATAAAAAATCTGCCTGTCTTCGTTCTGCTCAAGGCCACACAGGCTGATCTCACGTTGAGCAGTGTGGAAGCCAGGAACATATCTCCTGAGCAGGTCACTGTGACGTGATCTTTTTCAAAAATAAATTGATATTTTTATTTCCATCCTTTCAAAATTAACAAAGTGAACCATGAGTGTATTTCTGAGTATTTCTTCTTTCACCTGGCATAACTTTTCTGCCACAAGCCTGTGAGCACACAAGTCCTTTGGTGCAATGGCCAACCCAAGCTCTCCCAGTGATACCCAGAGAAATTTGTGATTTCTATTTCTGAGCATGCACACTGGTTTCCAAGAGCCTTTAGCTCATTGACATGTGGCCGTGGACTGCAGTCACCTCCAAATCAAGTTAAAAATGTATGTTCTTGAGACCCAGGACAGCAGTCGGGTACCACTGCAGGTATTAAGAGCTCTCCAGGAGACCAACACTACCTCCACATGGAGGGCCAGAACTTGCATGCTCTCAGGGACCACCTGGCCGCCCTGCTGCACGCTACAGCTGAGTTGCAAAGACCAAATATTGATCCCCTGTTACACAGGATTAGATATGAAATCCTCTTATTCTTATATAGGCCAGCTTGGCCTTATTAGGATTGAACCTCAAGTCAGGCTGGCCTGGAAATACATTTACTAGAGAACACGGGAGGAGTTTCAGTCATGTGGAAACGTTGCTTTAGTAGAAGTCTGCACCCATGGTGGGATGCTTTCAGTTTGAGATTAATCCTCACAAGATAAAGAGATGCATTCCCTGAAATCCCATCCTCTTTGGGAAGGAAACAAGATGTAATGAATAACTTGCATGGAGCCTTCATAACTGCAGGGGGAAACTGCCAGGTGAGATGCCAAGACTTTATATTTATGTTTAGAAAAGTAATCATGACCTTTGGCAGGGCACAGGTTTTCTCTATTTGTGTCTTGGCATCTCACCTGGCAGCTCCACCCATACTGGCTGAAATTACTCTTCATTTAGTTTAATGGGAAATTTAAATATTTGAATCAAAAGTAACCATTTTTCAATATTCTCCTAAAATATCCATGTCAGAAAATTCTTTGGAAATGAAGTGAAAGGTGCTTTTTGGGATCTGGTGGCTACCACTCACACCATCATGCAGCCCACTCATGACCTGTGACCGTGGAAGAGTAGGTAAGGCACAAGGATGGCAGACGGGGCACCCAGTTTCTCAGTAGCTTCAAGGACCACCTTGTTCCCCAGTCCCAGGACACTTCTGCCATCGATATTGCTTCCAGCATCAACAGCCCTAGGAGCTCTGCAGCCAGGAGGTCCTGGTAGGATACCTGTTTTCTGCAGATGGCTCGCAAGCAAAGAAAGCTCTCTCCTTCCGTAGATAGTAAAACCCAATGCCGTAACTGTATAAGGTACAGTGACTACAGGCCAGAAACCTTACAGACTCTTTTAATTAAAACATAATCATTGTTTACAGGAAAAAAAAAAATCATCTTTGAAACTGAGAGGAGCTCTTATTGTTCCAAATTTCAAGGCCATCTTCAGAGTTAGGCTATATATAATGTTCTGCAATTTTACTGGAGCTTGATACAATGCCAGAAAATACTAAATTCTCATTTTTAAATGAATGACCACTACACAGAATTGCGAATTGAGAGTTTCTTTTATAGTAATAAAGAGCCTGCCAGGATAACCTCAGTAAAAATGACATTGATAAATACATTGGTTTGAAGATAATCAATACAACACTTCCATTGTTTACACGTGGTTTTATTTTTGGTCAGTAGAATATATTCTCCTTGCCCAACTTCTACTTCCAGTGAGGTCCTCCAGTTCTTTTGCTGCTTTGGAAACAGAATAGTCTATGACTAAAGCTCTTGCAATGCTGAAAGAAAGAAAGAAAGAAAGAAAGAAAGAAAGAAAGAAAGAAAGAAAGAAAGAAAGAAAGAAAGAAAGAAAGAAAGAAAGAAAGAAAGAAAGAAAAGAAGGGAGGAAGGAAGGGAGGGAGGGAGGGAGGGAGGGAGAGAGGGAGGGAGGGAGGAAGGAAGGCAGGAAGGAGGGAAGGAAGGAAGGCAGGAAGGCAGGAAGGCAGGAAGGAAGGAAGGAAGGAAGGAAGGTCCTAAAGAACAATGGAAGTGTCAGAAAAGGAACACAAAATGCTGAGGGACAGGCGTCAATGTTATTCCTAAGAAAACTTGTATCTCTGAACAGCAATATTACTATATACTCACCATTGTTTTAGCAGCTTTGCAGATACAAAGACAAGGTCCATGTTCAAATAATCCAAAATAGTTATGCCTAAGAGAAGAATGTCTCTTGATCTTTCATAACACTGATAACAGAAAAGATAATGCTGACACCACCACGTATGGTAGCACGTCACACATTGTTGGTTAAAACAATGACCAAAAAAGAAGAGGAACAGGAACATAAATATGACAGCACAGTTTAGGTGCTGAAGCAGGTTTGAGTGGAAATTAGTTTCCCTGCTTGGTGTTTCAGGGTGTACAAGGCAATGCTAATTTGTACAGTACTGGCAGCAAAAGGCACTCGAGGACTCAGCAGTACTGGGAGAAAGGTGCCCACATGTGGGAAGGTAAAACTGCCCAAGGCCACCTAGATCCCACCAGATCCCAGCACCAACTCACCTCCCCTGATCTGCCACCCCGTAACGCAACCCAGGAGTTACTGAGAACTTACACTCACCCTGATTGCCTGGTCCTTAATGAGGAATAAAACTGCCTGCGTTATACCTGCTTCCCCTGTCACTTAAGATTTACAGGATGCCATCAATCTTTGCCTCAGTACCTTGACCTCGCTGTAATTGTGGGGGCTCTAAATTCTGCACAGATGTTATTACTACGAATTTAACTTTATATAGCAAGAAATTCAGCACTGCCATATGCTGTCTTTTATGAGCTTGCAGTTTGTAACGAATATCCATGACTAACTCTTTTGACCCAGGTAAGCCCATGATTATGGAAGGTAAAAAGTTTACTAAACTTTATTGCTGCACTTTTACTAATAATACCAACAATCAATGCATAGGAATTTTCTTGCCAGTGTATGGATATAAAATATTGCTTAGCTCTTGATGTATCTTCCCATGTGCAATGTCATTTAGTGATCCTGGAGGGACAACACATAGCTCCAAATTTTATATATTTCATGTCCGAGGAGACAAAATGTTTTGCTCTGATATGCAGTACAAGCAGGAGTTCTTGTGTTTTGTTGTTGTTGTTGTCGTTTTTAATCAAATGAGGAAAACTTTCTGAGTCTCAGCAAGAACTAGTGAGGTTCCAGAGTTAAAATACATCTAGTAAGACTGTAGTTTCCAATATTTGAAACCACTGCTGTATAACAATAGGGAATATCTATTCATAAGTAACTCAATCTATATTAATCCTCAAGGATATGAACTAGATATTATTTAATGTCCAAATTAATTTACTGAACTACAACCAATCTTATCAAATTGCAAATTTAAAACTGTAAAAATAACCCCCAAAGTAGGAAAGTGAAAAAATAAATGATGCAGCCCAATTAGCTGCTCCCCAAAACTTCTAGCACGGAGAAGACCTATCCGTATAAAGGAACCCTGCAACTGCTGATCTGCTTTAAAGGATTTTAAAGATTAAATCACATATCTTCCACACTTTAGGAGCTGCTCTTCTAGAGTATGGACTTGCACAGCCACTTGGCCAGTGGAATATAGCCACTATGCTCCTGACTTTTCACCCTGGTGGCCCAGACTGGTTGGGTACTCCCCATTCATGCTCAGATTAGTGTGGAGGGATTAGATGGGAGCTGGATTTGGTCTGGTCCTCTCTGCAACATGGTGAGCAGACATTTTATTTTCAAAGGTGTTTAAATTAAATTAGAAAGTACTGACCACTGCTGCGACCTGTTATCTATTTTCAGTAGATAATTAGAAATAAAAGATAAACATTAAATAACAAATAAGTCCTGAGAGTCAGATTTAACCCATTCACTATTAAATTTCTGACTCTGTTATAACATCCTCAAGTAAAATCAAGATTACACTCCACTAGAAATCCACACTGACAACCAAAGGAAAAATATTAAAACTCTCTGCCATTAACAGTTTTCAATGCAGCAACTGAATATCAACAAGACAAAACAAGAACACAATGAAGAGATATTTTGTGACTAGACAGTAAGAGATCAAAGGTGAGCTGAGAGTAAACACTTGACACTGGTGAGTACATGAGTCCATTTATTCAATGTTTAATAGCTTTGTTCATCTCAAATATCAATTAATAAAGGGCCTAAATGACAGCAAAGGAAGACTACTCCTCTATCATAAAATATTTGGAAGCACTGTAGGAAGTCTTTTAGCTGATCCTATTACTGCCTTTTCTGCTTATGTTGAATGTTTTGGACCTCACTCTATGTCGAGTTCATCTGTTCCTGTCAAATTCAATGCAGTAACGTGCACTAAACATATGGAAAGGCAAGAATCTAGTGCTGTGGCCATGGGTTCTCCTTCTCCTTCTTTCCACCTAGTCATGTTCATTCTGCAAAGTGAAAGGAAAGGATAACAATTTCAGAAGAAGCACAGCATCCTCCTACAGAACCCATGAGCAGTGAAGGCCTCACCAGTTCATCTGATGAGAGGATATAGCCCATAGGGGCATTTTTAAAACTACTTTTAGAATAAATCTGAGCTTTGTTTCCCCATGAGTAGGAAAGGTATCTTGCCTTTCAAACACAGAACTGACTAACCAATGCAGTTCTGAAGTCCCCTAAGAACTTCCTTAGTAGCTTCATGGTTTGAAAAAACCATCGTGCTGGAAACGGATTGCCAGGACATTATTTGGGACATGGCTTCCTTGGAAGGATATCAATGAAAAGACTATCTCTACCCTATTCAGGCGTTCTTTCATTGAATTATATCAACTAACAATTTTGTCTAGTCTCCTTTTTTCTGTCTCAGATACTCATTGTAACTTCAGTGTCTTTTTATTTTACTGCATTTTTAACCTTTTAAGGTTTCATTGATATATTTTGTTTTCATTTAAGGACATTTATTTATTCTCAATTAATTTATTTTCAGAGTTAATGGTCCTATCTCTTGTGAAGTCAACTGTCAAGCTTACCAGCATCAGCTAGTGAGATGAGGGATGTTTATGCAATTCATACACTAACAGAGTTTTAAGTTAGCGCAAGAGGAATTTATGCAGAGCTCCATCACCATCAGATGTTTACTGATTTTGGCTAAAGCAAATCGTGAAAAGCTAAGATTCTTATCTAAGGCTCTGGAATCTGGAAAGCATAATAAAAAGGGAAAACTCCCTCATTAAATTGCACTTCCTGTTTTGGTTTACTGGAAATATCCTAAACCAAATTCTGCAGGCTCTCCTCGAGGTCCTGCTATGCTCTTCTATGTCTTCTATCTAGTGAACAAAAAAAGTGCTGAAGTTCTATAATGTCTTACATGTTTAATAGATTGAGACCTGTGTCTCAACTTTATACTTTCCCGTGACATTTTTCTTGGTCTTTGAGGAATATTTTCTTATCTTTCCTAGAGAAACATGTGGAGGATACCACCACAGCCAGGAAGAGCAATCACATGTTAATCTCATCTTAAACAGATTTAGATAAAGGACGTGGGAGAAATACCCCACCTACAGCAATAGGAGAAATGCCCCTTTCTATGGGAAAGGGTTGTATAAATTCCCCAGACACTGGCAGAAGATACACACACAGGCAACAGGAACAGAGATCAGGGGAAGGCTGTTATAATGAAAGCATATTTTAGTTTTATATGTGATTTCACAAGTCCTTGTCACATTATCATCACTGTAATATATAGAAAGATAGATTTATAATGTTGAATCTACTGCTTTATCCCAGCTTCTAGACTGAGATAGGTCAAGCTGCTGCAAATGACATATGGACACAGATCCGAGGCATTTCTGCCAGAAAGGGTAGCAAATTTTCCATTTACTGTCTCTGTTTCAGACAAAAGTCCTACTGATCTGAGTGCGTGTTTTGTCAGAATAAGAGACTCCAGTGTTAGACTCATGGGAAGGGGTTTTTTGACCTTGGTTCTAGCCAGAAGTAGAAAAGATAGAGATGCATCAAAAAATGGGACAATTTATGAACTGTGGTTTTGTTCATATTCTTACTAAATTTCATTATATACAAGCTGGAGGCAAGAGGGAGAAGATACATCTGAGTTTATTAGATGATAATTTTTAGCCATTAATATATTTCTGTGAAAAAGGCAGTGCAATATTAGGGTGCACCAGGTAAATTATTTCCAGGATGAAGTGGCAATATCACTGAAGAGAGGCCTGACAAAGCTTAATCTGAAATACGGTGACCGGTGAAGAATTGAGTTTAAGATAAAGCGCCAAGAGAACATGGTCACTGTTTGTGAATCCATCAACCTGAAAACACCAGGGAAGAGAAAATGTTGTTCAAGCTAAAGAGCAGTCTGCAGGGAAGAGAGAGGTTGAGAGAGGAGGAGAAAGAAGAAAAAGCAAGTGGGTATGTATTAGTCACAATATATTTTCTACATATAATTTACATATGTAATTTAGAAGAATAAAACATCACTGGGAGAATTAAACAAAAGAGAAAATAAATTTTGGAGCTTCCTTCCGGAAGAAATGGAGAAGTCAAGAAACTCAACTTGTTTGAAGATACAACCACCTACATTTCCAAAAGTGACCGAGGGCACCAGGAGGCAAGTATATCTGAAGAGCAAGGAAGATGTTGTGTTTATTTCTCTATTCCGACCCAATCTGCTTCCCTTTCCCCTGCTAAATACATTTCCGAGTTAGTAGTAGTCAAAGAATAACAAACTGCTGCTTGTTGGCACAAGGCACACCACAGCCGGGAGAACAGAGGAAAAAAAAGTCAATGAATCTAAAACACCAAAAAGTTAAAGTTGCTGGTTAATAAGTGTCCTTCTGTTTGTAGCAACTCATATCTTCCCAGCAGTTCAGTGCATATCTACTGAGGCAGCTAACTAAACAGGAATTGGAGCGTTGCTCTCATGAGTCACTCTGTTTGGAAACCTTCACATATTAAAGAAAAAAAAAAGGAAAAAAAAAAAAGAAAAAAGCCATGTGTTAAAAGTATCTTAGCCAAACATGTTATTTTTCTTAAATATACAACCAAACACAACTGTCCTCAAGGTAAATATGCTCTGTTTTATTACTTTAGATCACTTTTCAGTGCTGTAACCATGTCATTAGGATTGCAGTTCCTGGCTCCAAAAGAAGCAACCCTCTAACTGTAAACTTCTGCTTTCCCAGCCTATTTTGTCTGTGTGACTGCGAGGGGGACAATTAGAGTTCAGCGGGTCTGAGCCTACCACGAAAACCAACGGGAGGAGGCTCAAGTCTCCTCGTCCGTGGCCCTTCCTAAGGACAACTACATTTCTTCTCTGTGTTGAGGTTTATAACAGATATTCAGGCAGTTCAGGACGTTTTTATGAGCAGAACTGGAATGCAGAGATTGATCTTTGGCAAGAAAATAGTGCGGATAGTCTGCGTTACCCACTGCTGTATCATCAGCATTTTGGTCGGTACCATCAAGGGCTTCTGTGTTTCTGTTATTTTCTTTTGTATCCTACAAAAACTTTGGAGGAAAGAAATGTTTCTTCCTTTCCCCTATAGTTGGAAAGGAATTTGAATAAAAAATCACTGACATTATTCTTCTGCAGATCTTTATAAGGCAGCTACAGTGATTCTCAGATTGGGATTGCTTCTTGGATAGTAAAAGCTTTACTTAAGGATTTTATTCCTTCCTGTGCAGTATCCTTGAGGATAACAACTCAGAAAGTTCAGTTTCACCCTATTGCAGCAAGAAGATGATAAGGTATGAGAATTCCAGTTGTTTTGTTTTCATAAGTTTTTGAAATATGGTAAGTTTTATTTTCACTACCTCTGGAGCCAGGAAAGTTATATCTGTCATGAGTAACGTTTGTGAAAAATTATGATAGTGGAAACCAAAAAAAACAACAAAAATGCTTTAACATTGAGACGCCTCTCTATAATAACAACATTTACCAATTACGGTAACAGCAAGTGGCACCAAGACTTAAATATCCTTAAACTACCTTCCTACCTCTCTACACAGCTGTATTGATAAATGGTGGGCAGCAAATCAGTGCAAGGCAGTTCCAGTGTTAAGAAACACACAAAACTGCCCAAAGTTATTTAACATATGACCAGTCCTGACCTACAGTAGATGTTCAGAAGAAAACTTCTTCATCTCCTATTTTGTTTACTTTGGCATTTTTTTAAGCTAGGACTATAGGTATAAGGAGAAACTTCAAAGACTTTCCAAATTATTTTTTTAGCTCTCCATTTACATCCCTGTATTTTATGTTTTTCCTGAGGTCAAACCAGTGGCAGCTTTAATTGCACTTATGAGGAATGCTGCTAAGATGGTCAGAAAGTCCCAAAACTCAACATTTTCTTCATTATTTTGCAACTTTGGGAGTCTGCCAACGTTTTTGCAAGATTTGGCATGCATTTACCTGGAAAGAATGAGAGACTCAATATTTCATTTCAGCTTTGCAAAGTTTCCTCCCTCCTCTCCATGCTTCCCATCC
Source organism: Crypturellus undulatus (assembly GCA_013389825.1). Taxonomy (NCBI): domain Eukaryota; kingdom Metazoa; phylum Chordata; class Aves; order Tinamiformes; family Tinamidae; genus Crypturellus; species Crypturellus undulatus. The sequence continues at coordinate 1,057,010 of VWPW01008057.1, read as the reverse complement.
TCCCCCCCACCAAAAAAAAAGGAGAGAGAAAAAGGAAAAAAAGAGGGAAGCAGAGGAATTCTGAGTTAGAAACATAGTCAAAGGGTGAGGCTGTGATCTTTGACACTGGCACAAATTCACACAGCTCATCAGGCTTTGGGGTAGTTCTCTCTTGGAAGTGACACACAGAAACATGTGACTGCATGTTTTGTGGGTAGTTTTATCTCTGTTCCGTATGAATTTGGGGTGGGCAAGGGGGGATTTTTGCCCCTTCTTTTTCCTAAGGCTGGTTTGTTGTGAGAGGCTCATCACACTTGGACGTGCAAGCATCAAAGGCTAAGCTGATAGACTGACCCACAGCACATGGTGCCTTGGAGTGAGACCCAATGAAGGTCTAGGTCTAACTCCTATTTTAGACACTTAATGCAGGAAATAATCCTCATATGGCTGCTACTTGATGCTTAGAGTTCACAGATGCTTTAGTTTTGGCATGCAAGCTGGAGAGCAAGTTTGCATGCTGGGTACATGGATACAGTATTTTTAATAAAAATATTTTAAAGCCCTGATAAAGGGATGGAAACACAGGTTACTATTGTCACCTTTTCATCCCAGCAGTTGCCCTACTAATATGTCAAGCAATCTCACCTCCTCTGAAGATGCTTTTATGCTTTTTCTACAGGGTCTGTTCAACAAGGGCTTGACTAAACCCACGTGAAATGAACCTTCAGGTTGGGTGTCCCTCCACTCAACACCTTTTCACCTCAGTTTAACATCCTTATGCCAGCGACAGTGGGGGAAAAGGAAGGTGGAAGCCTGGTGAGGCCAGCGGGCAACCCCATGGGAGGGTGACGGCAGTGAGGGATGTGAATTAGAGATGATGCTTAAGGCTCCCAGCGTTAAATTTGTCTCTTAGCTCCGATGGGATAAATCTGTAGCATTCTGACCCAATCTCCTAAAGGCAAATCCTGCAGACCCACAAGGGGAGCAAGAGGCAGCAGCTCCCACCGCAGTGGGAGCAGCCAGGGAGCAGCTGGGGAGAAGCCAGATGGGCAATGAGAGGGGCACAGCAAGCGACTCAAAAATAGATTTTTAATTGTAGGAGATTTTACAAGACATCCCCTACATAAAGTTGAATTATTTTTTTTTCTTGCTAAAACAGCAAAAATGTAAATGCTGCCGTTTACACTGAGTATCTTTTTTTAAGTTGTTGTTGCAAGACTGCACTTAACCAGGGACTGGTATTAATCATCACTACATAAAGGAAGTTTAAAGCAACACATCGAGCAATTATTTGGAGCAGCTGATGGGCAGTAGTCGATTTTGCTGGCTGGTGTTTTTTCAGTACTGGTATCAAATGGGCCCACGTGGCATGAACAGAACATAGCTCCAGATGGGAGCTGCTCTCCCATCTTTTGCAGAATAAATCTGCTGTTTGAGAGTATATTATATGACTGAAATTTTATACGTATGACTTTGTTGGAGCTGGAATCCCTCCCTTTGAAAATGTGCTACAACAATAATTGCATTTACCAGTTGCCAGTCCTTCCTCGCAAACATTTTTTTTTGTTGTTGTTGTTCCGATTGTGAAATTAATTGTCTCTAGCTAATATAATTAAAAACAAACACTTCTGATGATTGCAGTGGAGGGAAGGGGAGGAAAAGAAGAAGAAGGAGAAAAAAAAATCCTCAACCCTGATTTTCCTATCGACAGTGAGAGAGCTCTGCCATTCCCGGACTGTTTAATTATTGAAACGAGCTGCAACAGTCCTCTGGACGGCTGCCGAGGACGCAGCACCGCGTGGGATGTCGCAGCGAGTGGCAGCGCGGGGACCCCAACGGCCTCCCGGCAAAATCCGTGTACTCCTTCCCGAACCACAGGCCCCATAGGTAGACCGAGAGCAGCCCCATCCGTGCGCTCATGTGTTTTAAGGCCAGCCAAAATCCGACCACCGTGACACCGTGATTCCCATGCCCTGTCGCATTCCTCATGATCGGGTCCCAGGCGCTTTTCCTTTTTTTCTTCTTTTATTTTTCTCCCTACGTGCAGGCCAGGATGCAGAGGGATGAATTCCAAGTGACCTACGCGGGGGCGGACTCTTTGGAAACAAACAAGAAAAATAAGATATCTCCTGTCCTCACTTTTTCATTTGCTCGCTCCCTGGATACAGTTTATTCATGGCAATGAAACACACATTGTGTCTGCAGAGCTGCATCCAGCAGCAACATCTTTACCACCCCCTAATTTTTATTTTTTTCCCTTTCTACCTTTTTTTTTCTCCTTTCCTTGACTTTCTATTTCAGTCTTTTACAAAAGAGATCTTGTTTTAGGTTATCTGCTCCTTCGGAAGTCAGGCTGCCCTTTTAAGGCATATCATATCAAGCCTTTTATTGATTTAAATTCTTTTTTTTTTTCCTTCTAGAAAAAAAGAATGGGAAACTGGAAGTTCTGAAAAAAAATGCATACATATATCTGTGCTGGCAATGGTATCCACTGCATAAATAATCACCATGTATCCCTGGAAAGAAAAAAAAAAACTTATTTTGAAACTTTCAATGTGAAGAGAATCTGCAGATGCAAAAACCGCTAAAAAAGAAATAAAACTGCAGTTGGGGAGCAGACAATAAACATTTCAGGTTGTTTTATGGCATACTATTACAGACGACTATCTTGCTTAAGTAGGCATAACATTTTTCACAGTATATATTTAAGGCTTTATTATGGCTTGGGTTAACAGCAGGAAACCATCGCTCTTGAAAGGAGGGGAAAAATCCCTTTGGCCAGGCAAGTGGCAGGGAGCAAAAGTGCTTTTGTACAGGACACACGAGTCTGGATTGGAAGGGCCGTAAGATGCTTCCTTGGAGAAACAAGGAGCAGGGAATGATGCTTGGGACCACTACTGACCCAAAGCCACTGGGTCGGCTCATTTTTCAGAGGCTTCTCCTGGTCCTTATGGAAAAGGGTGGCAATTACCATCCGGCAACGGCAGTGTCCTGGGTGGGCATTGCTTGGAACATGCTCTTCCCGCTGCCAGGCCCCGAGCATATCCTGATCTGTGAATATCTCTGAACATCTCCTGATTTCTGAACATCTCCAAACATCTCCACCTCTCTGAACGTCTCCTTCAAGGGACTAACTGAACAACCCTTCCCATTTGCTATCATATAAGTCTACTTTGCTCCCTTAAGTCACAGCTTGGTTTTAGGGATAAACATTAGAGGAAAGAAAACAAACAAAAAAAACAAAACAAAAAAAAAAAGAAAGTGGTTTCATGGTTGTTTCTCCAGTAGGTACTTCCCTCCTGGCAGATTGCCAGAAATAGTGACCTGTACATATCTAGTTATTCAAAGAAAATTAGTGCAACGTGGTTTTCATCATTCCCTGTAGCTCCCCATCCTCTGCTGCAATGCTTTGCCCTGTTCTCTGATTTATTTTCAGGTGAAACTCACCCCTATTAGCCAGATCCTCCCAACGCCAACGAGACCCATGCGCTTGCCACGTTACCCAAACCTTTCCAGGAACGCCACGTTTGCTCAGCACCATCGAGACAGAGACACGGCGGAGCTAATCTCATTGCAAATTATGTGAATCCAAGTAAGCAATTCAACAGCTTATTCCCCCAGGTAGCTAGTGACCACTCTATGTCCCGGTTATTTAATTTGACAGTTAACCTTTCCAAGGCTGGTCGTCATTCTAAATTAACCTTTTTATCTTAAAAATAAGTAAGCAATTTCCTTCTGGTTAATTTTTTTAATTGTTATTTTTTCCACATATTTCCAGTGGTCATCTCACCTACTAAATTTGTTTGCTCTTTTTAATGCATCACTTCATGAATCAGAAGTGGGGAGGAGAGGAAGGATTGTGAAGAAATGGGAAACCGCATCTAAGGAGATACAATTTAGTATTTGTGCCATAATTTACAATTATAATAAAATAAATCCAGAAACTATTCCATGTATGAGAGCATGTACATTAGAAAAAAATATTTCTATAACAGATAACCATCTTAGGAACATGAGAATCTCGGTAATTTGTCAGTTTTTTTCTTTTAATTAAAACTGTGAATATAGTTCATGCACTGCTTGATTCAGTGTCAACATTTTAGAGGGGGGCTAAAACTGATTTCCTCTTAGATCTGTGGCATTTCTCAGGACAGTTGATGGAGTGTGCCTTAACATTAAGCTCTTTAACCCATGAGGTTTACTTGTTTTGAGATAGTAAATCAACAGATATTAGAGTAATAGCCTCGATAAGACTCAAGACTTCCAGCGCTTCTGCAAATGCTCTCTTTACCAAAACTGCATCCATTTTTCCTCTCACACATCCGTTTTTTAATTCATTGCATCATTACCAAGCTGGTCCGCTGTAAAATGAAATGAAATTGTGCTAGTTAGAACACTTCCATCCTAAACATTTTTCTCATTTGAAACCACAAAATACTTAAACTAGATATTTTTTAATCTTTGCCAGAAATCTGTCTGATTCCTTGAACCACTTTATTAGTATCATTATTTTACTTTCAGTCTTGTTCTGGAAACACATAATTTGTCTGGCTTAATCTGATTGCTTCCTAAAGCAACAGTAGGTTGTGGGCAGGGAATGGCACCTTTGCCAGGATGAGTACAGCATGTTTCAGCCTCTTTCAGATATGCTAGTCTCTCCCAATCCAATCACTGTATGAAAAATGCTTATCCAATAATTTAAATAAAATTTCAAGTCAGCATCCACCAAAAAAAGGTAACTGTAGAATTACGGCTTATGTACCCCAGGGCAGTCTCTTTCCTTTCCCACCAGCTGACTCTATAGTGGGCAGGGACACAAAATCCATGCAGATTAAAATGCTAGGTTCAAAATCTTGCTATGTAAAATAGATAAAAATCTACTTAAAAATGTATAATAATGCATACATAAATTTTAGATTTACTCAGAAAAAAAATGCTATATATATATATATGTATATACATATGTTTAGGGAGGAGATATCTTGTTAGGGAAGGGATCATCACTTATTTCTGACAGTCTCTCCAACCCAGTTTATTAAGCAGTCAGTACAGAAACCCCAGTGGAACATGCCATGAAGGAGGGACAAAGACCTGCAGACATGTAGAGGAAAGGGAGCTGGCTCCATGGATAAATGTGAATGCCAAGGAAGCCCACAAAAAGTAGGGTAAAGTAGAGAAAAGCAAAAGGACTGCAGACTTTCATGTATATTGGGTATAAAATACAACATTTGCATGCTTCAGCACTGGACTCCTTCCCTCTACCACAGTGAAGCTGAGCACCCCCCGTTCAGGTGCCAGCAGCTCCTACAAAGAGCAGAACTAACCCTTCTGCTCTCTGAAAACACTCATAATTTGCCACACTTAGCTCCGAGGCTTAGTTCTTTCCACCTTGCCTATTTTAATAAATACTCATGGCACTCAATAAAATTAAAACATCAAATGAACAAAACAGATCCATATGAAATTTTCCCTGGGGATTAGGAAAGGAGAGGAAGCACATCTGGTGGAAGAGAGTCATGTTGCTAAGTGTGCTCAAATGCCACGCTGATAGGTGAGCACGGTGATAATCTAATTTGTCTGTAATATACCTGAATGCTCCTTGGATCACAGCCTAGGAGATGCAAAGGGAAAGACTGAAAAGTGAGGAAGTCTAGGCAAAGAAAGATGGTAACGTTTAATTTTCTGTTGTAAATACTGTGGTAGTCCACTTCATGAGAAAGAGCTCTCACTTTATTCCCTGGGAATCTCCAAGAGGCAAACACGGTGAAAATTGCTTTAGAGAACATTTGAGGGAAAACGCACCATGAGAAAGAAGAGCAGATACATTTTTAGAGATCAGTATTTCTTCATGCCTCTAACTTCACATGCCCTTTACAGAGTCTTCTACTAATTTTTCTACACTGATAATCTATAGAACCTAATTATGCAAAGTTTTTTAAAAAATAAATGCTTCCATAAAATGCATAATGCCTGATATCTGAGTCACAAGCATCGTTAATGTAATCTAACACATATTGCAGGAACCTACTGCACACAGATATTACCAATTAGCACATGATTTTAACAATCAACATTCATGCAATTAATAGAACACTTCATATTCCTTCTAATTTTGAGCTCTGCGTGAGCATATGTTATCATGACGGAATGTGGAATGGTTTATTTGTAGGGGAAGCGAGAGTCGTGTTGCAGAAAGAGAGGCTGCAAGGAGGGAAGGCTCCGTCGGCCTTGGGAAGAGCCCACATTTCATCCCGTTTCTAACCGCCACGCTGGGACTTTACCTGCTGTTTGGTCTCTGCTCTTGAAGAAGCCCAGGAGGGTGAAGGGGGCCCTGACTGCAGCTCTGGACCACAAGGGCCGATTAATTGGTAAAGAAAGGAATACCATTGTCTCTGGATTTATAAATCAATAAATGCATAATGAACAAATAACCATTCTGTCTTGCTTTGGCTTTCTACATCTCCATTTACAGATGGGAGCACATTGTTTTCCTTTGCACTTTTATTGTTATACTTTATCATGACTGGGGGAGAATATCGTCATTAGACAGAGAGAGGATCAAGGTGCACAGTGATCAAGCCCAGACCCCTCAATACTTAGAGAGTAACTTCTATTGCATTCCATAGGATCTGGGTATTTAACACCTTTAGGATCATGCCTTTTCTAATTTCCTCTCTGCGGAGGAAGCAAGGAACTAAACCCCAATTTCACATAACTGCAGTGCTCCAGCACGGGCGATGCCGGGAACTCTCCTCCGGCAGCAGGACCCAAAGCAGCTGCGAGAGCTGCAGATGCAGGCTCTAAATCATCATGCCTTTCCCCTTTTTCAGGACAAGCTCCTGAGAGAATTTGGTTTACCACACATCTGATGGGTATTTATGTGCTGCAGAACAAGAGTAAAGTAGCAATTCTTTACGTAGAGCTGTATTTCTTAAAAGTGCCACGGCAGAATTTATTTCCCCCATCACCATCTTGCCCCCTGAGGTTGCATTCTCAGAGGCGTCACCCTTCAAGCTGCTGATATTTCCAATGAGAAGAGATTATTGCAATCTGTAGATGGCTAAAGAGAAGAAAGATTTCACCTGCGACTGCACACACTTATCTCAAGGGCTCTTGAACCAAATTCTGGTAAACAGGAAAGTAAAAGCTGTTGGAATGGTAGTATCTGACTGCAATTTGCACGCTACAGAATAAGCATGCAGTTAAGTTGATCCAAATTTGCATGCTGACAAGGGAAGAAACAAGAGTATAAAAAATAACAGGGAAAAAAAAAGAGGGGTTTCATGTCTCAGATTCAGTTTTCCTGACGTAACTTTGTTTAAGGTAATAGATCAGCACCAGTGTCAGTTAGATATACTAAATGTAAGTTGCACCAAATAAATATATTAGGAATGGCCTTCCTGCCAAAAAAATTAAAAAAATAAATAAGAGTTACCCTGTTTTGCTGATATCAATAGTAAATATGTATTTTTCTTAACCATTATTTTTACTGAAGGCTTTACTGCACAAAGAATCCAGAGGGAACAGAAAATCATATAATTGTGCAGGTTGGGGAATTCTCTAAAAATACGTAACCATGGCACCCTTGTCATTACCAATCAAGTAATCTTGATAAAAAGTAAAGTAATTAGCCTTTGAGAAGAGCATAAAGCTAATTAAAAATGACAACTTAGTCATCTCAACAAACAGCAGCAAAAAATCAGTCAGTAGTTCTAACTCAGAACCACATAGTAAGCTAACCTGTCCAAATCGCCTTCTTTCTATTGCAGTTCATAAAAGTGAAATTTTGATAACATCTTCTTGTTTTAAAATGTAGATATGCTTCATTTTCATCATCCTATCATTCATTTGCCCTTACATTATGTAACTTGTATTTATTACTATATTTAGCCTGGAATGTTTCTGTCTGTTCGGTATGTTTTAGCATCTTTTACTATTTGCCTATCTATCAGAAATTTTTGTAGTTTAAATGACATTTAGGAGCACAGAAAGTTATATAAAAGGAGAGAATATAAAATACACAATATGAACATATGAGCTGTCTAAAAGATTTATAAGCTGCAAACACTGAGTTTATTCTCAGAACAAGCTTGGTTCTCGGACTTTGTAAAGGGAAGCAAGAAGAAACCACCAGTCTCACGTAGATGTTGATGGCAAAGTCTTAACTGATTTCATTGGGAGGAAGAGTGGTTATTTGTTTGTTGCTCTTGAAAACAGTTGAAGAGGTAAAAATTATGAAATTTCCAGCACTTTAAAAATGTCTGATCCTCACAACAGGGATGGTCTGGAGCAGGTTTTGACAAGGTTTTGCTTAGACTTTTTCTTGCTGATCTTTGGCTGTGCATTGGTTCCTTCTTGCTATAAAAAGACAGAATAATAATTCAGAGAAGCCTTCAGGATGCTGAAGGACAATGTATAAGAAACAACCTGCAGAACAGAACATTGCAAAAAGGGAGAGCTTAAGCCCTTTTGACTTACAACACAAGTGCATAAGTTGGTAAAATACTTACAGATCTTTATCTAGGCCAAATAAAAAAAAGACCTCGTAGCCATACAGAAAATACTTCCACTCTTATGAAAGCTTTAAGCAGAAATAAAGTACTTTTGTGTATATTTTGAACAAATGTTGGATGAAACAAAATTCTGAGCACCGTGGACTAGATAAATATCTTGATCCTGCTACGTAATGCTGTGTAAGACCAGCTTTCACTGGCCAGCTTTAACTTAGGAAACAAGTCTGGTTGGTGGGGAGAGAGGGGATCATCCACCTTCAGCTGTTGTAGATAGGCATCCTTCCCCTGGAGTCTGTGAAAGCAAACCAGCATATACAAACCGAATATCTTAGCCTGCAATCCCAGATCTACAGATCTGTACCTTTTTCTAAGAAAGTTTTTTGTTTGCTTGCTTTTAAAATAAAGATTTTAAAAGTCTCAAGGAAATAGTCTCTGTTCATAAGTCTACTGGACAAGCAGGTGGCTTGGTCTCGGTATCTTCCTCCTGGGTGCTATAGGACATCAGGGAAGATAAGATAAGTGTTTCTCTGCTCTTCCTTTTTTGCTCTCCCCAAACAAAAGATCAACTTTTTATAGGAATGAGGTACTAATCTGCAACACCTGCAAAGAGAAAGCAACTGCTTGATCTTTTAACATCACATTTCCTTTGGCAGGAAAGGTGGGAATGGAAATGTGGGGTTTGTGCAGACAGGGAAGAAGAAAAGAATCAAATGCCCACTTACTCTCATACCTCTCATCAGACCTACAGGCTCTTAGGCTTAATTCCAAGTTTAACCTGGACAAAGAAAAAGAGAAAATACACTATAGGGACGAAGCCCGAACTGGCAAAGGAGTGGATTAAATGACCTCATGATTCTTTTTCTGTATCTGATTTCTCTGATACTATTTATGAAAGGGAAGCAAAGATTGGCCTTTCCAAACAAATTGTTACCGTAAACCAGTAACAAACATCAAAACTGGCAAATGCCCTTTGATGACTCTCACTGCTCGGGAAGCCAGGGAGAGCACTAATAGCATTACCTCTCTGAAGGTCCCAGGCTCTGTATATTTCCCATATTTAAAAGAAAATCAAAATACTTTTAAGCAAGTCAGCTGGTTCCAAATTTAGGAACAATTGAACAAAGAGGAATCTGCTAATTCCAGATGGAGCACATGGAGTCCCTTGGCACTTATTACTTACCAAATGTTTCAGAAAGCAAACACATGACCTAAAGGATTTTGAGAGTGTGGGGTCCTCAAAAAGCTCTTAACAAGTCATGCTTTTCTAACCATATTTACTTTACTTGCACACAAAGCCCACTTAATATGCCTTTTTTAGGGGACAACGCCGCCTTTAGAGCCTATTTAGGCGCCCTTAAGTTATCCCATACGGACAGGCCGGGAGCTGGTGAGGTGTCTCCTTGGACAGGCTTCAGTTGTGGAGCGACAGGCGCCATGTCGAGGACAATGCTCCTCATCTCAAAAGTTTTCCCTCTGTTCTAGATCCTTGACATTTAGTAACAACCACAACTAATGGTTGTGCTCATTTCATATTCATCACTGGGAGAGGTATTTGGGTTTGGGTTTTTTTTTTTTTGTATTAATTTCATAGTAAACTGGGTCTGCTGAGCATGACAAGGAATTTTGTGACTATGATTTTATGACTATCTATGACTTCTATGATTCTATGATTATCATTATACCTTGTTATTATTAACATTCCCTCCACAAATTAGATTTCTTTGAGGAATAGTAAGTTGTGGAAAAATCTTAATTTTGAGACAGTTTGGCCCAAACGAGACCATGAGACCAAAATGAGCGCCCTTGTACTCACATGCCTTGGCGGTTGGCTTCTATGGAGCTCTGATGGCGCATCCTTGGTTCCCACAAGCCAAAACCCTGACCTGACCACAGGAGCCACTCATTGGCCACACTAGGAGCATCCACTGGATTTGGAGATCATCACTACAGTGCATCAGCCTGAGAAGGTTGAAAGGTTCCCTTCCATTCCGGTGGAGAAACAGCCAGGGCTCAGTGGCAATTTGTTGATGATGTGATCTACGCTGCCTATGTGAGGGTTTCCCGTACAGGATCATAGAATCCTAGAATCACAGAATGCCTAAGGTTGGAAGGCACCTCTAGAGGTCATCTAGTCCAACCCCCCTGCACACGCAGGGCCACCTAGAGCACGTGGCACAGGGCTACATCCAAACGGGTCTTGAAGATCTCCAGAGAAGGAGACTCCACAACCTCTCTGGGCAGCCTGTTCCGTGCTCTGTCACCCTCACTGTCAAGAAATTTTTCCTTAAGTTCCTGTGGAACTTTTGGTTCTTCAGTTTGTGGCCATTTCCTCTGGTTCTGTCGGTGGCCACCAGTGAAAAGAGGCCGGCCCCATCCTCCTCACTGCCTCCCTTGAGGTACTTGTACACACTGATCAGGTCCCCTCTCAGCCTTCTCTTCTCCAGGCTGAACAAGCCCAGCTCCCTCAGCCTCTCCTCATAGGGCAGATGTTCCAGGCCCCTGATCATCCTCGTGGCCCTGCGCTGGACTCTCTCCAGCAGCTCCACATCCCTCTTGTACTGTGGGGCCCAGAACTGGACACAGTGCTCCAGATGTGGCCTCACCAGGGCGGAGTAGAGGGGCAGGATCACCTCCCTCGACCTGCTTAATGCAACTCTCCTTTGCTGGAAAGACAAGCCTAGTCCTGTCAAAGGAGGGAAAACCAAGAACAGGCTATGAAAAAATGTTTAATCAACATTGGGCTTACCCATCGGGATGCTTTTACATTTTTTTTCCCCTCATCTATTAGTGCTTCTAACATGCAAATAACTTGGCTTTTCTTGGAAAGAAGCCCCCTTCCCCTGTCCTCCAAGGAAAAAATAATAAAAATAAATAATTAAATAAATAAATGTGAAGGACCATGAGTTGAAATTAAAAGACATCTAAAAGAAAAAGAACTTTTCACAATGATATAAACAGATCATCACAATTTAGTCTTGAGTTTTGCATGACCTCCTACAGGCATCTCTTTCCTGCAGACATTTTTTTAATAAGTTCTATCCCTTAAAAAAAAATTACCTCCATTTGGGCTGTAAACTTAGTTTAAATTGATGGCCAATATTATTTCAATTCCAGTCCGGGCAGTGCGGGATTTGCCTGCACTGAGGATGCGCAAGCACAGCGCACCCGCATGCAGCACCCCGGCCCAGCAGGGGGTATTCCCTGAAGCTTCAGCGCTGCTGGTGCTTGTCTGCAAATCCTTCAGCTGCACCAGCTAACCTAACTGAACAAGTTATTTTACATTTTTAACAGAAATGCTTTTTGTCTTTATTTTAATGAATCCCCTAACTCCAAGTTTAATTAAACTCATGTTGGTAATTAATTACCAGCAAATGCAAATGCAAATAAGGGAAACCTCACAAACATGTATTCGTCATTCAGTGATAATTCTTTTTTTTTTTTTTTTTTAAATCCTGAAGTATGAGGATTGCAAGAACTTTTAAGTCTAGAGGGTTGCAATCTCCAAAATATTTTTTTTTTTGGGGGGGGGGGCGCTTTTGAAGAACATCTCACTAATACGTGACAGGGAATTCTGTTGCTTAAAGACCACAGCAAAGCAAACTTCAACTGATCTAGGTAGGAAACAGTAAAACACAGAAGAACCAGGCCCCAGCATACACAACTGCATGAGAAATTTTGCATATAAGAATTTATCCATCAAAGTTGTATGCAATGAACTGCCCTATACAACGGACTGCCCTAAATCCTGGTAAATACAGATATGAACTTTTCAAGAGTTGCCTGTGGTTATTTAAGTTCAGCTACACTGAAAATCCTAAAAAGATGGGGGAAAAAAAAGAGTTTAAGCAGCAAAGCTCAAAGCTCTGAGATCCAGGAGACACTCGTGGTTGGAACTGTCTCCTGGTAGTCGCAGGCAGGGACTCTTGCCAGAGCAGCATGAAGCCCGGTTACCTTCTTTGCAGCATAGGTATCACTGTTCTCAGGAGCAAAAGCTCCCAGTGGAGCCGTGTTCTCACCCGAAACGAGCAGGGAAGAGCTGTCATTTAAGACACAAGATGTGAGCACAAATTCGTGGTGCTTCTTCCCCCAAGGAGCCTGCTTTGAACTTAAATAGCTTGGAGATCTTCTTAGGCAGACACCATTTTGAGGCTGGTGTGAGTTTCTCCAGGTCTCCGTGCCTCAATTTCCCTAGATGTAAAATGGGAATAAATCGCCCTTGACCACCTTTTTCAAAAATATAATTGTGTGGAGCTTATCTAATTGACATATTTTGAGGAGGTTGACTGAAAGATGTCATATGTGCAAAGTTATTTATTGTGTTTAAAGAGACTTGTGCTTCTATCCTTGGGAAAATTCTTCACGTTCTCCGTTCTGCTGCACTTAGGCACAACGCTATCTTGATTGAGTTCCAGTTACCCTGTGTCAAAAACAATCAGGAATAGGAAAGATAAAGCACCAGAGCATTTTGTGGATGCCTGCAATTACAGCGACTCCTCCTTACCCTGCTAGCCCTGAACGTTTGCAAAATAGTAATAATAAAAATGAGCCAAGCAGTGTCCACCCTTCTTCTGAATAGTTCTGCAGTAGGATGGGCTTCAGGCAGCTGCAGAAGATTTATAATCAGTGCTTCATAGCTTGAGAAAGACCTTAAAATATCCCACATCCCCTCCGGTGCCAGATCTTTAAAAAACAAACTGAGTTATTCCCTCCTTTGCTTTTCCACTTTTGGGATGTGCATTGGCGAGGCTGAAGGTGGCACGGAGAGGGTCTGTGTGTGAGCAGGGGGACCAGGATGGGACCCACGTGGCCGCATCACTGTGGGCTGGAGCGCAGAGGGGCTTTTCCTTCCCCGAGAAATATTGCAGGCAGAAGATTCCCATGTTTGAAAGGTCAGAGGGAAAAAAATATAATGCACTCATGAAGAGACAACCTCATTAATCCTGTTGTTCTTGGCCCAGTCAATAGAAGAAACATAAATGCTGTCAACACTGCGCTGCGAGATAAAGGATAAAAAGTGGGAATGAAATGTTTTACTGCGAGGACTGTTCTTATGGTTTGAGAACGTTTCTGGAAATAACCTGAGCTGAGAAAATGTTCCCTAGGAGGAATACATGCTGTGGGAAACTGTGTGGAAGATAAAGTTTGGTCAGTGACCTTCTCACTATACTCTAATCACGCAGCACACTGTTCAAAAGCAAAAAGAGAAAAAAATGAAGAAAAGTGCCATGGAACCAAAGATACTTTACCTTTCTTGCGTTACACACACTGAAGTGGAAAACACAGGGGTATCATAAATCTCTATTTCATGCTTTCGGATAACTGTAGTAAAATAATAATCTGCTGCAACTCACGGGAAAAAAAAAAAAAAAAAAAAAGAGGCTACTAGGCTACTTTTGGCTTAGGGCACTTTAACAGCACAAAATGCAATACACCTTCAGTGAGCATTAAAGCAGCTGAGTGGAAGTTGCTAAGAGGGGACTGTGCCTGCCACGATCCGAGCTGGAAAAACAAGTAAATAGCAGCCCGCGTGGTTACTCCTGGGAGCAGTATGGAGTTATCGAATCTGGATGTCCCTGGCATCCCCAACCCCAGAGGGGGCATCTGAAAACTCTCACCTGGAGATAGTTGTTAGGAAGAATTGAGGTTCTTGGAACCACTGAAGGCGGAAGAAACCTCGGCGGGGGACTACCTGGTCCAGGATCTTTTGCATATTTCCCCGATCCTCACAGAGATAATTGTAGAGATGACTCGTGAGCTATTTCAGATAAAACACAGACTAACTGGGCAAACTAGATAAATATATATATTTTTGAGGAGGTACTAGAAAGGGAAGAGAATGGGCAAAGTGAGATTTCTTCCTGTCTTCTTCATTGCCAGTTTCAACTCGGACATAAAGCAGAAAGGGTGTAATAAGCCATTCTCTTATTTTTCTTCCATCCATCTGGAAACAAGAACTAGCAGAAGTCTGACAAGAAAGCCTGATCTCCAGCCAGATTTCTAGAAATGTTAATAAGAGCTCCTTATTCAGAAAGCACCTTCAAAGCTTCTGAGCTTCGCTTTATATAGCTAAGATGTCACATCATCTACCACAAATATTTCTGCAAAAAAAAAGCCCCAAAAGGTCTTTACACAATTCTACTGGCACCGCGTGTAATTACATATGCATATATATATATATATTATACATAAAAATGCTATGCACCAGGTTGGGAATAAAACCTTCTGGAAAACCTTCAGGAGAAGGACAGTGGGAAACAGCAGAATTTTCCCTCTTGGGGTTTCCTTGGAATAACATCATGGGATGAGCCTGTTCCCCCAGTTAAGTGACAGCTCCGAGTTCAATCTAATGGAGTTCTTGTTACTAATGTTTTTGGGGTCCCCTTCATGTCCCTGCGGGAGGGCCAAGGTGGCCAGCCAAGGTTCATCCCTTTATTAGTCCTATGTGTAGAAAACATCACAAACTGAGGAGGAACCAGTAGGTTTTGGCCGCTCTGCTTCGCTCAGAGCGACTTAACGTCGTATCGACATCTTCTGTGATATACGTGCCGTGATCAGTGCAATTACTGCATGTCATCGCTGTGGTAAATCCGCCCAGCCTGAAACCATTTTGAACTTAAACTGCATGCTTAAGAACTACTATCCACCTCCTCTTTGTAAATTAGCTCTATGATTTATCTGTGGGAACCATTTCAAAAAGTATACATTCAGAAATACATATACCACATGATGTCTTTTCCATATGGCATCTCATAATTATTTTGCTGTGTGTGAACATGATGAAAACAGTTTCATAATTCTCTAAGGGTTAGGGTAAATTATTTCAATTAGACATCTTTCAGAGCAAACATTACCTTAGGGTTTATTAATAATAGTACCTGAGAAGGAACAGCTGCCTTTTAAGCAGCGAGAGCTGTCAGCCTCGCACTGCCCCCCCGGAGCACCCCTTTTGTGACTCTCACAAAATGGCAGATTTTCTCATGCTTTACCTAAACAGAGAACTTGGCAGCAGAGACCTGGTTGTAATCCTCAGCAAGGGAGCTGGTGGGTGGATTTTTTCTCTATAAACTCTTGTATAAACCACACCAGTCTCCTGGTATTTATTTTGTGTAATGTTGGAAATCGTACACAGATCCAGCAGGCCATGTAAAGGAGTTTTGTAACTTCCTGCAACCCTTTCAGGCAAAATCCTTTCTCCAGCAGCGGTCCCAGGTCACTGGGAAATTATCGACTTTTTTTTTTCTATTTTTTAAGGGTAGCATTCTGCAACCTTTCCTATAATTTTAAAACAATGAAAAAAAAAAAAAACCTAAAATTAGATCAGCTAAAGATTAGTAATTGCTATCAGAATTAGTAAAAAGAGAATTATCTGGGCTGCCAAACTGTAGAGATCATTTTGTAAGCACATAGCTCAGTAAAAGCTTGCCATTTTATGTACCGAATTCCTTATCTAGTTGTTTTCACATATTAACACTGTCATATGACACGTGCTGATTTTAACATATAGATTCTGTGATTAGACTCCAGTATTTCTCATGAAATCTGAGGCACTGCACAACTGTACAGGCGCATCTGCCTCTCTGCAAGGAGTACTTATTTTATTGCACGCAAATGCCTGAAAATCACCTAGTTTTGTCCAAATCCCTGCAATCGCAGTCCTGGAAAATCCCTGCCTGGTCCGCTGCTCCCCCCTACGCAGCTTGTAGTGATGTGAGTGAAGTGACCCTGAATCCACAGTCACTAACGCTGGGTTGAAAAAAGGGACAGAGCGAATCCGTTGGCTAATAAATAATGCAGATGCCATCGCACGGAGCGATAGTGTGACTGACTACTTTTTACAACCTGTGGGCTGGGGAAAAAAAAAGAAAAAAACTGTCGAGGAGCCGTAACACAGGTTCATAGCCTGGCTCTGAGTATGGGGGGGTGGGAGCACCCGTCCCCAGCTAATCCAGGTCATTCTCCCTCTCGGCGTATAGGAGGGTTGAGCTGCATCACTCTGGGAATTAAAAAAATGAATCTGAGAGTCCTCTAATACTATGTGTTGAAGACTAATACTATGTGTTTTAAAATAAATGTGCTAAGAAATCAGGTCTCACTTTGAATTCACTATTCTCCCAGTGCCTACAGACAAGAGTGGGCTTCTAGTTCATTTGGCGTATCACTGCCATCACATATATACACAAATAGCAGAAAGAGGAAGAAAACATACATATACATACATAAGTGTGGTATAACACACTTGTGTACGTGCATGCTTGCTGTAAAGCCGGGACCGAGCTGGATGAAAAAATATCTAAAACATTTCACTATCACCTGGCCAAATGCGGCTGTTCCACTACATCATTGTATCATACTTTAATCTTTTCATCTAAGCTACAAGAGAAAAAAAAAAAAAGTCCTTCCAAAGAGAAAAATTGATTGGTAAAAGACATTCAAGCTATAAAATATTTCCTTTTGGTTCAGGTCCTAGTATTTTTGCCTGGCTCGGGTTCAGGAAGCTCTATAACTTGGCTGACAGATTTCCAAGGGCCTCCTGCCCATATCTTAGTGCAAGAATGCTCACATTTAGCCTCAAAATTGCCACTTAGGAGATGAGAGAAACCATTTGCTTCTTTATCTCTGACAGGGCAATGAAGAAGGTGGATTCTAGACCTCCAAATTGCAGGCCAGCAGCTTGAGGGTCCTTGGTAATGAGGACCTCTCTCCTTCCCTCCCACTGCTCTCTGGGCGCTTTTCCCACTCCGGTGTGCAGAAACACGGAGGAAGTTCTTGAATGAGAACCCTAAGCCTTGGATCTCTTTAATACATTGAATAAACAAGCCTTTTGTCTAACGTTTGGGCTTTCAAACTATTATTTCATTTGGGGAAAGGCATATTCTCAATCATGGAAACTTCTAATCTCTTTCTCTGTGTCCTCTAAAGAGGGGACTGATATTATTACACCCTGACCTTTGCTTTCTCTCTATTTAATCCCACTATTCTCTTTCTCTCCATAAGCAGACAAATCTTGCTACAGCTCATATGCTTTTATACTTTTCAGAATCCCACATTTTGCTGAGTTCAAGTTTTTGGACAACTCTCCTAGAGAAATGAAGCTTACATGACTGTCCTGTCTGCCAGGCATTTCTTCCTTAACCATTCGCAAATTCATGGGCTGATTTCAATCAAATTCAATAGAGAGGTAAAGCCCTAAAGATAATTAAATTCTTGTACATTCTGCAAACATTGGCAGCTGCAGCAAAGGAAGAGACTGACACGAGTAGCCGTGCTGAAGGAAAAGCTACAACATGAGGCTCAGCCTGGGCCAAGAGGCGCGTGCTTTGCTCCACAGGCTCCTGGTCTCCCATGCATGGAGATGTTCAGGAGGGAAACTGAGGCATGGCATGGAGATGATGCAAAAACATGAAGCTGGCAATGGTTGGAGGTGTCATAAGGCAATGAAGAACCCAGATCCATATCAAATGAGGCTTCAGTAATTCTGCATTTCATGGAACAATTTGTCTATATGACTCCCTCATTTCCACACCTATTGGTCCTTACACGACCCAATTTCTACCGAGCATTGCAAGAATAACCAGGGATATGAGTGCTCCGCTCCCAGAGAGGAAAATCTTCCACCAGCTTCCACACCTGTGCACAAAATCTTGTAGTTTGCCTATTCTTCACAAACCCTGAAGCGAACAGGAACACTGCAGCAAATGCTTATATGGCTATTTAAGCCTTCACTGCAATTTCCTGCACCCTGCAGGTCTCATGCTTCTCTTGTACCTGTTTGCAACAATATTGCACTATAATATGGGTGTATTCTTGTGCTGAAAAATTATGCAATATCCTCTATTGGCAGCAAGACTGGCTTGGGAGTCGGGAGACCTCGACTTCCATCTGTTAGTAACTGGTTGTGGGACTGGAGTAAGATTTCTTTCTCTGTCCTTCTTTTTCCTCTCCCACACTTTGCCTTTTTATTAGTTCAAACTAAAAGTCCTTGGGCGGAAAGGCCTTTTTTTCCACCAGATGTTTGCATGAGCCTAACACATTGGGAGCCCTTTCTTAGTTGGAGTCCAGATGGCCCATTGCAACGCAGATAATAACAAGACTAGCAAATACTGATGTCCTATATATGACAACATCACCTTTGAAATGGGAATACTTTTCTGTATATGTTACAAGAATACATTTTACTTGTGTATTTAGCCATAACAGCCCTGCTAAAATACAAACATAAGATCTTAAAAGTATCTCCATCAAAATTAATGGACAGTCTGACAGAGATCAAATTTGTTTTGTGCAAAGAGATTAACAATCTTAAAGCACCTGAGATTTGGCCATGCCTGTCTTGTTTCTGTTCTGCTCTGTTATGCTATGTTGCACACTGTGCCCGGGCTGTTAAAATGGTCTATCTTTCCTTTCACTAAAAGAAAGACTGGACCTCTCACGAATGTCACCTACCACCCACAAGTCTGGCTCAAGATCCATCCATAAATTTCATTTGCCTTTTCAAGAGAAGAAATTTTCCTTGACGAAGGTGATTATCAGGTATTAAAGGCTAATCTGGTAATAAATTTGTGAATTAGTAAGCCTATTTCTTAACTAGTCAAAAGCAAATCCCTTTTGCTCATACCTTGTTATGTTAGCATTGCTTGCTAGCCTATCATTGGTATTTAATCATTTGTCGGGGGAAAAAAAAATCTCATGCAGAGATATTTCCTTACTGGAATGAACAGAAGAGGGTAGATTACTCAATATAATGGGTTTTTTTTCAGATTATTTTATTTAATCCCAATGGGCTTTTATTTTTTGTGTTAATTTGTGCAATAAAGTCCTATTTTATGAGACTGAGTTTCTCATGTATTGTTAGCACAATTAATTAAACTCCAAGGTGCTTAATTCTTTCTATGGGCCTAATCCTGTTCCAAAACACAAAGTGTGTTGTGTGCCCTAAATGGGAGAAAGTGAGTGTGATTTAACACAAATTTCCAAGACCTGCCCAAAGTGCTTGGTGGTCTGCAGTGGCAGTGCGAGGAGGGACTGAATCACCCCATTTTGAAGGTAAGGGCAATCTGGAGCACTTGGATCCACTTTTAATCCCCTTGTAGCCTGGATACGTGGCTTGATTCAGGTCCATCTGTACCCAAAAGCAGGAATAAATTATGCATGTGAGGGGCTGCAGCAGCCTTTGCATTAAATATTGATTGTCTGGTCCTCTGCCATCCTGCAAAACCCATGCGTCCCCTGGTCCACCTGTCCCCACCGCATGACAGACTGTCCCCTGGGAGCGGGGCACAGAGCCTGTCCCTCCAAAAGAGGTGTATCTGGAGCAGATTTCCCGAGTGCAATTTATTCCACACCCTCGCTAGCATAACAAGTGTTCCCGAGCCTCTGCGGAGATGTATTCAAGAGGGAGCTGTCTGTCTACATTTGATTTTACATTTCCTTCAGCTAGTTCAGAGATCCATAAGCAAAATCCAGCACCTGGGGACATCCTGGAGGACTTGGAATTCATAAACAATAAATGCTTTACAATCAGCCAAACCTTAACATTTTCGTCTCCAGCAGATAGGGTTGGGGTAACCTGGAGCACGCGAGCCCTGCGTAACGTGGGGTTTATTCCTGCACACCGAGTGCTTGGATGGAACACATGCAGCAACCTTCCCAAAGGGCTACTCATGCATGCAATCCATGGAGATGAATGGAAACCCTCTTCTATCCCCCCAGGCCCTGTCTCCACCTCAGCCTGCTGCATCAAAGGCCCCACTTTGCAAACACATCACAGCTTCAGGTATGGAGCACACACAAGTGAGCCCTCCAAACTCCCCCAAACTCCCCAAAATGTAAAACGGACGTTTTCTGAGCCAGGTGAGAGTAGGTTTGGACCAAGCTGCGGAGCCCTCCTGACAAGCCATGCACTGGAATATCCAGATGGAGCATTGCACAGCATCGCAGATCTACAGAGCACAAGTAAGTTGGACTATTAAGTAATTCCTCTAACAGGAAATCACTGTAACCGATTTTCCCAGTATTTCTCAGTCATGCCCACATTGCTAAGGTGCAGTGAGTCATTATGCACATGCCCAATCTTTTTAGTATTAGATACTCCAGATGTGCTCACACAAGCAGCTGAGTCGCCTGGTTGTGTAAGAAGGGCTGAGCGGGTGGTATGGTCAAGATCCAGGTCTGTGAGTCCACTTGGGCTAAGTCACACAATTGAATTCTTACACACCTAAAAACACAGAATCTTGCCATAAATCACTCACTAAAAGCTTTGCTGTGGTCTTCCCATTGACTCGGTGTTCCAACCAGAATGGAAAATTGTTACAAGCTCAGCCTGGACTATTATAATTCCATTATTTCCTATTGCAACCAAACCAAGAAAACAGGCGGTTGGAGGAAACTAGCTGCAATAAAACTGTAGGAGAGTTATGCCCTGTTCTTATTTTCACCGAAAGGTTCCCGTTAGCTTCCGGGAGGCGACGCGGCTCTGCTGACATTTCCACACAGCCAGGACTTCCTCTGCTCGCTGCTGCGCCGGGCTGAGTGCAGAATAGCCGAGTAGAAATAACTAGCAGGCCAGTTGTGGATCTGACATTCAGAATCAAGCAGATGGCAAGCACGAAAATACAGTCTGGGTTAAACACTGACCACACTTGCCAGCAGCACAGACAGCGAAGCTCTCACCCCATCCAGATCGCAGGCAGAGCACACGGCTCTGCCGAACCACCAAGCGCAGAATTCACTATAAATTATTCTGTCTTAACAGCACCCGGACATCTGACCGTATTTTTTTTCTTTTATGTCCTTCTTCCCCTTCAAAAGGATGGGATTTCGCTCTGCTCTGCTTTGGCCGAGCACGTTTTCCCAAACGGATGCAATCCCCTTTCTGATGTGTGTGCCGAGCACCAGGCTCCCGCCGCCCGCTCCAGCCGCGGTCCCTCCATCCCGGCGGGAAGGAGGTGATATTTCAAGCGGTGCCAGCCATGCACGACGGGGAACAGGCCGAGCAGAAGCAGCAGAAGGAGGATTTCATAAGAGCTTGCTAGGTCACAGCAAACTCCTTCCCTGGCCACATCGAGTGTCCAGCCCGTATGTCTGGAAATCTTGCGTTAAGCTTTTGTTATTTATCTGGAAATTTACTGTGGCCCTGGTTTAATTCTGCCCTTTCACTGACAGAGCGCACTTCATCCTTCACAGCCAATAACCAAAGGCATCAGTGCCTCGGTGGACACGAAGGCACTGATCAATACTGGTGGATGACCTGGCCTTTATAGGAGAGCTACTAAACATCAAAATCTGCGCTAAAGAAGAGAAAACAAGAGCCTATGAGCTGCATTTGCTAACCAAGAAACCCCACACCTTCAGTTAAGCATCGGTAAAAGCCTCATAGACAAACTTCCTAGTTTCCAGCAGAACTAAATGTTTATTATTGCATCAGGGGAAAAATACTCTCACTAAGCCTAACTATTTTAATAAAAAATTTAGTATGTTTATTTCTTCCAGACAGGAGATAAAAAGCTGTCAGACAAATAATGGTTTAAATTACAGGGAGCTGCTTTCTTTACATAATCTTTCTTTTCTTCGCTCTCAGAGTCTGTGGTATACTAAGAATTTTTATTTTTAGTAAGAAATGTCAAGGAAACACTTTATAGAAAGTGGCTTCTCACTATTAATTTCTTTGTTATTAAATGTGGGAACATTAATTACCATTAATCGTTTTGGCACTAATATAAATTTCACACAATAAATTCTTTACACACATATACAGACCCTATAATCTAATCAAGCAATTTTCTCCTACCTACTTGGAAGGGAGTGAAAGACAGAGATTGTTATTGTTATTCCTATTTTTTTTTAATTCTAAGAAGGAGGAGGTGCGGAACAAACCAGTAATGGGACCTACATAAGAAAAGGAAAACAATATCTATTCCCACAGTCAATATACATGCTACTCAATTAGTAGCCAAATGTTATAAAAGGTAACATTGAAATTCAGTTAAAAAGATCTTTGTATGTAGCACTAAGTCATCAAGCAAATGTTTTGCTCCACAAAAGCAGTCATAATAATAAAACCTTGTTCTTCCTCAAGGAAGCAACATCTAAAATAATTTAGCAATGATTAGCATTGTGATTTCTGGTGCAGTTGTGATACGGCCCAAATTTCCATTGCAGTCAATGAAAGTTCACATTTAGTGAGAAAAGAATTAAGCAAATGTCTCTAGATTAGCAAGAAATGCAAAGTTACAGACACCTCATGTTGTGGGCAGGGCAAATAGGAGAGAATGTGCTGCAAACTCCAATATTTTACACAGGATAACACTGTGCTGCTGAACTCTTTTCAAACCTGCCACCAGCAAGCTGACCACTTGTCACAGTGACCACTGCCCTCTTAAAGCCACTGTAGACAATTTTACAAAAAAAAGAAAGTTGCCATCACCCCTCAGATGCCCTAATTTGAATAAACATGATGAATGAATATACTGTATTTCTCAGTGCAAACAAGCTGCAAGCTCCATCTTAAGCAGAGAAACTACAGTATGGCTGATTAAATATGTATGCTGCTTGCCAAATCTCCACAGATCAACACAGGACTTAAATCTCACTTTCACTTTTAGACTTATAATTATTCTCAGAATGAACTTTCCATAATGAACAGTTAGAACCATTTATTTCAAATATTGATTTACAAGTGGAGGCCTTAACATTAATATGTGCCTTTGGGCCTTTACCACCAGGCAGTCTGTGGAGGCAGAGGATAAAAACTGTATGACGATACCCTTCAACGGTGCCTGGTCCACAGATTTTGCAGCATTTTGAAACCCACAGTAATTCATTCAAATTTTGCACCAAAACAATCCATTTCCAGTAGCTACTTCAGGTCTGTCTTCATGTTAGATTTAATTTCTTTATTCCATTTGCCCAAATTTCAAATAAATTAGTTTGTAATCTCTCTGCTCTCTCTTTTTTCCATGCCTTCCTACTCCAGAGAACTTGCTCCATTCCCATCTCTGAACCCTGGCTCCTATGTAGCCTCCAAACTCCTCAACAAAGTGCTTTTTCTCTCTTTGGAGTTCTGGTGCCTTTTCATTCTTCTTTCAAATCATTCCAGAATGACTTTTTTAGTATAAAGGAAAAAAAAAAAAAAAAAAAAAAAGAACAGATTACATTTCTTTTTTTTCTCTAGAAAACAACTGAACACAACACATCCACACGACCTCTTGGTCACTTTTTAGGTAATGCTCCATTCTTCAACCTAAATCTAACCAACGTCTTTACATTTTGCAAATTTTTTAGGTAGGCAGCTCTAAGCTATATTTAAGCATCCAGCAACATGGGCAGGCGCAGAGATGAGGGGTGGGTTGTAGACTATGAACGGTGCATGGACATTCTTGGTCCACATGCTTGCCTTAATGCAATCCTTCAAGGAGTAGGATGATGGGACAAGATGTCTTACCAGATCGTAGCAGTTCCTTGACGATGGAAATATTCCAAGGAGATTAGTTACATCATTATTTTGGCATTTTGGTTCCCAAAGAAGCTCTGTTGAACATACCAGCTCAAATGCAAGCGTAGGCTTATTTTGATTTGCCAAAAGCACGGGCTTCACTTAACGTTAAGGCTTTACATCCACTCAGCCAGGTCATCAACTGTTATTTACTGATTCACATCAGACAAGGACACGGCCCCTGAATGTCAATGAGCTTTCAAGAAGTATGTTTATACAAAGGACGGTGTATTTTACAGGTGCTTATTGAATATGCATAAGCCTGCCAGAAGCATAGGCAAATTCATTGCTGGAAGAACCTAACTACTACAGCTCTGCCTGAAAAGGCCAAAAAGACAAAAATTGCACCAGTGTGGTTTTCCCATCTGCTCAAGAGATAAACTGCACCAAGTTCCCTCCAGGAACATGCTAGAACATTGATAGAAAAAGGCAGCAATACAAAAAGTCATCCTTTTCATTTGGCAGAATGGACGGCATTTCATTGGAAAGAGCAAGATTGCAATCCTCCAGCACAATGCAAGGGAATACACAGCTCAAACTCGCATGCATTACTTGATAACATTTTAGCTCTAACCTGTTCTTTCTACTCATCGACCTAAGGTTTTTCCTCCTCCCAGGATGTCATAGAGTTATTGACGTTGACAGAACCAGGTTAACAGAAATTAAAGGAACACTATGTATTCCTGCCCACAGCATGACTGATGGGATAATCTTTTCTTCCTTCCTTCCTTCCTTCCTTCCTTCCTTCCTTCCTTCCTTCCTTTCTTCCTTCCTTCCTTCCTTCCTTCCTTCCTTCCTTCCTTCCTTCCTTTCTTCCTTCCTTCCCTTCTCCTTCCTTCCTTTCCTCTTCCCTTCTTCCCTTCTTCCCTTTTACCTCTCCTCTCCTCTCCTCTCCTCTTCTTTCTCTCTTTCTTCCAAGGTAAAAGTTTGGAAATTCTGAAACAACAGCTTGCAATCAGGTGACTGCAAACCGCACTGAAAACATGCATATCCAGTCTGGACTCCTCTCAATATGACTTTGCAAAGAAGTATATCCTGTTAAGTAAATTTCTTCAGCTGAAAAAAAAAATAAATAAATCACTGTTATTAGAAAAGGTAAATTGAGTTTTCATAGCATACCTCTGTGATAAGACAAAAGATTTTTTTTTCTTTTTTTTTGCATTTTTGAGCTATTCAGATGTGATTTGCTAGCTTATGGTTACCTTCTGGCAAAATAAATAGATAAACAAATAAAAAATAAACGCTTTCAGCTTCTACAACGTAAGAGACAAAACGCCTCTGACTTGGAGAACCTGTCACAAGTTATAAGCATAAACACCACAGTCCTATATCTTCAGGAAGAACTTCAAATCCACAGAATAGCCCCTGGTTTTAATCTTATTTTTTCCCTTAATAATTGACCTACATAAGCAACTGGAACCTTCATATGTTTTAGTAGTACATTTCACTTATATGTATTGTAAAACTGTCATTTAGGTCCCTAAAGAATCTTTGCAGAAATTAGAGGAATGCTGGAGTTGTCGCAGTATTTAGGGGGAGCCAAAAAAAAAAGGAAAAAAAAAACTCAATAAATGAACAACCTGGTGGAGATTTCAATCCATTAGCAGCATTGAGCTTGCCAGTTCTTTACTGCAGCATTTGACAAGGCTCTGAGCCAGAGATTAAGACACGTCTCCCGAGGAAGGAAAAGAACAGGAGCTTCCACACTTCATTAAGGATATGTTTTATTTGCAAACTGCCAGCCTGCAGAGTGGCAATGACTTTTGTGTCATGGAAAAGGTTGCAGTTGTGAACCTGAACTGTGCCAAGCTGAGCTGGATAATGCCCTTAAGAAAGCAAATCAAAGAAAAAAAAATGATAAGAAAAACTGGGAAATCCACCATTGCAAACCACCTAAAATAGGACGTGAAATGTAACTCGAACTCGACTCAGGTTTTTCTTCCTCAAAAAATCTTACTAAAGCAGGGCAAGTGCCCAAAACAACAGGGAGCAGTTAGTTACAAAATGCATATTCATGCTGTAGTTTTTCATAATTTAAACATACATTCTCACATTTATTTCACATTGATTGCTTTAAAAATGTTAATATCCCTATAGAGTCAAACCTTATCATTACTTGTTCCTTTGCCAAAGACTCTACTGGCATTCCAATGACTATATGCATTTTTTACTGAGCTATTGTTGCTTTTTCCTGGCTTATTTTTCAAAATCTAAATAGAAATATGTAGCTCATACAGTCTAAAGTATAAATCATAAATCACTCATTATAAAAGGCTAATTTTTGGAATCTTTATTTGGTATTTGCACTGGCAATTTCCCAATCATTTTTAAATAGAGTTGTATTTTAATAAAGACATTGATGCTGGGTAAGGGTAAATTGCCTTCATCCCCGGGAAAAAAATAGCTTTAACAGTAAAATTCTGCATTAGATGTAAGTTCTTCTTTATACTAACATTAGCAAAGCAGTTTTCAGTGAATGATATTCAATGCTTAACAGAGAGGAGGAAAATAGCACCCATGGGACCAGGACTGGGAAACTCACTAACAGCCACTAATAGCTAAAGTATAAGGTGTAGGTACACTTCTTAAAGTGTAAAGTAAAGGTATAGACCCTGGCAAAAGTGGGACCTGGGAGAGCCTGGATTTGTAAAGCCTGCAAGCAAAAAGGACCCTGATATCTAGTATCTTGACCCATTTGTGGTGGTGATGGGTTTACGGTTGGACTTAGTGATCTTGGAGGTCTTTTCCAACCATAATGATTCTATGATTCTACGACTAGCATTGCTAGCAGTTTTGATAGCAGCACTGGAGGCCTCCGGAAGATGCTGATCCAAGCCTACGGCTCCATCCATGTCCCCTGCTGCAGCCCTGCACGAGGCCGGGGCACCAGGATGGGTGCCCTGAGCTCAGCCCCTCCAACTCAGCAGAGCCTTCACTGGCTGAGCACGTCAAGTGATGCTAGTAGGCACCAAGTGATTCAAGGCTGGGGCTAGATACTATCTTCAGTACCTGAAGAAAAGCAATTTTGCTTTTTTTTTTTTTTTAATCTGTAGCTGAACTAAAGCCATTTACAGTCAGAAAATGCTCCTGCTGTGTCCTCTGCTTTTCCTCATTACCTAAGAAAATATGAACCTGAACACTGCTGATGCAAGGAAAATGCAAGAAATTTAAAACTATATCACAAGCAAAATCAGCTCAGTAGATTTTCTCCATTCAGAAAAAATATTTTTTAAAAAAATTCAGGCAAATCTGCTAGTATTCAGTTTTATTTGACTTGCCTGTGAATCCTGTGTCTTATTCAATAGCAGCTGAATGGCAGTTCTTCTCCTGATGACCTTCCTACGCACACACATTTTGCACTCTCCAATGAGAACTTCAAACTAGATTGGTATTCTCAGCATAAATCAAAACTCCGAGATCTCATGGCTACCAAAAGCAACAGCAAAAGTGGCACCTCTAACTCAAAACCGGCAAAGGTGACATGTCTTTAATAAAATCAATGGAAGATTCACTTTTCCCCGTTAGCAGAATCACTTTTCTTCTACTCTCTGATATGCTATTCATGCTCATGTATAGAAAGTAGAAGTCAACAGCTGTAAAGAATGTTTTTTTTGTCTTTTCCATTCAGATAACAAGATTTCTGAGCTTTGCCGGAGTAAACTATATGTGATGCCGAGACGCAGGGTCAGTTATGATTCAAGTTTCAAGAATAATATAAAATTATTAGAGAAAATGCAGTCTTCAACAAGAAGAGAAGCCTCTGGTTGATAGACCATCTCCTCTTAGTCTCATGAGTGGAGAGAGAATCGGTGATTGGGAACAACATCAAAGCAGAGAACTTTTGAACTGTTGGCCAGTTTTGCTTTGCTCCTATCAATTTTCTTCACTTGTTCCTCTTGCAAGAAAAAAAATCAAAGCTATAAACATTAGTTAGCATTGTGGTGAGGTGTTTGTCTGCCAACCTGAGGTTAGAAGCAGAGCTGGGATCCCAAAAGTTAGGCTTTGTATTATAGTATTGTATTTTTGATGCGGTAGTTAAGAGTCAATTACTGTTTCCATTATAAACCCTGTTTTTCAAGGGTTTATACCTCAACCATTTTCATTTCCATCATGATGAACTTGGCAAACAAGTGCTATGGATACACAATTTTTAAATAGACTAAATGAGGTAGGCCCATTTTTAGATACAGAGCAGTCAGAAACTGTTTGTCAGTTGGTTTTGATTTTTTTCCTTTGAATTTCACAAACTAATCTCAAGTTAAACACTTTAAAAACAGGATTTCTTCACACAGTTAGTCTTCATCATTGGATCTGGTGGGCTTTATCACTTTTAAAGGAAGCTTCATTGCGCTTAAACAAAAATGCAGTAGTCTGTTGGCAAAATTGTCACCAGATTTTGCATGCCTCCTTTCAGACACCTAGACTCTCAAGCCCTAAGGAAGAGAGGTTGGTGCACATGAAGATACTGGTTGCTCAGAACTGTGTCCTACCTGGGCAACTTACTTCATTGTGAAAACTGAGAGTGCCAATTCAAAGGGAAAAGACTTCAATAACAGCCAATTCTAGAGACATGAGATGGCTTTGGACTTCCCATGTGAACAGGAATGGCCTGGCAGGCACTCCTGCCTACGACTGGAGGTGCACCACCTCCTCACTGTGATCACACAGGGCAGATGGAGGTCTGTCTTACAGGCTAGCTGACCATCAGGCTGCTGTAAAGGACTTGGTGGCCCTTGAAAATACCAAAACCCAGGTGTCCGCTGGCTGTTGGAGCCCTCTGCTTGGCCTGTACGTCATCCGATAGTTAGATTCTGTAACTTCTGAAGGCTTAGAAGCTGCTTCAGCTGAGAAGACTTACTCTGCCAAGTCCAGCGAGCATTTCCATCTGAACTCAGTCTTCATGCATTCCTTCCACCTGAATTTTCTGCATTTTTATATTATTTGAGGATAGCTGGAATCACCGAGCAATGACACAGAAGTTACACAATTTTACTTTGCAACTATCAGACTGACTCACATTCGAATCATCCATGTGAATGTCTGTCTCAAAAAAAAAAGGAGCTTATTTCAAGTACAAATGACCTAATAAAAATAGTTATTACTAGAAACAGTTCTGATTTTCCCTTATAATCCAAAATAAAATGGAATCAGCTCCCTACTGCCCAAGGTCACCTTCATCATGATGGCATGCAGATCCCCAACAGTACCCGGAGAGCTGTTTCTGTCCAGGCCATCATCACCAGAAGGGCTCTTCGAGGTATGTTAGCAAGCACACAGCTTAAGGAAATCCTGAACTTCAAAAATACCTTCCCAAACTTATTATTACTTTTTATCTTCAGAGCCTCCAAATAGGACATGATAGTAATATAATCATATTAAGTTTTCTGTCCAGGAAAATGAATCACAATAATGCTGTGACTCACCCCAAATCACACAGAAAATTCAGTGTCAAAGACAGGAAGGGAACAAACCTCCTTGCTTCCCACACCATGCTTCAAGCTTTCGTCAGGTCGCTTTCCCAGCACAGAAAACTGAGCAGAAAGCTATTAGTTTCTAATCCAAACTTTGTTGACGGTGATAGATTTCCATAAGCTTTAGGTTCTGATTTATGTGGGAGTTTGCGAGATAAGGATCTAGTCTAATGCACGCAAAACCGCCAACATTTCCACCTCTCTACCCCTGCATGTCACAGCAAGGTGAGAATACCAAGTCTGTAGTCTTGAACACCAAGCTCCACTGCTGTCACCATTCGCTTTTCGTCGTTATGCGGATGCAGTTTTCCTTGTGCCTAATAGGTAAGTCATATTGCAGAAGTGAAATGCACGGGACTTGGCTACCGCCTGCAAGGCCCGCGCTCCGTACGTGCCGAGAGGGCTCACCCAGACTGCGTTTTTGTGCACGCCGACACGAAGGAAAAAAAAACTTTCTTAAAAGCCATCAAAGGCATCCTCATTATCCTTTATGGGTTGTGCAGACAACGTCTCCGCTGCTAGACATTTGACTGGAGTGCGGCAGAATGGTTTCGCTAGCCCCCTCCAGCTCTTTGGGCAAAAAGCTCTGCTCATAATCAGTTCCTGCTTTTTTTTAATGACCCTCAAGAGGTCCCTTCTGGTACACTTCAGCTCCCTTTCTAGTGTCCCATTGATTTTACAGACTTTAGGAACTTGCTCTTAACCTTCTGCTTTTCCCTCAGATCACTGCTGAATGATTAGGCACTATATAGGCTTTTGTTACCCTGAACACGGAGCAAGTGATATCCAGAGAATTAAAACACCAGTTACAATAACATTTGCTGGCGAAAGAGACTGCTCTTCTGTCAGGACTATTCACTCTCTTTACATGCATGATTTTCTTAGAGAACAAGAATGATTTCAGACTCGCAGGAAAAGAAAAAAGTACCAAACTATCTGCTTGAATACAAGCCTGAAGTTGGCTCAAGAGCCTGCATTTGTATCATGAATTATAGCAGAGAAGTGGAAGCATTTAGTGCTGGGAAGGGTGGGCCACCGCCTGGAATATGGTGGGCAGTGTATAAGAATAAAAAATAAAGATTGAAGAAAAAGAAAAAAAAAAGTTTTTAAAGGCTTTTCTTACTAAAGTGTTTCCAGTTATCTGATTTGATTCACATGGAATCAGATCAGTGCCAAAAAATGCATGCTTGGATTTTTTTTCTTTTTCCTTTTTTTTCAAGTTGGAGAAATACCTCTTAAGACAAGCCAGGTAAATTCAAGAATAAGAATAATTAGTATAAGGACATCCTCTTAGCCATAGCATCACAGCTGCGCAAACTATGATCTAAAGTATCATTTCTCCATGCTTTTTGGAGCTGTCACTTCCGAGCACTGTTCCCAAGACCCAAGCGTAGGAAAGACAGATTTCTGCAGGTTCTCCTCCACTTCTGACAAAGCATCAGAATTTGTAAGGTGGATTAGTTAGAAAATGGTTATCAATCAGCTGCAATGATGAGGGGCAGCACTCTGGTGTCCCCCTGCCAAACCACCCCAAATTCTGCCAATCACGAGAGAAAGAAGTTCAGGCAACACTGTGCAAACATGGACATGGTCCAATTCCTGCACACCCTNAGCTGCAATGATGAGGGGCAGCACTCTGGTGTCCCCCTGCCAAACCACCCCAAATTCTGCCAATCAGGAGAGAAAGAAGTTCAGGCAACACTGCAAACATGGACATGGCACACCCTTCACCGTCCTCTTCTGTTCTCTAGCCAGGAGATGCTGAGGGAAAAAAATCATAAAACCAGAAAAAAAAAGAAGTTTTATCTGTGGTGGTGCTGAGACACCAGTTGAAAAGGAATCATTATAAAGAGGTTGGTATTTTCGGGGGAGATAGAGGAGGACTCACCCGAATGATCCGAGTTAAGGGCCTTAGCAGAGCGATGGCTTAACTTCTCCTTTAAGCTGGTGAGTCTCCCTGCTTGGCTGAGCCCGGATCACGCGTTACCCCAGGAACATCTCACAAATAGGGACACCCCCCTTCCCCAAACCGCTCACTCCCAGAACAGCAGTGCCATTTAGCAATATTTTGTATCAAGACAATTATGTTGCAGTATTATTGTAGTCTTAGTACCTCATTAAAACAAAAAAATGTTAAATCCTTGTTTTGTCGAACACAAGAGATGAATAGTAAATATTGATTTAGAATGAATGCAAACATTTCCCTAGGAGTGGATAATTACAGCCTTTCTATGCAAAACACTTATATTTGAAGAAGCACTTCACTTACTTTGCCATGTGGTATATATTCTTTAGTACATTTTAAATTATACGTTGTCCTGGACAGTGTCTGCTCTATAATTTCTTGTGTCTCTACACCAGAGTCAGTATGTAATTTTAAACTGCAAACTTTCTGCCAACGAGGAGAGGAGAAGAGGCTTAACTCTTTCCCAGGGCCGGGCTCTGACGCTCGCGAGAGAGCACGTAGGTTAAGAGCATCCCAATGTGCAAATCTATTTATTCCATCTGCTCTGGCAGGCAGCTGGTTCAGGCTCTGGCTGACATGGGACATGGCTGACTTTCCCTTAAGGAAAAGATACCATCCAAGATACTTAATTTTCTTAAATATTTGCATCCCCACCTCCCCACCCACAAAACAGAGAAAGGCTGAAATGGCTATTTGAACCCCTCCTGGCTTTAGGTGGCTCTTAAAGATGTATTTTTAGCCCTTCACCACGTGATACAAGGAGCAAACTTATTCCAAATACAGTCCCAGACTTTGACCACAACATGCACTATCCAACCTAGCACTCAAACTCATCTCTTATATGTACCATAAATCTGGATTCTGCTTATTTTTTATAAGGCATTATATATATATATATATATAGCACATTATTGCATCAAAGTACTTTTAGCTACAATTCTTCCACCTGCACTTACATGTTTGCACCCTTGCAGAGTAGATCTAGTGTTTCCCATTCTGGCTTTTTAGCCTGGAAATCCATCTATAACCATTCACTAGAGTTAAATATAGAATCAAGAAAGTTCAAGCCAAAGTTGTATTACAAAAAAAAAAAAAAAAGAAAGAAAGAAAGAAAGAAAAAAAAAAATAAAGAGATTAGAAAGAAAGTGAAATTCACTGTTTCAAAATGACTTCCTGGCCAGGGAGCAAAAGAGTCAGAGAAAACAAGACAAAAAGAATATCAAAATACAGCAAGCGCGTTAACCAAAACAGAGCAAGCTTGCTGGAAGGAAAGGGAGCACTCCATGGAGTACTGGTGCCCCATGTTTTTGCTCAGATATTTCTCATTAATCCCACCCTTTGCCCACCGCCAAACCCTCTCCCCGCAGACATTTCTTTTCAGCAACTGGTTGTACGGAGATACATTTCACTAATATGTCTTTCTTAAGACACGGTCTTGTACCTCTAGAGCAGTTTAGCAGAACATTAAGGCAAAGGGAAAAGGAAAAAAAAAAAAAAAACTTCAATCCTGCGGGTAAAGTTATGTGCCTACAAGGAAAATATTCAACTTCCCCACTTGGCACCTACCCCGGTGCTATTTGGAGGTGGCCACAGCTTTGCAACGGCACCCAGGATAGTCCCAATCAGAGCAACCCAAGAAATCTTCCGCTGGAATTTGCTTGCTTTAAATTTAGCTCTTCCCCTTGCCTCTTATTCCTAGGATTTGCATAACTGTAGGGGAAAAGACGACACAAGATAAAAATAAATTTGGCTGCTTTAGGATAAGAAATTGAGGGGAAAGTGTCAGGGTAGTGTTTTGCTTGGGGTTTTAGTGGAGACAAAATATCTTCAACTACCAGGGAAGATAATGTACGAATAAGAAAACTCCCTGAGCCATCAGAGGATGTGTTTTCAGCTTTTTCACATTTTCACTTTATTTTCTTACAGCAATGAGCTAAGACAAGCCACAAGTCCCATGGCCGAGTTGGCCAAATCCATGCACCCTACCTGGACAGCCGTGAATTGTAAATCGCTATTTTATAAGAATTTAACTTTTCCCTTTCCAAAACAATCAAACGCGGTGGGGAGGGGGCCGCTAATCACTACAGAAAATACACTGCAGCTTCTTTCTTGAAGTGCCAACTCCAATAAGTTCTCCGGGTGAAATTAGATGCTCATTCCTCTTCCAAACCATGGTCCCCCGGGGCCACACGTCCCAAGTCAGGGCTGAGAGGCTGCTCTACCACAGCCCAGCGTTACACCCATTTCTGCAGTTTTTTAACTACTGCATGGAGCATGAACCATATCCCAGCCCACTCAGCTTTCCAGCACTGTAATAAAAAAGGATGTCCTCATAGTTTCCACATTCCTGCACTAATGAGTGGGCCAGTCTGTATCTGCCCGCGGTTTCTCACAGTGTTTTTTGTTGTTGTTTGGTTGCTTCTCCAATGAGCTATGGGGAGGAAAGAGAGTCGGAGCCGGGATAAGGAGTAGAGCAGAGAGGTTTCTTGGCTCCTCTTTGTGCAATGGGTCCTCTCCGCTGCAAGAAGATGTTGACCCTTGGCCACCTCACCCCTAGACCGAGAATGGGGTTCAGGGAAGGATGTGGGGGGCAAAACAAGACTGAAATGCCTCTTTTTAGGCTTCCTGTGCATTCCAGAGTGTTAAATTTTGGGAGATGTGCACGTTCAGGCAAAGGACAGGAAAAATATAAGAGAACAAATGTTTCAGGAGGGTGCACAAGGTGGAAGAAAAGGGTGGCAAGGGGCACCCAGTTTCCACATCATTTCCAGAAAGCTAACAGTAGTGAAAAGCACTAGAAAGGGTGAAGTCCTTTGGTTGGAGAATGAGCCAGATTTAGAGACAGAATAAATAACAGTGGAAGCACAAATGTGCTACACTGCAAGAGAAATAGAAAGAGAGGAAGAAAGAAAGAGAGGAAGAAAGAGAAAAAAAGGAAGAAAGGGAGAGAGAGAGGGAAACAGAAAGAGACAGAAAGAGACAGAGAGAAAGAGAGGAAAGAAAGAGAGGAAAGAGAGAAGGAAAAAGAGAGGAAGAGAGGAAGAGAGAAAGAGAGAGAGAGAGAAAGAGAGAGAGAGAGAGAGAGAGAAAGAGAGAGAGAGAGAGAGAGAGAAAGAGAGAGAGAGAGAGAGAGAGAAAGAGAGAGAGAGAGAGAGAGAGAAAGAGAGAGAGAGAGAGAGAGAGAAAGAGAGAGAGAGAGAGAGAGAGAAAGAGAGAGAGAGAGAGAGAGAGAAAGAGAGAGAGAGAGAGAGAGAGAAAGAGAGAGAGAGAGAGAGAGAGAAAGAGAGAGAGAGAGAGAGAGAGAAAGAGAGAGAGAGAGAGAGAGAGAAAGAGAGAGAGAGAGAGAGAGAGAAAGAGAGAGAGAGAGAGAGAGAGAAAGAGAGAGAGAGAGAGAGAAAGAAAGAAAGAAAGAAAGAAAAAGAGAAAAAGAGAAAGAAAGAAAAGTAATTTGATGCTTTAACAATCCTGGCACTCAGGAAAACGATTTTTTTTTGAAAACTGTCATTTGTTTAGGGCTCCAGTACTCCTACCCAGACGCATCCATCCTCCATTCACAGAAGACACAGCCAACATATTCATGGCTAACCCAAGGCATTCCTGATCTTTTGGACTTACTATATTCAAGCAGAATAGCTTTTATTGCAATACACACAGTTGATCTGCACACACTGTGGTCTCTGTCCAGGACTTCTTGATGTCAGGCATCCTCACTGCAGACACTGAGGTCCGGAAGCAGCCTAGACAAATAGCCAAAACGCTATTTTAATCTAGCCAGAATATTTCCAAGTGAAAAAAAAAAGGGCACTTGGATTAGTCTGCCTGTGTAGGGGAACCTTAAAGATGAAGCCAAGCCCCGGTGGGAGTCCAGAAGCCCAGCAGATAGGCCAGGTGGAGAACAAGCCCCGCGTCACTTGTGATCCAAATGAGAACTGTGGACACGAGAAATAAATGTGACTTTCCTAAGCGCAGAGGATGCTTGCAGGGCCAGCGAAAACTGCATTTCCCGTATGAAAGTGTTAACAAGCAGTGAAGGAACTGAAGCGCATCTAATTAAAAATGCATACCGAGGCAGAAAGACAGAGAATAAGAGTAAACAAATGGCAGAGACCAGATTTGTTTGCAATAAATGAGGAGGAAAACACCACACAATGCAAATGCCTCCCGCGCGAGGGCCGTGGAGTGTGGCTAGCAAGCAGGGCCATCGCTCTGCAAAACCACCTCGGCGATGGAGGGCGGGAAGGGGGACAGCCATGACCATGAGCAGAAACACGGACCCTTGCTGGGATTTTTTTCTTTCTTGCCATTTCAAAGCAGGTACTTACTACACTATGATTAGACTGAAAAAGATGGTGCCGCTTTCCTTTAAGCAAAAATTATGGCGTTTTTGAGTCCTGCATCAGTGAGCAAGAGCGAGTGCTGTGTTCATCCCCTCAGGATGCCCACGCAAGCTCAGTCCCCTCCAAATGGGGATAAAAGTTCAATTTTATTTCATGGTCTCGTCTTCCTCACTACAAATCTCTCCTGACAGTGTTTCTGACTGCTAAACTGACCCATTTTGAGCGACTGATCTGAAACATCTGTCCAAGAGATTAAAAGCAACATTCAAATGATACAGCAAGCTCCAGTCCAAAGGTGTGGAAGAGCTAGAACGTGAAAACATTAAGGAACAGAAGGAAAATCTTAGGCAAATAAGTGCACTAACCGTGTGGATTTTGAGGCGTGCATCTTTTCCCTGGAAGTTTTGCCAACTGCCACATAATACAGGAAGCCAGGCTTCAAAATATTTAAGGTTGCATTTCTCACAATTTCCTTCTTATCTTTCATAAGACTTACATTTTAAAATGTCAACTTACATATGGGAATGTTTAATCTAAAGGATGCTGATCCATCAGGAAACTTTTAAAATCTTCTCCAGGAGTTGTTTTTTTTTTTTTTCTTTTCTTTTTCTCCCCCTTCTCTCTGGCTCCTAATCGATTGCTTCTGTGTTGGTTGAACCTGTTTTTTTGGTTGACATCACCTACAACAAGCTGTTCCCCACCAAGCACAGAGGCAGAGGTGCATTTTCTGTTGGAGAAGGCGAGCAGAGCAGGTAAAATGGAAGCAGAAAAGTGCTAACTCTGGATATTTTTGTTGTTGCATGAAAATATGAGCTGTGATCCTCTCGTCACTCACACACTGTGCTTGATTTGAGGAAAGAGGAGGGAGTTTCAGGAACGGTGAGTCAGAAGACAGTGGGTCTCACACTGAGTCAGTGCCCACGCAGGGCTCCTCGGGGCATTTTTCTCTTGGATTTGTCATCAGGTAAGACACAAAACTCAGGTCCTGACCTTACAGTTGAGCAAGAAGTCTTGCAAAACGGGAAAACACCAGTGGTAACAAAACTGGCCCAATTTCAGGTTGTGCAATGGCAGTCTACCTTCTCAGGGTCTGGTCCAGCAGCTGCTGAAGGTGCTGCAAACATTTCCATCGACGTCAGTGGGAGCTGGGCTGGGCCCTAAAGCTCTAAAACACTTCAGAAGGGAAAAAAAAGAAGCTATCCCAACACATTTCCGTTTTCCAAGAAGTAAGATAAAATAGTAAAGCAGCAATTTTCATCCAGAGCTGATTTAAAATGCGAAAGTGCTTTGCAATGGATGCAAAGATTATGAGAACTGCAATGAGTCCGAATACCATTCCCAATGCTCTGCATCACATTTTTGTTCAAATTCCGTTTGCTTACACTTTTGCCACATTACTATATTTAGTTTTAGTACATGTTTCTTACTGCCAATGTAAATTCATTTAACTTTAGGCACACAACAGTTTTTCAATACCTTTCTGTTATTTGGCTGCATAATTAGTTTCCTAGAATATGATTTATTTTAGTTGAGTTTAGCTTTGGCAAGGAAGTTGGAAGGGGGTGGGGGAAAGGCTGTTCTTTACTGCAAGCAAAAATTTACTACTGGCAGCACTGCCATGGCCTGGACACCAGCATCAGAAATCCATCTTTTTCAGGGGAAGGCCAAATTTATCAGGGATGAAGTGAAACCTCCCTCCATCCTCTCCTTCCTCCTCCTCCTGGGCTACCCTCCATTACCCACCAGCTCCATGATGGGACTGAGGATTACTGCTTCATTCAGAAAAAGTGGCAGTTTTTGATGCACTGGATTATATCCAGACAATATTTCTCTCCTGATGTCTTAATATTTGGTTCGACTTTAATAAATTAAAAGATTTGGAGGGGTGATAGAGAGATTTTTTTTCTTTACTAAATGAAATTATTATAATGAAGTCCCTAAATAATTTCCAGTTATCTCTGGTATCATAATAAATTGTGTTTTTTGTCCTCATCCCTTGCCCAGCTTCCCCTATAGTGACATCTGACCAGATATAGGAGTCATCTATAAGTGTAAGGCAGAAGCCAAGGGCTTGGGACTCCCAGTCCATGGAGCAGCCCGCGAGTGTGAGCCCTGCTGGATGAAAGCAGAAAGTCAGTTCCACAGACAGTCATCCAGCAGCTCCAAGAGGCACAATGAGACGGATGACACAGGTGCTGTAATGACACAAAGCTGCAGTGGTTACATACGTTAGGTTACGTAAGTAGGTTAGCTGCTAGTCTTTACCTAGTCTGAACAGTAGTGCTTTAAATAGTGATGCTTATTGCTAGAGCAGATCGAACCAAATCTGTTGGATCGGAGCACTTCCATGAAGAGTCTTCTATTTCTCCCGGTGGCACTTCCATCGTGCTTGGTGACGGGTGGTGCAACCCTACTGCTTCCCCACCTGGGAGCTTCATGGGGCCCCCAAAACTGCTGCAGTTTCACTGGGCACAACCAAGGACCCACTTTTTCCTCATTCCTGCTGTGATGAGAAACAGGGACACCTCAGCACGCAGCATGTCCTCTTAAACCACCCTCTGCAAAACCGCGTCGGGGCCCTGAATAATTGACGCCGAGCGCCCAGGCTGTGTTGCTTACGGGAGCCATCAGGAGAGATTAGCTAGAAGCGAGCGCTGATGCTCTTAACTCCTTACACGTACAGCTGGCCTTGTTTTTCTTGCCACCCTCCCCACTTCACTTAGCACCAAATCCTCCAGGTGCTCAGGATGCAGCGCCCACATTAGCTGTGACGAGGATGCACGCAGAGCTGCTCCCACATGCCCAAGGAGGACGGAAGCAGGTTGAGATGCTCCTCTGCTGCAGGACACTCCTGGGACCACCACAACAGGCATCTAGGTCCTCCAATGTTACACATTCTCTCAGACAAAAAAAAGGGCAATTCCAGTTATATTCCACAATGTTGCATCTCTTTAGAACCTACATTGCTCTACATGGGCTGGCAGTGCTGAGAGGGCATTTGTATTTTTCTCCTGTTACTTTGGATTTATACAAAAAAAAATGCCCCAATTTCCAGTTATTTGCAACAGAATATTGCCTGTCATCTTGTTTTATCTTTTCAGCTTAAGAAAAATAACATAGGACATGATCGCCACTAACGAGATGGCACATTCTATATAACTTTTCCCGCTGTGTTGTTTTATTTACTAGCTTTCAAATCCCTAACCTTCGTCTCTCCAACCTCCTTTTAAATGAAAGGATCCTCTTGTCTCTGTGAAGTTCCTATCATCTGCGCTGGTTTGCATGTTAAAAGTTTCAGCATCCGTTTAGTCAGTGATGGTTATTCCGCTTAATGACTCCTATACCCCTGCTAATACTTTTTCATCTGGCTCTAATATTTTAAGATCTTGTCTAATATTAATGCTAAATGCTAATAATAAAGATTTGGTACTAATATTTTAAGCCTTAGCTGCTAGTGTACTGATGTTTGGGGAGATGCTGGAGTGCTCATTGTATTGGAAGCACTGCCAGGCAAATTTTAATGTCTTTTATGACAACCGCACAAAAATCTGGGCAAATGAATTGAATATATGAACAGATCCCAGCAATTATTTATTTATCCACTATCCCACCAGCAGCGAGCTCTGAATTGGGCTGAATGATTTTGCATGTGTGTTTGTGGGTCTCTCTGCATCTTTTTGATGGACCAGAGAGAAAAATAGCCACAGTGCAAAGGAGCAGGGTAAGGGAAGAGCGGCTTCTTCACCATGTTATACTGAGAACCAACTGCACAGAATGATGATAAGGGGCAACAAAAAGAGGAGGTTGTCATCCCCCAGGAATTGCAGGTCGGAATGAGAATCCCTCCAGTGCTGGTATTTGGCCACACTCTAATACACAGCCATAAACACCCACACTTACATTATAATAGTATAACATCCTCCAAATTTACAGGATGCTAGTTTAAAATATATACATATATATATATATATATACACACACACACACCATTATGTAACAGTAGTCTTGCCATATGCAAATGGCAAATAGGACCCATTCTGCCTTCTCTGAAGAACAACCTCTCCACTAAAAATAAAATACTGCGCAGCATTTATTTCACCACTGTTTAAGAGTTAATGAAAGATTTGCACCTGTACAGCTGTTGCAGCCTGAAACTAGCTCGCGGAGTGAATGTGTTTTCTGGTTGAGACAGTTGTAAATGCCTTGAGTAAAAACACTGAGGACTGCTAATGGATAGGTTTATTTTAAAGCATGCCATCTGCTATCAATCATAGAGAAGTATAGGAAGCAAGTTTGGCTGTGCTCCCTTCTTGCGAGCCTGATAAAGACAGGGCTGTGGTACTCTGGAACATTTAGTACTCAAGAGAATAAAACATCAAACCTACTCAGCAGCTCCACTAACAATAATAAAAATGCCTCTGCCTAAAGGTGACATTCTGAATTTACGATTATTTGTGTCTATAAAGTGTATTCTTTGGCTCCTGACTCATTCTGACTGTCTCACTACAAGAACAATACATTAAGCCTGCCTGAAGTAAATGGAAATCCTATCCTTTTATTAAACCGGCAGCTAGTACCTGAGACGTTCGAATGCCCTGTAGGACCCAAGAAGGTTTTCTGCTCTAAGTGTTAATTCTTTTGGCAGGATTAAAGTCAACTGCAAAGAAAATGCTTGTTTTTGTGCACTCGGAACTAAGCTGTTCTTCAGGTAAATGCATCTTTTAAAGAAGAAGAATAAAAGCAAGA
Organism: Crypturellus undulatus; assembly: GCA_013389825.1. NCBI lineage: Eukaryota > Metazoa > Chordata > Aves > Tinamiformes > Tinamidae > Crypturellus > Crypturellus undulatus. The sequence continues at coordinate 1,016,508 of VWPW01008057.1, read as the reverse complement.
AAACCCAAGGCAGGTTCTGAATATGCAAACGATCACAAAATGAAGACTGCAAAAACGGCAATTCACCCTGTTAGCTCATATTTTATGCTACTTAGCGTTTGATAGAGGAAAAGCTTATGCTGTAAGAACCTGCCCAGAAAAACCATGCACAAAATCTCGCCAATCCTCCTTCAAAGTGCTGAACTTTACATGTTCTGAGATTCTCCAGGAGCGAATCCAGGGATTTTTAAAATATATTTTTGCCTCTTTTTTTTTTTCTCCTGTGCTGCCTTTGCCTTAGCAAAGGCAGTTGGAAGATGCACATCTACTTCACCGAGATACGCAAGCACTTGGGTAACTTCCGAGGAATGAATCATTCCTTTGGCTAACAGCACTTCCCTCTCCTCTCATTTGCCCTCTGGTACCTCGTGGATCAGGGGCTCTTCAAGCCTGCCTGCGTAAAAATAATTTAATAAATAACGCTTCCTGACAAATCCACCATAGATATATGTTTATATATATACGTATATGCACATATACATAAAAAGCTTAGCAATGAAACATTCCATATCCGATAACGCTCGGCTCCTATCTCCTATCCACAGCTTAAAATCCTCTTGCACGTCTGCTGCTGATGGAAAGTATTGCGGTGGAAGCTTGGGGAAAACCCACCTGGTGATCACCTCATGAGCCTAATTAAAGTTAATAGAGAAATTAAAAGTGGGCAGAAATTGGAACGGCAACATGGAAAAAAAAAGTAAGCGCTAGGAAAAGAAGGCAGATAAAAAGCAATGGGAAAAGTGAGCTTTCCTTTGAAGTCTGCCCTGGAAAGTGATGGTGATTTCTTTGAATGCCCTTCACACCCTAAATGTTTTACACAGTGGGCCATGAGTCCAAGCAGAAGAAAAGAAAGCAGAAGATTAGGCTTATTGGGTTCAAAACACTGAGATGAAGGCTTCTGTGTTCTGTGTTCACAGTTTCGGTCATCCCAGGGGCTTAACTGTCTCAAAAGTCAGTGGTCAAGTGACCACTGATTTCAAAGCATAAGATCAATCCCCTTACCAGGGACCAAGAGGGACAAGAAATAAAAATAATTTCCTCAGTAAGGATCAAAACTAGTGGGTACTAGTGAGCAAGATAAAACAAAACAAAACAAAAAGACAATTAGGAGAATATAAAGGCAAAAGGAAAGCACAGAGGTAGAGGAGACTATTCTAAGGGGAGACGCGTCATTCTTAGCAGTCAGTAGGAGGAGAGCAGAGTTCAGAGTTTTAACACTGCAGAAACAGAGAAATACTGCACACAATGCTGGAGTATGTGAAAGCAAAGCTCAAGTAACGGGAAAATCAGTGGGAAAAAAAGAGCTATTGAGGCTTCAATCTGTGTGATCTTCCATGATTTGCCTCATAAGAAAAGAAACATCAATGAATGTCTCATATATCAAAACCATATCTATGCCAAACCAGTTGGTTAGGTGCTTCAAAAAGTGAGAAAGTCACATAAGGGCACGTCATAGCACTTAGACTGAGGTCCAGTCATGACCATCAGAACACCAAATTGAGAAAAACTCATTTTATCAAAAATTGTAATTTCATCTAATCAGAGGCAGTTGTTTCTACAAAGATGGTGTTGGATAAGAGTTTGAAATTCAGGGTGTATTTTTTGGGTAGCAGGAGGGAACAGACAAAGTTATTTCAGGATCTCAGTGTCCTGAGTCATTCCAAGACCCCACTTTCCTGCCCATCCTGGATTCACAGGAGGCTCAGGTTCAAATCCTGACTACTCTGAACTGAGGGTGAAGAGTGTCCAGCAAGAGAAACAGTCTTTGTAGCCTTTCCCCATAACTTTTTGTAGAAAAAAAAATCCCAAGGTTTTTATTCTGTCTCCCATAAGAAACAGAAATGTAAAGACTTCAAAATGTTTCATGAAACAAAATTCTTGATTCTGGACAGCCCTAAACACTGTACTGTGCAGTGGTTCAAAGGTGTAATGCTCCTGAGAGTGCTGAAATTGTGAACTTCCCAACTTTTCTATTAACTTTATGGGTCTTTTTTAGAGTTCCATCTTTAGTATACCCAATTCATTATCCTGTGCAAGCCTGCAAGCTCGGAGCAGCTTGCTCACCAGAGTTCAAGTCACTGACACACAGTTCACTGCAGCTCTAATGAAAAACTCCAATAATTGGGCCTGCATTGCTAAGATTACACATTAGGGGCCATAACAAGAAGAGAAATACCTGCAGATTAGCATGGCAATTTGCTGCTCTAAATCTGAACCTTCTAATCTCTTCCTTTTTTTCTTTTCTCTTCTTTCTTTCTCTCTCCTTTTTTTTTTTTTTTTAAGTAAGTAGCAGCCAAGGAATATGCGGAAAGAATTAAAAATACATTTACTATTTCAAGCAAGATTTGCAGTTTGCTTAGGTCAGAATTATCTCCACAAGGATGAAGACACCAGATCCGTATGCACAGTGCTGGTTAATGCTACCTACCCATGGCTCCCTAAACATGAATTAAAATAAGGACTTGCCATGTTAGCTTTGCTGGTGGAACGAGCAGATTTCAAACACACTGGCCAAGTGAAAAGCTGAATTGGCAAAATAATGAGATCAAGGGACAGGGAATGCCCTGGGCTTTGAGTAATTAGTGAACTCCATAGTCTAGTTGTGCTGCAACTAAGCCAACACACCTCTAATGCAAACTGGAAGCAGAAATATGAAACATGGTAAGATTTAAGCGAAGACTTGACTCTAAGAACAAGGGGTGACTGCAAAAATAAAATAAAAAGCAAAAGAGGCAGCAACATTTCTCATAGGGACCAGCTGAAATTATTAGGTATTTTTAGACAAATCAAGGAGAAGGACTATCATGTGTGAGTTCCATCGCTGACAATTTTTAAACTTATTATGTGAATATCAAGAAATATGCCTTCTTATGATCTCTGTTCTGAGCTACCTGGAAATAACTGCTTTTCCCAAATTTATTTCACACAGCCCCAGTCATCTCAGATATTGAGAATGAAGCAAAGCCCTGTGAAGCTCTTCACTCCAGGTGGCTGCTGACAGCAAAAGAGTAAAATTTTTGTTGCTGTTTGGGTGCTGGAGGAGGGTTTGGTGAGCACGATGCAGTTTTGCAATGTTCAATTACCATATTCATAGTTGGACTGGTAAAGAAATTGAAAAAAAATCATGCCTAATGGCTCGTCTACCTTAAGCTAAACTAAACACTTATAAATGCTCTTAATGACCATTTTTTAACCACTTGTTGGATTTCATGGCCAGTTTTCTCCTCTCTCTTTTTTTTTTAATAATAAACCAGTTGCTATTCAGAGACATCCATAACCCAATGGTGGCTTTGATTTATGACATCTCTTAGGCACCAGAATTTCAATTTGAGTGCTGAACCCCAGAGAAGATCCAGATCCTCCAGCTAGTTTTATATTTGAGTCTTTTAAAGCAACATAGAGCTCAAAGCCCTTTGCCCATGCTTCTTTCATGCTGCCACTTGTACTGAAGCAGGAATAATACTTTTCAACTAAAGTAGTTTGAATGATAGCGCTTAAATTAGGCTTTCAGGTATGTTATGAGACAGGTACACCAAACCCATCAAGGGCCATGCAGTATTTTGGCATCCCGGCCTTTCGAAAAGCACCAGGAACCGGCTGACCTTCTCCATAGTTCTCCCAAAACCCCTGTGGCACAGGACACTGCTGCTCCCAGTGCAGGAAAACAAGCTGCCAATGCATAAATACGTGAAAAATATTTATCACCCACTCCTAGCCATGTTGAAAAGAAACCTGTTGTGGTTAAATGACTCGGTCAGTTCTTCAGGGATTTTCCGAAGTTTCCTATAAAAAGAAATCTGTGGGAAATGAAAGATTGCATAATCACTAACACATGCCAATTCACATAAGCCTATTATCTTTTATGGCATTTTGTACTCTATTGTCCTTACTCTAGTGAATTGCTATCTTACAATTCTTTTCCCTATTAAATTATTTACACATTTTGTTCTCTCCAGTCCTTTTGCATCAGTAAGATATTTAGCATCTCCATTAAGAAAGAAAGCAAAGACAAAGTGTCTGTTACCTGTTTTTCACAGCATGATTTACTCACCTTCGCAGGAGTATTAAGACAACAGAATCATTGAAAATGGGAAGGACCTCCTCAAATGAGAAAGACAGTAATATTAATTATTAAAGCCAAAAAGATTTTTTTTCTTAAGATCCATGCATTTTGACAGACCCTTGCTAAGGTCTTGAATAAAAATGGCCAGCACTCATAGCTTTAAAATTACACATTCCCTAGAAAATGCAGAACGTTGCCTACCGGTCATCTGAGTGCTTTTTAGAAAGACACCCAAAGTGTGTTAGAAGCCTTAATCTCAACACATTTTAATCAGATTAAGTTGTTGAAACATAGACTTCAATAAGAGTTTCAGACCCTTGAAAATTTTGGGACTTTGGCTCTTAGGAGCCTGAATTTGTCTGAAAGTCAGCCAGGACTTCACCTTTTCAGTTAGTCTCGAATCATGTTTTTAGTGGCACTTTTCAGCTCTGTGCTCTTCCCAAGAACAACTAATTAACAAATGTATGAATCATAACGATGCGGTCACCTTTCCAAAAGGTGTGGCCTCTGGCCTTTCTATATTTTTTAAATTAAGTAAGGGAAAAGCAGAGAATATGGAGGATTTTGACCAAGGAGCCACAATCCCATTTCTTTAAAACGCCCTAGATTCTGGAAGTAGTGATCTTGACAAGTATAGCTCTAGGATCACAGCAAAGCCCAAATTAGCTGCTATGATCTTTACATTAGGCTGGCTTGAAGACGTGACACTGAATGTATGTGTTGCGGTGTCTAGATTGAATTTCTCTTTTAATTAGAAATAATTTGCAGCACCGTTTGGCAGCATTCACACCCCACAAACACATGCCTGTTTTCGTGCACCTCCAGCACTTGGCATCCTCTGCCAAGGCCAACCTTTCCATATGGACAGGTACCCAGAAAAGTTTATAGACAATTATGAAGTGCATCCATCTTCCATCACCCTGCCATGCATGCGGGATGCAGACGGAGCGGCTGCTCCCTCTCTTTCCTTCTCTAAGGCCTTTATCTTCTTTTCTTGACTCTCCCTACAAAACTGGGTCAAGTCATATTCCTATAGGTCATGTAAGATCTTGCTTGGTTCTACACCTTCCCATTAGCAAGGCTTTCAAACTATTTGGTCTATTGGTAACATTTTAAAACATTTTATCAGCCTATATAATTTTATAATCAGTTTGCTATTTTCACTTAAAAAAAAATGTAACTGATCAGACACCTAATGTTACTTAAGTGCATGTAGATTTTTTTGTGGTTGAATAATAACATCTGTTTTGATTTTTCAACCACAAAAGTGCGTTTAATCTGGCCTTCCTTTATTTGAACTTTTCACATCTGCTCAGGCCTGCTTCCCATAAACTAAATACCAGATCCTTTCACAACATAGGAAATTTACCTGCACCACTTCTTGTCCCAGCTCCAAAGGCTTCTATGTAGGAGGCAGATAAAAATGCCAAAAGACTAATAAATATAGCCTTAGTGCACTGTATATTTATTAAACATTACTATTTATTTCCTTTATCCCAAGTGTTTGATATTCACAGGCCTAATCCTACCAACCTTATTTTCATGAATGAATTTAGTTTTGTTTTATAAAGGGTAAAGAATAGAGGATGGTGCCCCACATTCATTACAAAATTTAGAGGTAAAATTACAAGGTTAGCTCCAAACTCAGTCAGAAACCAGAGGAATGAGCAGGTTTGCCATGTTTTGAGGAGCAGAAAGAAATCATAAGAAGAATTTTTCATGCCATTCTCGGCTGCTTAAAAGTAATCGATACTGGGTTATGGCACGTTTGGCTTGTTCTGATCTCTTCAAAGACAGGCAAAATCAGGCAGGAAAATAACTCTAAAGAGAAACAGGTTTCATTAAAAAAAAAAAAAAAAGAAACTGAATTCAGCAGAAGCTCAGATCCTCAAACCTAGATATGTTTAGTTTATAAAAAGATAGAAAACGGAAGTGAGAGGACAGCATCAATATTTTATGGTATTCCAAATCTCAAACCATATATATTACATATATGTATATAATTATATATAGAGAGAGAAAGTCAAAACCCACTAGCCCCAGTGTCTCAAATAGATGTGAGATAGGGAATTACGGCAAGGACCACAGTGCCTTTGAGGACAGCTGGAGAGGAAAGTCTTCAATATCCAGGCCCTGCCCTTGATTTACATCTTGATTTTTAACTTGTGCACAAAGGATTGAAACTGCGTCACGATGGAAGAGTCCTGAGAATCACAAAGACCTTAACAAGTCAGAAATGGATTAAAAAGCACTTTATGGCTTGTTAAAGAAATACCCCTGTTCCTCAGAAGCATTTTTAGCATCTTATTAGCGGTATTTGATCTGAATAACATATTGACTAGTCATTTGAATAGGAGATGAATCCTTTCTGCCGGATCACAAAGGGAGTATAAATTCAAATGAGGCACTTCTCCAAATTTTTATTTTAACGTAGCCCCAAAGGGCCAATAACATCCGTAAAGATGTTCTCTGTGCCCCAAAAAGACTACCCTAGTGATGTTTTAAATCACGCATCTTTTTCTTCCTTAGAAGAAATAGTTTGGTTTACATTTAACTTAAGTGAAAATGGGTTTGAATTTCTCTTTTACTTGGTTTCTGAAATGCCCAGTACCTATTTGGCTTAGGAAAAAAAATCTCAGACAATATCTACTTGGACCTTTTTTTCAATTCCATTTTTCAAGGAACCAGGACTTTACCATCAGTGAAATTCACAGTCAGTGTCTCTCCCCTATGAAGTAGTACAGAATTTGATGAATGAAAAATAGGAAAGCCATTTTTCATATCAGAGAAATTTGTACAGACCCTCAAATCTTTCAACTGATCTCCGATGTGAAATGCTTTTGGTCTGTTCCAACGCTCTGTTTGGGAACATGGACATTGCTGCGGTGTTCGTGAGCAGACTGGCAATTACCTAACATTTGGCAAAAGCCAGAAAACTTATTTCTAGTCATCTTTGAGTAGTTTTATGTTATCTAAGTTTTTGCACTTAGGAATAAGTTAGAGACCTCCAGCTCATTTTAAAAACAGTAATTTATAGCGGCACAGGCATTATGATTTTACAGTGTTTTGATAGTTACGCCTTCACTATCCACATGGAACATTTAAAAATGGATTAGAAGTCATTAATCTTGGAAATATCAGGGATTCTCAGTTTAAAGAGGGACTCAGAACATTTGCAGCTTAGGTTTCTTTCTGCATCTAGGTATATGGTTTTATTAAAGAATTATATTCTGCTGCAGGAACAGGTAAAGAATTATGCTTAGAAAACACATTCTGGTAAAAGCAGTGGATCATAAATCAGGGATGTGAATACTCTGTCATAGATACTCTTATGGACCCTGGACAAGTATTTGGATTGTAAACCACTTTAGACAGAGACTGTCTCTTATTATAATCTTCAACGGTGCTTAATGCACTGGATCTCCATATGCAATTTCATCCTCAAGGCATAATAAGATAATAAATATAATCTCCTACTTTATTAGAAGACTTTCATTTGAAAATTTTAATACCTTAAAGTTGGAGAACAGGTTAAATCAAATCCTTACATTTTCCACACGTATTCCTTGAAATACAGGGGAGATATTGGCTCAGTCTCAATCTGTGAAGGAGGCTGTTCCATCTCCAGGAGCTTGACCTCAGATGCTGGGTTCAAATATACCTCCGCTCTGGTGAACAACAGGTCCAAATCCAAATCTAGATCCCAGCAGTACAGTCCCAACTGTATTTAAAGGAAAGTTTTAAAGAAAGAGAAAAGCTAGGATCATGAAAATCTCTATTTGAAAACTGAATGCACAAGATTTATGGACCCAAGCAACTACTTTTTTTCTTTTTTACCATCTGTAAAATCAAAAGTAGCACAAGATTTCCCACTTATACATACTATATGCTTGCTATATGCAAATAATTTTTTTAAAAAAAGTATTATCCCCATATTCTGAAACTTCTAAGGATTTACAGTTTCTTTAAGTATTATCTGCTCTGCAACTTAGGCTATAGTCAGAATTAATTTTTGCATAGAAAGAAATATTTTCGCTATTTACTTTTGCAAAATGGCTTATGACTAGTGAAAGCAATGCATACAACAAAACTCATGGGTAACGGCCTGAAGTATGATTAATATTCTTAAATGACAAGTGTGTTTATTTCAGTAGGACAGAATGTATACATTGGGTCAAGATGCATGCAAAAACAAGTCCTACAAACTGCCAGTAAGCGCCTTGCATGATCTTCTGAGTACAATCTTCATTTAGAGAACAGTCAGAAGCATGGCAAGTAAAGCACCAACAACACTAAAGGAAACTTATAAATGTTTGCAAATTCATTTTATGGATTAATGACCCTACATATCAGAATTGACATTTCCAGGACAAATCACTTCTTAATCCTACAAATATTTCAGCAGTTTTTGCTTACACCAAAGCAGAGGCAAATTTTCCCTTCTTTAGATCAAACAAGCCCCAAAATCTGGGAAGATTTAACAGTAAAATAAAAACAATGGAGAATGTAAATGTTAACCATCTGTAATTTTTGTTACTGCTATTCCTTGTTATGTGATATCTCTATCAATAGTGCTATAATGTTACTTTTGTTCTTTCTTGCAACTTTTCCATCTATAATGGTTAATCATTGATAAACAAGCACTTTAACTGACTTAAAAAGTGGCAATCATTTCAGCTAAATTTAACTGTGTAAAAGTCAAACACCTACTCCAAGCTACTTGTGAAGGCTCCTTCTATAGATAGTGGTGACAGATTGGCACTTCCAGAGAGAGATTTATCCTACCTGTCTTACACACTTGCTTTAGGATGGGATTAATCACCCTCTGGAAGTACTTTCTTCTTTGCCTTGCCTTTGACTGCTGCAGTATAAAGCAACACACCTTTCTTGGAAAAAAGAAAGGCATAGAAGAGAGAGAAAAAAAGAGAAAACCAAGGGGCCGCTGCAGGCTTTATCTTGCATCCCCAAATGTATTTATCCTGAAAAGAAGCCACTTCCTCTAGGATGCAGAAAGTCTCTTCAAGGTCTATATGACACAGAGGGTCCCTGTGTGGAGTAGGTAGATAGTGAAGACAGAAGAGCTATTGGAGTACAGCCAGTCCTTACTACTGTGATTTTCAGGTGCCCCAATCATCTGCCTTTCCTGCTGGGAAGCATGAAGGAGATTATCATCTAACTCATTTAGCCCATGTGGCATTACCCACAGAAATCCTGTTTTACACCATAGTTTCAATCTCAGTGGAGTTTCAGTGACAAAAATGTTTCTCTGGGCTTTGGCAGAAGGAGAGGCCTGGCCCATAGTTACTCTACTGCAGTAGAAGCAAAGCAAAACCAGCATCTCTCTTTTTCACATGAGAGCAGCTCCAGCTCAAAACAGAGAAGGACCACACACCAACCACGGCTTCAGGACATGAGCCTTAGGAGGCAATTCAACGGAAACTTCTAATACCCTTAAAATCATTCAAATGAAAAGATGCTGATGCTGATGAGGGAAGAAACATTCTTCTTGGCGTCCCTCCATTTCAAATTCTGCTATAGTGACAGTATCTGGATTAGACTCCAGGACAGTATTTCTAAAACAGCAGGAACCCTGCTTACTGCATCAGTTTTAAATTATAAGCCTTCCAAAGATGTCAACACCACTTTCCTGGAGACTTTCCTGAAATTAAAATCCTGAGATTTTCCCCTGAGCCTTCACAGAATCATATGGATCCATCACCCAATGCCACTATTCGTATTATGATTTGCCTATGTTGGGTCACTGTTACTTCTTCATTTCTGCTCTCTAGTCAGCTCCACTCTTTGATGTTACTCAGTCACTATTTCCTCTCCCTTTACTTTTATCTCTGTCCTGGCATTCTTCCTTTTAGCATCCTTTCTACCAGATGGTCTCCATCTCTCCTTCAGAAGTGCCTAAATATTCCTTCTGCCTCCTCTTGATCTTCCCCCAGCAGCAAACCTCTTCATCCTACAGAGCTAGAATACCAATGGATTTATCCTCCTTGCTGCTCTGTGTCTTTCTCACACTTTGAAAAGGAATTCACTGCAAGCAGCTAACATCCCATCCTCATTATGCAGGATGCACTCATTTATAAGAGTTTACCCAGGAGAAAAATTCAGGCGGGATGTACCAGCATACTGGTACAATTGCATTTTTTTTTTCAAGTGATGTGATTTTTTTCATCTGATGTCTGTGAGCTGAACTGAAGCTCTATGTTTTTAAACAGGAGCCTCAACTTTTGCATTTGGAAATCCATATGGATCCTTTAATCTGAAGGTCAAAACAGCTTTCATTAAAGATACTGAAAACAATGATACTTTGTATTCACCAGCATAATTATATAAAGATGACTCAATACTGTAATATCATCAGAGGATTCAACAAAGGCTCCGTATTATGTATCTTTAAGATGGGCTTTAGAGACTGTAAGATCAGGCTTCAGAAGTTTACACGGGGAGGAAAAAAAGCCTTGTCACCATTTATATCTTCCTAATAGGTCACTGAAACTCTGCGGATAACAAATGCTTTGACTTGCAGCTGGCAGTGCAGCATAATCAAGAATAAAGCTCTGGATATTTTTTTTTGTGGAAGTACAAGCGCTTACTAAATGCTGCATAATAATGCATTATATATTACACAAACACAGTGACGTGGGATTTGTGTTCCTCTCTTTAAAAGAGAAGAAAGAACCCCGAAATGACCCTCTGTTCATAAGTTACTTTGAAAAAGGCTTGGCCTGAAACCACTTCACAACTATTGATATAGCCCGGGTTTTGTACATAAATCTTAAATATAAGCAGTGCTTCAAATCTAACTAAGCAATAACAAAGCTTTAGTTTTCAGATTCAATTGCCTTCAAATCCTTTGCTGAAGTCCCCTTGGCACTGTCACTTCAAAATCAGGATAATGCAGCGTAGGGTTTCCCAGTGTCAGAAAAACAAAAGCTTTATTGAATAAATATGTGTGAAAACGCTGCAAACAAAACCATCCCGGCAGACACCACCTGACTGGCCCGCGGTGACCTTCCCTGTGCCCTGCATGTCACAGTGCTGTCCCTTTCTCTGCTCTTTGCTCTGAAAGAAACCTGTAGGAAAAAAAAAAAAAAAGCATCTTTTCCTGGCAGGAACCTAAAAGAACAGGCTAGTGGACAAGGTAACCCGGAATTCCTCTATGCATTTAGCTCCTGATTAATTAGTATATCTTTTTTATTTTCTCCTTCTATGAGAAGTTTAAAAAAATATAGAAGAAAACAAAAAACTTATGGTCCTGATAATCACCTAACTCCCAGTTTTGCAAAGAGCGCTTGCAATTCTACCCTGTCATCAAAATGTAAAGGCAGAGTGAAAAATTCAGTATTTACTATGTGGTACCTCACTCTGCTCTGAAAAAGGATGACTCAGGAAATGTTTTTCTTCTTTCCACACATCATCTTCCAGCATATATTGCACTAGTTAAAATACTAGCTCATAGCATACTAGCCTACCGCAAGGCAGCGGCATGTCCTGATGTCCCGGCGGGAATGTCTTACTTCTCCTTTTCCCCTCTCCTCATGGGACAGTGGTCTTGGGCGTCCAAGCCACCAAAGCTGGACTCTGCAATTAGCTTCACGCTTTTAATTGCTACCACCAAGAGCTAAACCACTAGCTCTGGTTTACAGCAGAAAGCACCAGACAACAGCTAAAGCAGAATATGTTCCTCTGGATTAGATCTGATATTTTCTTCTAAAAGATTCTCACTCTTTTTAATTTGCTAGCCTTCTATTTCACTTTACTATGAAAGAGCTTCAATAATCTTCAGAAGCACAAAGAATCTAATGAAAAATGCATTTTTGTTAGCAGATGAAGTAACAAGGATTTTTCAGTTGTAAAAGGTTCATCTCAATATGTTTGCATTAAAAGGCAAGACTTGCTGTTAATTCTATTTCTGACTCATTAAGTCCATTTTAAAAAATGTACAAAGTAATTATTAAAAAGCAACTCATGAGCTGTGGAGTAAGAAACAACAAATGGGCTGTTATAACAAATACGAAAAAGTGTGAACCTGTAGTTCAAGTACCCAAGAATCGCTGAGACATCAACTATCTGGAAAAATCTTCTTTGAAGACTTTAAAGATCTCCGTCAGGTTTGGCAGTGACAACTGATAGTCACACTGAGGCAACGCACTGTTTTATCTCAATCTGACTATTAGATGGTGCCAGCTCTGTCCCCAGCCTACCTGCTCCTCTGAAGCCAAAAGCATCTGGTTTGGTTTCCCAGCTTATATATAATTATAAAACCTCGACTTTTAGGTCTAGGCAGTGATGGGGTATCACTCCATGTCCCTTACTACACATCAGATTACACATCTCATGGTTGATGTGATGCTACGTCGCTGCTATTTCATTGGGCTACGTCTACGATGTTCAGCAGATGTCCAGCTCCTCACCGTTAAAAGGGGCAGATTTAACCAAAAAGTGAATAAATGTTACAAATTGAGGTAGAGTTATCCCACAATATAAGGGATCAGTCTAGACAGAGACAGAAATAATTTACTCACAGATCAGAAGCAGACAAATGAGTGCGAGAGGGAAGAAAGGCTAACGTGCACTGCTGAAGGGAAGATAAGAAAGAAGCTGTTCGTCTCATGTATGGGAACCAACTGCTGAGTGTGTATTTCCTATGTAATTTTGGTATCTATCCCCAGGTTGTTAATCTGAAACATTTTGCAGGAAGTGGACCGTCTATTTAATTTAAAATGCTGTTTGGAACACTACAGGACTTTCAGATAATTCAACAAACACATTAGACTCTAAATCTGTGTAGCATAAGGATTTTCAAAAGTAGATGTATATGCCTAGCTTAGGCAAGAGGGCCTGGGAATTCTGTCTAAACGCACAAGTTCTTGAACCCTGAAATCATTGGTATTTAAATACTTCCACATTCTTCCAAGATGACTGTTTACTGGTTATATCAAAAATAAAACTTCTGCCCAGTTACACATGCATTACAGTAAGGACATACAGCATTCCTCCACAGCTAGCAAGGGTGAGTGCACACTGAGCACAAACAGGGAGGTCATATCCAAAGCAATTAACATAAAAACTGATAACCTACAAACTAAGGTGACTGCTTGTTCATAAATTAACACAGAGTAGCCTGGTGGGAACAGAATCTTTGCCTTATGTACACATGGCAAAAGTTTGCAAGGGGTTGCAGCCTTTGCAAGGTGAAACCTGTGCTAGCACCATGCAGGCTTTCCTCTGCTTAGACTGAAAAATAATAGTAAAAATCAAACACAAACAATTTTTTTTCTTTCTTTGGGGACTTGGCGTATGCACTTTAACAGACAGGGATGGAAACTTCTAAAATAAATTAAGGAATGTACTTGTCAGTTTATTAATCAAAGTTTACCTGCTTCACATTACAGGGAGACAAATTAAACAAGCTACCATGGTATTCAGAAAACATCTGCTAACAAAGTCAGAAGTAATGATAAACAAACTTGAGTTCCCTTTGTGGTTGATTTTCATCCAGCTGCATTTAATTATAAAAGAGCTATCAAAGAAAGCTCCCCATTAGCAGCTAATTCAGAATGACTTCAGAGGAAAATCCCAGAGCCTCCAGTGCTATCTCTCCAACAACTTTCTCATCTCTGCAAGTGATTGAGATGAGCTGAGTAGACCAGCTTAGTGATCAGTCCTCCTGCTAACTGCCAGAATGAAATGAAAATGATGTCTCTTTTCTGTACCTGTAATTGCGTGTTTTCAAAATTACTCTTATTGGTGGGATCTATAAGATCCAGCAGGCTCTCCTGCAAGGGCTCTGCCAAATGCATCAATGCCAGCAAGCAGAACAGAGATAATTCTAAATGAGTGTCTGATGATATTCCTGAGAAAGCAAACGGACTTGATGTGGCACATTTTTAGATAAAGTCTCTTTGATTTTGGTATTTTCACAATGAAATTAAGATCATTTAAAAATATCTAATTCTGGTTTACGCCCATCAGGGATTTCGGCACTGATGTGGTCCCAGACCGCTGCTCTGAATCAGCCTGGCACATCCAAGCGCTATTAAAATAGAGCAGTCACTCTTAACTACAGAATAATAAAAATAATAAAAAGACAGATAACTTAGCACTTCCCCAGATCTTCTTACATTGAGAAAAACAGGTAACTCTATGGAGTCTGTCTAAGCAAAAATTGGAAGTTTTTAAACATACCCAGAATTACTTTTACATTCTATAAAGTTGAGCAATTATCACGAACCCCAGAAGAAATGTGTACTTGCCAGTCAGTAATCTGCAAGTCCCTTGCAGAGTGCCTCTATTAGAAGGCTTGGCACCTTATGGCAAGCACATAAGGAGGATAATTTTTTTTTTTCCTTATGTATTCTTTTTCTTTAGGCCAGAAGTGAGTGATTCTTCCCCCCAACCTAGCTGTTATCCGTCCAGCCAGCAAATATGAAATCAGAAACCCAGTGTGCCAGATCTGCACAGCTGTATTTGTGCTTCTGCAGATCCCAGAGGAGAGCACACCACATGTCGCTTACTTGACTTGGGGTGGGTTGCTGAGGTGTAAGTTAAAAGGGCAGCTGCACACTCTGGGAAATCTTCCAGAATCATTTTCTACCAATTGCTTTAACAACACCACAAGCAGTGCTGGAGAGGTATAGACCCTGGGTAACACAGGTAGAAAAAGGAGAAACTTTCCCTACATCTTATTTCTTATTCAGTCCCCAGGCTCTCTTGAAAAAATCTGTAGGCACTTTATAGAGGATTTTTCCCCTGCAAGAATAAAGGGGTTGGCTCAGAACGCTGCTATTCTAAGAGGTTATGGAAAGAAAAGGCATTATTATATATCCACATGGTAATCACCCAAGGCCTCATGCAACTATTGCTGCTGATGTGTCTTTCTGACTCCTCTAGAAAGCAGATTATTGCTGTACCTGGCCTAGAAGTTGGAGTGTCGAGGGAAGAAAATGATAACAGGGTTTAACAGACCCTTTGTTTACGTAAACATCCATCCGCAATCTGTGTCTGATGGGGTGAACATACGGCTTTAATTTTACCCTTGGCACATGGATCAAACAATGTTGCCAATATCTATTGTTCTCTTCATAACAATATGCCTGGTGGTTTCAACATATCCTCTCCATTAGCTGGCTTCAGATCAAGCATTACTGTGTATGTGCTTGTGTCTTCATAAAACTGGAATATGGATCTTTTTTCTCTCTCTCTTTCTTCCTTTCTTTGTACCAAATGTGCAAGAGCGAGCGCTGTTGAGAATGGTGGTCAACCGTCACAGTGAGTCACAAGAACGCCTCGCATGGAGGAGCTGAAACGCATGTGGGAAGAAAGGGACGGCTCAGAGGCGACCATAGAGCTTAGGTTTTCCAAAAACCAAAGGAAGTGGTGAGTCAGATCCTTATTCCATTTTGTCTGGGGTTTAGTAAACCTTTCTGGACTTGGCTCACCTCTGATAGACACCAGTTCTGCTCTGGTCAGGCAAGGTAGCAGCAGATTGGGTGTTTTTTGTTGTTTTCTTTTTTCCCCATCTCCTTGCAGTTTCGCTTCCTATCCATTTGCTACAGAAGACCATGATAATGCTCTCTTTCAACTTTTACAAATATGCAGCTTTTGTAGAGGCAGCATATCTGGGGAACAGCTTGAGGAGAAACCTCAGATGGGCTCTCCGAGCCAAAGCGGCCTGTCATCTCCAGGCTAATCTTCTCAGCTCCTGCCTCAGCCTCTGAAACAGCAGTTCCACTTTCTTATGCTTCCAGCAGCAATCAAACTTGACATTTCTCCTCTGCATTGTGCTGCGTTTCAGCCTGTATTTCCAAATATTTGATTCAAAACTCACATAAGTCAATGGAAGGACTCTCGTTGCCCTGAATGTGCTTGAGAGCTGGAATCCTCCTTGCACCAGATCATAAATGCCTACTCTGTATTTGCTAAATTAGGGAGAAAACAGAGACTTTGGCTTTCTCTGGTGTCATTTCCAGGAAAATGGAGCAACTCTCCCTGAAGAAAATCACTGTTAAAGACAATATTCGGGCCATCCCAGGAATTTGTTCTCTCCTTGGTCCTTTCTTCCATCCTTGTTTTGCTTTCCGAGGCTCAGACAACCTCCTAGGAGAGCCAGCGGACCAGCTGAGAGTGCAGTGGCCAAGACATTTCTCCTGATGGTGTAGGGCACAACGGGGCCACGGGCATGTGCTGTGGTGGACAGCTTGCTCACAAGAGCTCTGGGAAAGGAGGCAGCTCGAGGAGATAAACACCATACATCACCCGCAGTAGTCATCAGCAAGCAATTTTTTCCACACTCTCATGGTGCTCCTCCTCGCTGGAAGCACTAATGTTAGCTTGTTTCTCCTAACATCATACCTCCCTCCAGCTACACCATGTCTCTTCACTATTCTCTGACTTCAAGCTGTTTGTTGTTTTACCTTTTGAACGTGCTCACAGTAAGCCCAGCAATTAAAAACATCTCATCGACCCTCTAATGCTGCATCCTGCTGCAGATACAGGTCTGCTAGGTTTGCTTTTACCCATGCTAAGCATGGGTCACCTCACATTTGGGTCCTCAGAGCAACTGCAAGGCTTCCTTTAGACCGCAGACTGCAATTTAAGAGCTTTAAGAAGAACAGGACTAAATGCTGCTCATGTACTCATATGTATGCAGTACTATCATAGTATCATAGCTACCCAAGCACTCCAGCCTATTCCTGACTGTCAACAGCAAATGTTTCTGTACCAACCCCTTCTCCAAGACTATCAGAAAGTAATTCTCACTGCTGCTCAGAGCTAAGGTAGGTTTTTCTTGCAGTAATGGCATGGCAAAAGCAAGGGAAAAGAGGGAAAAGCCTTTGTTTTATTTTCAGAGCTGTTTTATCGAGAATTAAAGAGCTCTAGAACTGCTCTAAATGAACTGGAAAGCCTCACAGTAGCCGCAAAGTCACAAACTTGAACCCATCTATAAACAGAAGTGAGTCTTCAGATTCCCTGGTGAATGAATCATGTAGTTTCTGCATTTTTTTTAATGCTGGGATTGTACCAAAGATTGGGAGAAATTCCCCAAGAAGCAGCTGCAGAATAGGGAGAGATTGAGTCTGCATGGTTTAGGCCTATGGAGGAAAAAATGGTGCATTAACTTTGAAATTATGTAACACCACAGTTATGAACTTATTACAGAATTAATTATCTTACTTCAAGTGGCACTCATCGACACATGATATTTTGTCTAATCCTCTATTGTGTATAAAAATGCAATATACAGCAATATAAATTTTAGTGGTATTTATTTAAACAGCATTTTAATCAAGCTTCTTTTTTTTTCCTTTCACAAATGTAACTACAGACTAATAACATCTTTTGTGCCAATATTTTTTATCAGGAGTTTGTCAATTTTACTATCATTATGGTCTCTTACTGAAAGAGAAAATTATCAGCACAAAAAACCTGTGATCCTGAATCCATGGAGTTAGTATCAAAGATATCTAATCCTTCCTGGCTATTTTCACATTAGGCACAAAAACATAATTTGGAATTAAGCATGGCGAAGTTCAAGAGCACACCTCTCAAAACAGATGCACGGGTCAGCACCGGAGTTAATACAGGGTTTCACTTGTCTCTACTCTGGGGGTCGAGAAGGTCTTCAGCAGCTGTTGAAGCTGAAAGTACCCGAAGCTGAAAGCAGCTGAAAGTTCCCGTTCTAGGAGGAAAGGCCTTTCTAACCAAAAATCCCTGGTGAACTCCAAAATCAACCTGTTATGTGAGGGAAATGAAGCAGCAGAAGCCACGCTGAAGTGAACGGTGGCATATAATTAACATAGCATTGTCAAAGAGATCTCATAGTTTAATTTTAGTGGGGAAAATGTGGTATCTCAGATACCATGATACGGGTGTTTGTTCACAGCTACTGTACCTGTCAACTATTATTATACTGATGCTGCCATGTCCCCTGAGCTGTTTTGATTCCTTAACAAGCAGAGAATTTTCTCTGATGTGCCATCTGTAAGGTACAGTTTACCAAAGCAAAAAAATTATCTCAAAGTTTCAATAATTTTCAGTCAATTCCAATAAAATCTGATATATTTTTTGTAATGCTCACAAAATAATAGCAACTGTGATTTACCACATGTGCCACTATTTCATCTGATATTCCTCTTCTCCCACTGATTTTTCTCTCCAGCACAAAACACAATTTAAATGTCAACTCAAACTAAAAAAGTTATATTCCTGCGGAGATTGCTAGTATCTCGCACAATCTCAAATAATTCAAATGGCTTTCTACTTCTTTAACTCTTTTCTTCTACTTTACTACCCCATTGCACATATTTTAAAAATAAAAAAATGGTAACAGGGATAGAGGAGTATTGCACAGTTTGTTTACCATGTCCTTTTAGCTTAGAAAGGGGATGGTCACCAGGCATCACAGAACTCGAGGGTTGCATCTTCATCCCTGCATGGATGCACAACAGACGAGGGAAACCTGGGGAAAACATACATTTGACCTAAGTTAGTCACCAAAAAGTTTAGCATTGCGAAGACAGAGTCCTGAGATTTAACCTCAATCTTTGCACCTTAGTTCCTGAAACACAACATTGCTATTATACTAGCAGGCACCAGGTTCTGAGAATACACATGCTAAAATTCTGATCAGATTTCTTTAAGCATTTAAGTTACTGCAGTTTGGCGCAACTTCAGGAAAGAGTATGCTTGGCTTCCCAGAGCAGGCAGTTTGTACACTGATAAAGAAACCGTATTTCCTTTTTTGAGAAATTCATAATGATTTCTGTTCTGGCTTACTACCCTGTCTTACCCTGAGTTACTGCTACTAGAAATGCCAAAAAAATGTGCAAGTCTGCATGGGAATAAAAATTAAACATCCACTCTGGATGAGCTGTGGTCATAAGAGATTCTGTGGTGCTGCTTGAAGGAGCAAAGATTTAAACTCCAAAAGAAGAGATAAATGGCTCAATTCCATCTATAGTAAGTGGATTTCATCTACCTTCCTCTAAAAAAAGAAAAAAAAATCAAAAAGCTCCATCATCAACAAGATAGCATGTCGATGGGAGAGAGCAGGGCTCACTAATGCACTGTTCTCATCTTAACAGCTCTGCTATTCCGGTGACCTCCGTGGATATTAACCAGCAAAATCAGATAATCAGCAGTAAATCAAGCCCAATAGGTAATTATGAGGCATAGATCTTATGTGCCATCACTGCCTGCTCAAAGCTTGCTGGAGGGGGGACGCTCTTCTCCAGTGCCCCCCGTTTCCAATCGCAAGGCTTTCCTGGAGCTGCTCCTTCCTCCTCCTTCCTCCTCCTCCTCCACGCGGTGCCAAGAGCTTCACACAGGCTGCCTGTACCTAGGCGAGGTGTTGGAGGCAGTAATTAATTACTGTTTGTAGAACTCATTGAGATTGTTAGAAAAAGGCACTAGAGAGAAAGTGGTGTTATAAATTATTACACTTGAGAACATTCAAACTCTTCAGCTCGTTTCTCGCAAACTTGAAGCATTTTCTTTTCCCCTTCTGAAACAAAATTTGCCCTCTTGACATGCACAAGCCATTAGAGAGGCTGTGTTTACAAGCACCTAACAGTGTTTTCTCAAGTTTATTTTGACATTGACTTTTAATCAACATGATGATGATTGAATAAGGCAGTCCAATGTTTCACTAAAAAGGAATATTAAAAGTACATTGATTGTGTTTACAAAGATATTCAATTAAAAAGTATAAGTCAAGTGCTGTTATTTAACACTTTACTTATTTTGAACTCTTGTGGTCCTTTGTATACACAGTTAAATATGCAATGCTGTTTCAAGTAAACCAGGTCTAAGCAATTTTATATTTTAATGAAAATAATTACAGTTCGACTAATATGAAGTGTATCTGAAGTATAACCCCCAATGCTACTTTCCCAGAATTAGCTGTGATATAAATTATCATGATTTATTATGGTTGCTCTGTGCTTTATGTGTTTGTAGGGGATCCTGGCTAGCGATGATGATTCTTAACTAACAAAGAATTGCATTTCAAAAGCAATTTTTTCTTGGATCTCATCTGTAATTCTTCCACAAAAGTGATATGATTTAACTATGCTGCAGTATGTGATATTGCAAAGATGGCATTATTGTGCTGTCATTTTGACAGCTTACTTTAATTTACACCATTTAATGGATGAATACTTTTTTTTTCTTTTTAAATCTGGTGTTATTCTTTCTTAATATACCATATGCCATCGATCCCACATGCACTTCTTTGCATAAGTATACCAAATTGTATACTGGTTTAAAGCAATGTATGTGTCATGTACAACCTATCCTTTGAGTGACACATAAGAAGCTGAGGCCCTTTTTGCTCTTCAGGGATACTGTGGATTCTGTGACATTTCTAAGCTCCAAGTTGAAATATGTTACACAATATATCACAGCAATTGGCATTTGTCCACCTCAGAGATGGGCACATTTCAGATATATGGTACAAAAATAAATTTACACAACTCATTTGCCCTGGTTCAGGCAGCACTATAGAAAGTGTAAAGATTATGATAATCACTATGGTGCAAAAGCTAGTATCTGCAGCAGCTGGCTTCAACTGTAATCACTACCTTAAAATAGTTTGTCTCATAAAATCTCATAAAATCTTTTGCAGTTCCCAATCATGTTTTGCCAGCTAACAGCTCACCGGCACGAATCCAGCTGGGACAGTCACAGCGTTTGGGAAGTGCAGTTCGATCATCCCACCATCCGCACCATGGGATCCATCCCTTGGTTTCCTTCCTCCAGTGGAGTCCAAGGGATCCATCACCACCTCGGCCTCAAATGTCCTCAGCAAATCTCAGCTTCGCAGAACTTCCATCCTCCTCTTTTATCGTGGCAACACTGCTAAGGGATTCAGAGCCCTATCCACATCACAAATGGATCAGAGGTTTCCTAGCTGCACAGGATGCCGCTAGGCTCAGGAGAGGATGTCCTCCTCCTCCTCAGGAAGATGGATCAAGTTGAGCTCAGGTGCCACGTGAAAACACATATGGAGCTCCCATGTCCGTGTTGGCTTTTATCTACTTTGCTTGGGCTGCAAAAACGGCATCGACGTGTCTATGGGAGCCTGCAATCTTGGCGCAGGAATCATTGCCAGCACAATATGGGGTGTTCTGTCAGTAGGGAAAAACATCACTGTGCCTTTGGGGAGAGGTCTGATTTAAGAAAAAGGTAATAATAATTTAGCAACAGAGTGAAGGGCAAGTTGGCAACACTTTGAGAAATTAGCTTCACTCAGTAGACTGCTGTCTACTTTCCAAGGAAACCTAAAGGTTAAATATTTTTTTAAAATAATAAAATAAATATATTTTAAAATAACAAAACAAATATGATACAATCTGCTAGAAAGCATTTTTGGACAGAAATGCCACAAACAAAAGTGCAGCAACAGTTAAAAGATTTTACGAAGGAGATATTCAAGGTTGAAAGCGACTTTGTTGATATGAATTGGAGAAACACAGCATACCTTTATATTTACTTAGCTCTTTGATGTTACACATGATACCCCGTATGGCATTACAACCAACTGTACGTGTCATAAAAATACAAAGATTCCATGTGGAGTAAAGCTGCAGCAAATTAATACCTCTGTCAAGGTGTACCCTGCTATGTATTAAGCCACCATTACTTCAGATTCCAATTTGCACATTTTCTACACTTCACATGACAGAGAACGTGCAAACATTTCAGCCAAACCAGGAAAGGGTTTATTTTAAATTACATCAGGCTGACTAGCAAAACATTTGGAGTAAGAAAATAGTAGGATATTTATTAAATTATGTGCTTATCCATAGATGTTAATTTTTATGGAAAAATAAATAATTCACATAATGTATATATATATTTAATCAAGGCAGCAAGGAGTTCATCTATAAATAACCTATGAAGCTTTTAGAAGTTTTGTGTGACAAGAAATTAGGTATTTGTATATAGCTATAGCTGAAAAGCACATATGGACAGCTGGCACTTTCCTACTGTACCTTCTCAATATAATTAAGACTTTAAATTATCTTCAGATACACATTAAGCAATCCACAGAACATGGAACAGAGGATGAGACAACTGCCATGAACAGGTCATCTTTCTACATTTAGTTTGAGTGGCCATATCAGGCTGAAAATACCTGAGCTAAGCAACACGTACATGAGGTAGCAAATGCCACTGTGTGTTAGGCAAGTGCTTTCATTTCTAACAAGTATTTTATCAAATATGTAAGTTTTGAAAAAATATATAGCTGTGATATTGAATTTGACATTTGCATTGGGTTTCACTGTAGGGATGGAGCATTTGCATCTTCTCTGCTAGAAATTCCACAACTTACAGGGGACAGCGAGATGTCACCTCTCTCCTTCTCTAGCGGAGAGACCGAATTGAGAAAGTTCCTGATTGAAAACACGGCCCCTTGACCCCTGGGATGCTACATAACCCTCCTCAGTGCCAAGCAATGGGTCATCTTACCCACCACCATCCAGGTGGACCTTTCTTATGTGCATGGAAAAAGGCAACTGCATATCTCTGAGGCAGACCTCTTCCTTCCCTATTTTCCCTATGGGAGAAAAAAAATGGCAAGGGAGAAGTTTACAGAAAACTGATGAAATTGAAGGGGGGAAAAAATAAAATAAAACAAAACAAGACAGAGCTCTGCAAAAATGCAGCAGGATTAATTGCCCTCATGGAAAGGAGAGGGCTTCCAAACACTAAGAAAAGCGTGGAAGCAGACTGGTACAGCAACATACTCATTTCTGCTGGATTTAGTTGGCCTTCCCTTTTCCTCCTTTTACACCAAGTAGGTATACACACAGCGATCTATAATAAATACATATGGACACCAGCATAACCACAGCAAGTGCCAGATCAGATATAGTAAGAGTAAATGTAAGAGGATATAAATGTTTTTTTCATGATAGGACGTATTCAGCATTATTGCTAGTGTAAGAGTCCACAGACATCATGTGAAAGCTTTTCTCTTCTGTTATGTGATAATTACGCAATGGCAGGAGGAAAATCATTTCAACTCAGCTTAGTAATGACTGCGCTGCATTGTCATTAGAAGGTGATTAAAACGGCAAAACAACTTGCAATATGAATCTGTAGGGAGAACTACTGATGTCGTGAAAATCAGTCAAAAAAAAAGCTCATTTCTGCCAGTAGGTTGTAAGAAGGTAAAATGCTCTCTGTGGAAGGAGGATGTGGGAGGGCAATGGAAGAGGACTGTGATGCCAGCACAACACAACAAGGAGGAGACTGCAATCCTGAAGTCAGGACTGTGCCACCACTGCAGCTTCTTCCAGTCCCTTCCTCGTGGTTGTAGAAGAGGAATACAGGAGTGCATATTTGTGAGGAGCCTACCGTAATAACTGTTGGTTCCAAGAGAGGGTGAGAGGTGCTTTATCATAGTCCTACAATCTTGGGTATCGCAGCATATGAGAAAAAGTATATCCCTAAAAACACTGCAGTGCACTGAATGTGTTTTGGGTGTTCAACCCTGTCAAAAACCCAGCCACAAGATTTTGAATCAAAGCATCACATTTGAAACCATTCTGAAAATGTGGCACTTAAGCAAGATGTTTAAGGACTCATGGTCAAAATATGGCCATAAGCATTAAAATATAGAATTGCTCTTCATAATCAGTAGGATTTACCCACACTTAAAGTCTCATTGACTTCAGTCACAGGAAAAATAACAATCGCATAAATATTATTAAGACTGAGCTATCTTTCTCCAGGAATCGAGACTGTATCAGTAAAACTTCAGCAGATACCAACCATAACCAGTGTTACTACTATAAATATTTCTGCATCACCTCACAAGTGTGGGCGAGTGAGAGAGAGGTTTCTTTTATTCCCTGGAAAGAATAAAAACGTAACCAAACAGTGAAGGGAAAGATAGCAGAATTCTCTGTCAGAATACAGTAGCGTTTTTGCAGGGCACAATACAGTCACGCAATGCCTCATACAGACAAACACATTTTGATTTTAGGAGACGTGGCTTTGCTCCATTTCAAAAAGCAGATGCAGAATAGCAATACTCAATGTCTCAGCTTCATAACGATTCCTATGGACTCATTAAGGGATCAGTTATATAACACATCAACTAATTAGTTGGTGTACACCAATTGAGTGATAGCTATACTTGAAATTAAGCATATCCTCAAATACTTGCTTATAAAGGGCTTTTGAGCAGAGTCTCAAGGTCCTGGGTTAGACCAGACATAGCAGAGTCTTAAAATATTTTCTTAAAAGTATCGTCCAGCCTTGGAAACTTAGCTTAGTGTCTTGGACTCTTCTCATAAAGCAAAAAGGGCCATGTGTCTTGTAAAGACTGGCCCCATGAGGACTGAGGTAAAGTATTTTTGTAGCCTTAACACAAATTTTCCTTGTGTTTATGGCTTCATTATTTTAGTGGGTGTGTTATTTCAGTGTGTTTTTCTGCTACTTATTTTTTATCTTTTTTTTTACTGCTCTTTATTCTGTCCTCCTTAAATCAGGAAAATGGACTCAACAGATGATGCAGAAGTCTTCATCGCAGAGCTACTGTTTTTTGTTTGTTTCCTGAAGCTTCAATAGTCACATGCTTAACACGCTCAAAGAATGTTTCTGTAACGTTATAGTATTAAAGTTACTGTTAATGATGTCTGATCACTGGGAAAGATTCCCTTACCAAGAGAGGTGAACATTTCAAGTTATGCAACTCTATTTCACATGAAATGTAGTTGAAGAGTTAAGACAAAATGAATTAAAGCAATAGAACTGACAACAGAAAAATTGTTTCTGATTAGAGGGAAAACCCAGGCTTAGGATGCGGTTACTCTGTAATTGCAAAATTTGATCTTCAGTAATATCTGGCAGTGTGAAACGAAGATAGCACTGAAGAATAACACTTAGCTCTTTTAAAGCAAATCCTTCTAAGGTAGTTTTACACCTATGTAGTTGATCTCTCTGCAGGCAGAGAACTACCTATGTAGTGATCTGTCAAAATCTCTATAATAACTACTGTCTGGCCTTGGTAATTTTCTTTTTCCATACAAACTGCTATTTTTGCTTCAGATACGTTTGGCATTTGAATTGAAACAGCTTTAACTGGAATGCACAAGGACAGCAGCTATTGATCAAGCCTAGCTAAAAAGAAGTATTTTCTATTCTGGTGGCACATCCAAATTTCCAGTTTATTAATTATCACGTTTACTTTACCTAACGTCAACTCACTTGCCAGCTCTGCTTTACTGGTTGCGTATTTGCCTAATTAGAAGTAATTTGCATATTAACTGAGCCTGGAAGTTGCCCGTATGGTCTGTGCTTAGGGACTCCAGTGATCAACCAAGTTGGTGGTCACAGTTTTACTAAGAACTGATACTTAAGCAAATTCTATGAGCCACCACCCGGAGGTAAAATAGTTGATAGTAGGGATGACTGCATAGGAGTCTTGAAGCTTTTCTCAAACACCAACCAACACCCTGAGCCAAATCTTTTACAAGATGTGAAGTTCTCTTTTTTTTAATTTGTCATGGTCTTTTTTTTTTTCTCCTTTTGTTCTTTTTGTGCCAGAAAAGAAATACCAAAGCATCAAGACAAAAGGCTATTTTTGGATTTATGACATGAGAAAATTCAGGAAGGAAAGGAGACCTCATGAGAAAGCCAGTTTTCACAACATTTTTATACTGCATTCAAAGATTGCGTGTGTGCGGAAGGGCAGAACATGATGCATCGGGCTAACAAAACATAAGCGAGGAGACAAAATGTACTGTAACATGATGAGTTACTTTGCTTACCAGGTCAAAATAGCTGCTCCGTTGCATTAAAACCTGGCAGAACCATTGCGTTCTTGTCTCGTGATGTGCAGATTACATCTTCGTGGAGAATCACACAGTGGCAAGAGCCTCTGAAGAGTGAGTTGTCCAGGGCTCAGCGGGAGCTCAGCAAAAGCAACGACTTTGGATGGAGACCAGACATCTCTGAGAAGAGGCACTGAACTCCTGTGCTGCCCACACAGCGCTGGCACCCGGCCTGAGCAGCACCAAACACAGACATCTGGGGAAAAGCCAGCCACAATGTTACAAGAAATACCTGACAAGGCAAATTGCAAGCAGTGACGCAACCTGCTTGCTAAAAGAAGGCAGTACACACTACTCCAAAACTCTCATCTTTGAGGTGTATCTCAGTACCTCTTTCTCTTTTCTTCAAATATTTGGAAAGTCAGATGGCTAGGCATGCACTAGGCATGCAGACGGAATCACAGGGAATATTCCAGGTGAAAGAAGAGAAGCCTGCTCAAAGCAGAGATTAGCAGGTAAGCGCAGCTTTGTTTGACTGTTTCAAGCAAAGCAAGAAATGCAGTAAAAGTATTCACAGTAGATTTAACACAGATAGCAATTAGGTAGGAAACAGGATGTGTGATTGCCACACAACTGAGAGCAGACTGGCATCAAAGAATATCACTTTATTGGTTTATTATAAGGGCCAACTGATGCCCCTTCTTTCCCGACTCAAATGCAATGTGATTGCCTTTCCTGTGGATGAGACTGGACTCAGCATGGCCTCAAAAAGGTACCAGGAGCACATAACAGAAGTTAGTTAAGAATATAAAGTCTGCCAGGCATTGTTTCTCTAGTTTAATTTCTCCTTTTGTTTTCTTTTGGTTGTGGAGATTTAGGAAATGCTTGAGATTAAAAATTCTCCTCCTATGTACAGGAGTGCATAAGACTATACAGAGCCCTTTCATTCTATGGAGATCGGCCCTATGGGTGCCCCCAAAACGTGGCCAGGATTGCTCAGGATGGGCCTTGGATGAGTTTGCCTTGGGAATCAGGATCTGGCTGTGCAGCCGAATGGACTTTGTCATCCAGCTTCAGCTGGCAGGTAGGCCTGGTGTGAGTCTGCCCCTTACTGTTGCCCAGCAAACTGAACACTAAAATACTGATTTCACCAATAACATAGCCTGACATGTTCCATCAAGCACATGGTTTTCACTTTAGTTCCAAGGGACTCTCTGAAACATAAAGAATGACTGAAATACTAAGATCACCACCAACACAGGTCTGTTTTTAAGCAAAGCAAAATAGTAGAACAAAGAAAGGTTTTTATTTTATTATCACAATAGAAAATTTAACACCAAACTTTAAACCAATTGTGCAGTTTGTTTTTGCAGCAGCAAATGAGTTTATTATTTCACTATTTCATCTCACCTTGTGCCATTAAAATATAGGACATAAGTAGTAAAACACAAAGTAAATATGCCCATATCTTTACACCATGTAGTGTAGCCATAAATCTTGCTCCTTGATAACAGCTGTACTATAGCAATCATTTGAGTAGTGCAGCTGCCACAACAATATCAAATTTTATAGTTAAAAAGCAGTCAAAACTTTAATGGTACAGTGGAGGTAGATATATATTGTGCTATAAATAAACATTATCTAATGAAGAAATGAAACATGTTTATTTTTCCTTGACATATCATTCAATATCGTATATCTTTGTTCCTGCAAGCTGCTATAATAGCAGCCGTTATACTTGAGCATGTATAAAAAAGAAGTCTATAGTTTGTACTAATTACGTTAGGTTTGAATGAGGGATGGGAGAACTTCAGACAGCATGGCCTTGCAAGCAAGGCCTTCATTCTGTTAATGCAGTATCTTAAAATGTTATCGGAGTTAACATGTGCTGGCGGCATTTCTGAAGTGTTTGGGAATGTGGTGAGAAAAGAGTGGGTTTTCCCCTTAGACGCTGTGTTCGTCTGACATGGTGTAATCGATCTGGTGAGTAGGAGACCATGAGAACTGACGTAGCAGCTCAGTTGAGCAGTTGCCACCGCATTACTGAAAGCAATGAAAATCCTTGGATGGATCAGGGAGCAGGTCTACCGGCAGCGAGTTCATGCCTCCACCAATCTCCTCGCTTGCTGGCATTACTAGCATGCTCGCATTGAGATGCAGAGATGTTGCTTTAGAGAACATGGAATCATTGTGGTTGGAAAAGACCTTCAAGTCACTTGAGTCCAACCATAAACCCTTCATCACGATACCTGCTAAACCATGAGATGGTCACCTACCTACCGAAGAAGGGGTGCAGAAGCATGGAAGGGATCTTTAGAAAACATTAAATGTGCAACTTTAAAGAGCTGATGCTCAAATGAAGGTGCACAGCCAACACATTCCCACCACTACTGTGGTTCAGCCCCAAGAAACAAACTAGTCTCACCCAAGGCTAGATGTGATATAGGGGAAGCCGTGCTCCCCCTCTTTCTCTCAGGTCCTAGAAGCATCATTTCCAAAAGACAATGATCTCGCAAGGAATTTGTCTGCTGTTCAGTATGGGTTTCTGTGAAGGTGACACAGTGATTCACAGCGGGAGCCATGCAGATCCACAGGGAGCTGATACAGCAGAGATCAAATGCCCGATAAACAGTTAAACTTTGTGTGCGCCCACCATCAGAGATCCTCAGGGTGCTTTTGCTTGCAATCAACAGTACATTTATCCAAAAAACCCCATGAGATGCTATAAAATAAACCCAACAGCTGTTAGCAGAAGATGACAAATCCTAGGTACCTTTTTGTCACATTGCAATCTATGCAGTTTGTTCCATGTTTACAAACAAGTTGTTACAGAAAAATATTAAGTCCTGGCATTTAGAGAAGCTCTAGAAATTACTCATTCCCCTGGAATTCTGCATGACAAATTAAGACTATGCTTCAGCTCCTAATAAATGTAGCTAGAGCAGTTTCATAAACATTCTTCAGATTTCTTCTGCAGCAGCTTTATTTTGGCTCCCTACTTTTCCTGCTTAAACAAATGGAAAGGTTGGCTGATACTGTCAAAATACAGCACTTCTCGTGAACCAGGAGTCATTTATTAATGTAATTTATTGAGCCTGCATTGTAAAACATAAAATCATATTTCTAAAGAAAAAAACTCATTACCTTAAGCTAAGATTATTTTCTTTTAAAAGACAAATTATTGCAATTGCGGATTCTGTAAGTAAGATTATGTGCTTCCAGAATGGCCTTTCAGAGGCCAGCAGAGTAAGTTTTAATGAACTGTGCAATGTTGGGTAAGAGCAGAACAGATGTTTGCACAACCATCAGGTAGACCTTTATTTATATAAATACTCCATGGTAAATAATGTCTAATACCTTTCTCATGGTTTAAAATAACCTTTGCACTAAAAATACAAATAACCTTTTTCCCAGTTGTGAACATGTTTAAAATCCAATTAATACACAGCTGATTGCAAACCCACCAAACTACTCACGCAGGGTCAGGCCTGTCATCTGGTGACACCTCTTTCCTGCCACAGTCTTAATCTCCTCCTTTGTCGTTATATTGCAGCTTTTGCTCTAAAGGTTTCTGCACTAAAAAGTGGGAAGGTGAAGCCACAGTTCAATTCAATTTATTTTTATATTGCCTCTCATACAAAGTCTTTCAAAACGCTTTATAGCGAGAGATAAAATAATCATATAACACTTGCCAACATTCAGCACGGTGACTTTCATAGAGTCGACCGGGGTGAAGCTATCTACTGGGAAAGGGCTGGGAAAATAAAGAACTGCTGGAAATTTAGAAACAGAGTGTATTTCAATAAATATGTATTTGCTCTGCAATGCAGGGTAACAAGAAGAGGGAAGTGCTCCTCTTTCACGGAGGAAGAAGGACCCCTCACCTTAGGCAGGGCAGTCTCTCCCAGCCTGGAAAATGCAAACCAGAGGCATGTGCAAGCAGGGAAATGGGGAGCAGAGCTGCTCATGTGGTTACAAAAGGCATCATCCAACAGAGCTCTACAACACACAAATGTGAGTCAGTTGTGTTTTCCCTCTTATGTGTAAGGTGCAATTTCCATTCAGAAAAAAAAAAAAAAAAAGAAAGAGAATAAAAATATAGTCTGCTTCAAGCAAACAGAGGAAGAAATGCATTGAATCACTCCCGCGCGACGTCTGCAAACACAAAGCAGGAGTATCCCTGCAAGCGAGCAGGGAAATGCCTCTGCCAAGGGAAAGGGTTCACTGGAGCTGATAGTGGGCAGTGAAGTAAAAAATGGCTGTGGCAATCTTATTACTATATTTAACTTAAATACTTTATAAACACTTAATGCTCCTCCCAAATCATCGTGCATTGAATAATACTATTATTTATACTGATGAGCTGGAACGAACAGGCCAGGTGGTGTGACAGACATGGTGTGATGGCCCTACAAAAAAACACCAACATGAGCAAGGTCAACACAGGAGTTACCGAGTGCGTGCCATTTACTTCGGTAAACTTGTTCTCATCAAACCTGGAAAACAGGCACAGAAAACTGCCATTTGCAAGGGCTCTTAAAAGAGCTCTTTCCTTATCCAAACCAAACTTATACCAGTTTATTCCAACGCGACCTCAAATGGCACAAGAGAAGGATTTTCCAGAAAGCACCTTGACCATTAAACAAATGCTGCATGTTGCTATAAATTCTGTGATAGAGTCTTAAGTTGTCACTCTCGATGGACTCAGAAGTTTATTCTGTCTGTGAGGCCCATCGTTTGTAAGGCCACACATAGAGAAGCCTGGTAAATCAGCATTTAAAAAAACACTTGGGTAAAAGTTAATAATTCTTCCTACCTATCTCCTTGCCTAGGCTGCTGAAGACAAGCCACATCTTTATAATGCACAATAAGAAAACACAATATATAGTAACTCATTTTCTGACCTTTTAATATTTCTGTCATTGATTGTCAGAATTGAGGACTGCTCTCTATCCTGAGGTGATGGATTATTTAATTAACTATTGACCTTTTCTGTATCAGATGTTGACAATGAATGCACTCCTACATAAGCTGTCTCCTTTAGAGGCTGTTTAGTTCCATGTTGTACATTGATTTGTTTTACAGTCTGTTTTTAATCTTAACATTTCTATTATGTTCATTTAATAAAGAAGTCAAAGCCTTGTACTTTGTTAAGGAATACTTTTATTACCTTTCTTACCTAGTGTTTTGACTTTTCTTTTGAACATCAGATCCATTTATAATAATTTATATGAATATTAACTGACTAAAGTCTTTCACGAATAAAACAATTTCTGTTGCTTACCCATTACTTAAGATTTTTGGCCTGCATTCAGGACAACTTCCTTTATACCAAGAGGTAAAAGAACAAAAACAGAATAATAAAGAGTTGATCATCTCTGTATGGGGGTCAGCCGACTTCCTAACTCAGATTTTTGCATCCTGGGCTAAAAATTATTAGAATCACTTGATATCACTATTTACCTTTGCCTCCAGCAAATACTCCAGGCAGGAATATGACATTTATGTTAAGCACTTTTAGAAAGCAAGCATTTCTCTCTTCTCTAGTACATCAGGCAATGTAAAGCTTTGTTTATATGTGGGCAAACTGAGACTTAAGACTTTTTTCTCTCCCAGAATAAAGATTCCAGATCTTCATCCCAGAACTTCCCAGTGCTCTGTTCTCAGCAATTATATATTCTGCTACAATCTTTCTATAAGCGAACGAGGTATTTTCCTCCATAAGCTTGCTCTTGGAAGCAAACACTGCACAAATGATCCATGCCTCGAGGTTGTCAGCGAGATTTACATGGGACTCACATAGCAGTTTGGGTATTCCACTGTGGTTTTTCTCCGAGAGCTGATTAGTCTAACATATTCCTGCTAGAAACTGTCCAGTATTTCTCCACAAAAAAAGTTTGTAGTCTGGCACACCTTCACCATAAATATTATCTATGAATTTTATCCATTAGAATAGGAAAAAAAAAACACTTTTTTTTTTTTGCAAACACAGATTTTTTTTTTGCCAACTACAGTCACTAACATATTTCAAAGTACTCTTTTCCCCTAATTATTTTGGCAATTATTAAGCCCTACTATCACTTCCTAGGAATAGAGGCATTCCATAAGATATTCCAGACCAGCAGAAGAATTGCAGATTAATAAATTTCCAGAAAGGCTGTTTACAACAAATCATCATACTCCCCTCATTGTTTTATTATTTTTTTCAGCAAAATTAGCAGCAGCACACAGAGCAGTAAATATTCCTAGCAGTGACTGATTCTGTAAGTGGTTTTAATCAGAAGCTTTCCTTTTGCATCAATCAGCTTTCCTTGTAACCTAAGCGAGACCCTTACATATGTCATCAATACACCCAGAGAGCGAAGTTCTAAGTCTGATTTTTTGTGATGTTAATGTAATATTATGATAGATATCTATTAGCGTGGAGAGCGGAGTAGCAGAGCCGCTCAAACGTCTTTGACAGCGGATGCTCTTTCTTTGTCAGTGTCAATCCGCACCGGAATTGCAGGGAATGAGCAAATGTGACAGGAGAGGACTGCACCAATTATGGATGAAGGGATACTATCTACTCCCACTGTTTGATGTGATTTATTCGACGGTCCTTCTGCATTCATAGAACAGCAGATTGTAGCTGCTTATGAAGTGACAAATAGTGCTCAATGACATTGACTGACTCGTCCGATCAATTTAGCTCGTCTAAAAAGTAGTCCAGAACTGCTGTCCGTTTTGAGTGACGATGCCTACGGTCCCAATCCAACTCTACCAATGCAAAATCTCAAGCGTCATGGGAAAGCCAATAAAAAATGACTCCTTTTGGACAAATAATGTGGTGGTCCTGTAAGAGAAATGAAAAATAGTAACCTTACCTATAGCTTTCCTTTGAAATACATGTCACTTAAAGGAAGTTTTGTCCTGGTGACTGTGTCAGCGGAGCATTTTTATCCTCTTACAAGTTCTTGAATATATGATATATTTTGCTGTAGAAGCCATGCATCCGAGTGAAGGGAAACAAAAATTGGACTCTTTCTGCAGGGCCCAACAAAGCAACTTTTCATGTTTTCTAGCAAAGTTGCCAGCTCTCATGGTTATATTGAGTCGTGAGTCATTAGATTATTTTTTTAAAGTCAGAGCTCCTGGAATCTGATGATGATGTAATTTAGCTTTCATGTTAAAAATTAAAAAAAAAAAAAAAAAAGGGAAAGGAAATTCCTGGCTTTGTGGTCAAAGAACAACTTGAAAATGCAATTTCAGTGAACCAAGTAGGCTCCAAATCCAAAAGAAACTGTAAATTGACTTATAGATGATGAGGGTTTTGTTTTTTTGCGGCTTTCTAAAAGTGAACTTAGGACTATAGGAGCCTGACAGGCCTTTTTAACACTTGAGGTTGGCAGTACGGGAATTTCTTAGAAGTCTGGCTTATTTTGATAGAGTCATTGCATTAATAACCTAATATTGAAATCTGTTGTCCTTTCAGAAATTGGTATGCCTTTTGGTGAAAGGAGCTACTAAAAGTATGAAAGGGGCAGAAAACAGGCTATTGGGGGCTATATAATTCTTACTTCTATTATTGAGCATCAAGACAGCTGTTCTGATAATAATGAAATTACATGATAAGGGCATGAGGACAGACTGCACACCATGGCTTTAAATAAACAGCGAATTAAAAACTCTTGAGGAATTGTTAACAAACTGCATTTTATCTAGCATGTGATTAGTATTTTATAAAGTCATAATTTCATGCTACACCTTATAAATAATGCTCAGGATATTCCTCGTATAAAGCAGGCTCATGAGTTGCCTGCAAATGGTAATTGCATGTATAAATATATACAAACTTGTGAGTGGGCCTACACGCACCTATCAATATATACGGACGTACATGCATATAAATCAACGTCTGCATGTGGGGGGTGCACGCACGTAGCTCAATATATATTACAATATTAAACTGTTATCCATGCACAAGTATATTTATGTATATATTTCAATTTATTAGAGTTAGGCAGTCCTTTACAGACTTAATAAAGAGCACCAGCATTATAAGCCAAGAACCATTTTTCCCTTTCCCTGTATTATTCAAATTTATTAAACAATATTTCACATTTGTTTGACACAATGTCAAACTCGGGACTCCTAAAGAACTGCTGCAGCTTTGGAACTGTTATGCTTTCTTGGACTTTAATCATTTTTGGCAAGGCTCCATTTCCTGTCAGAAAGTGAAACAGCTTAGGAATGTCATTTTCACGAAAGAAAACAGAGAGAATCCGAGAGGAAGTTCTCCTCCACTCCAGAGCCCCTAAGATACTCAAACACACTCGCAGGAGGGCTGGAATACATCAAACATTAGCAGAGGGAAAAGGACACACTTTTCCCACATTAAAATACATGTATAAAGTTGAACTTTTGCTAAAAATAGTTCCCATGACTAATCCTATTAAGTTTATTTTTTTTTTTTAAATTGGGCCGTATCTCCCTTGAAGTCAAATTATTTTTTAACTTCGGAATGACATTAGAAAAAGACTCTAAAGTGCCTCTGCTTAAGTCAAAGTCCCTGGAAGACATATATATATATACTTTTTTTTTTTTTAGTGAGAGATGAAAAATGAGGACAGGAGCACGGATCACCATTCTGCTAGGGTGATTTACCTATTGAGGAGGTGAGGAGTCTCAGTATCTCCCAGATTGTCACTTGCAATTTAACTTGGGGAACAAAAAAAGAGAAAATGAGACCCCACCAGGGCTGTGTCAGCTCCATGCAAGCTGAACACAGAGCACCAGGCCTGGTTAAAGCCCAGAAATGTGTTTGGTCAAGTGAATTTATCCACGGGATTCTAGTTAGGAAGGGGGAATATTCCACATGCTGGAAGGAAAGCCTCTTTGCAGCACAACACCAAGAGGAAAGGGGTATTTAGCCCCTCAGAGGACCAAGAACACCTTCATGTCACCAGGAAAGGCAAGTAGGTTTATCCGAGCTTTCTATGGAACTTGCATTGGTTAAATTGGTTAAATAAGGAGATGAATATTGGAGCTCTGGAGCCTTACAAAAGTTCACTTTGGTTGTAACGTGTCCTTACCTTAAAACACTAAATTAATGCACTCACTTAGGCATAAATCTGCACTTCCTACAACTTCCTCTTACATTTTTCTATGAATAGATTAGCACTGAGCATGAGAGGGCGAGGAATGGCAGGGTCACGGAGGTGTCCGCTTCCATAAACCTTCTGAGCTGGCAGTTAAGCACATCCTCCACCTACCTCCTGGGTAGGTGGGTACAAATGCATGCAAATTGAATGCAAATGCATGCAAAGGGAATACAAATGCATTCAGATGTACACACATACATACACAGGTGTATAGGAGAGAACAGAGCAGGCCATGGCAGGACAGCGCCTGTCCTCCCACGTGCTTTCCCCCTTTCACATAAAGGGTGAGTCAGGTACAAACGGGTGGTCTGAACACGCTCCCCTTGCACCAGGGGACTGTAAAAACTCTCAGTGTCGGTCTACATCTGCTTGCATTGAAGTTTCCCCTCCCATGACTTCAACAGAAGCAGACATAGGTCAACACTGAGGCGCTTGCGAACATTTCCACCACTGTTTTTCTTTCTGAGCCCAGCTGAGCTTGCACGGCGCTCTCTGATGTTGCAGCTATGCATTTCCCCACCCCAAATCTGCACCACACATACCTCGATTCCCGGTTCGCCAGCACGGCTGCCAGTCACCCTGATGTTATCTTGCACCTCAGAAGAGCTGGCAGCATCATGGAACTCCACTGCTGAAGAAGCAATCTTCAATGCGAAATGAAGACGTGGCATTTGTTTGGTATTAAAAGGATAACTTTGGAGGACACTTTTTTTTCCAGCACAGACTACGGGTTTCCATGGCTATATTGCACAGGAAAAAAAGAAAAAAAATCAATTTTATGTGTAAATGAAATACTTCAAAGTCTCAACCACTCAAGCCATCACTAACACATGCAATAATATAAACTGAAATGAATTTCCAGGATGTAGTAGGCTACAACTCAGCATTTGGGGCAGCATAGTTGAGCTGCACTTTGACATCGTCCCTCGCAGTCCCCCTCTTCCCTACCTCATATTCCTCATACTTGGCCCCGTCTGAAAGCAGCTGGCAACTGCTGATTGCTGCAAGAGTTAATACAAACTACGTCTGGCCTGAGAACCAACAAACCCAGCCTCACAGCCATGCTCCAAAGGCTTCAGCATCAGTCAAGGTGCCATGTCTACTTCCCTGGCAATTTTAAGACAACCTTGATTTCCCTCAAAGCCAACAGCATCTCTCATCTTCAAGGGCTGTTTTGTACAGCCACTGTTCATGACCCAGGAAAATACACTGAGTCCCCATTTCTCCAACAAAGGCTACCTAATCTGTTTGATAAAATCTGCTTAGAAGTTTTGTCCATGAATATTATGAGAGGAATCTTCTTTCACATGGAAGGAAGAGAATTTGTCTTCATTTAAGACAGTGAAACCTAGCCCTAGAGCTATACTCCCTATTTATCTGCACTGTTAAATGTAGGTGAGGAATGTCCTAAACTTAGTGTATTTAATAGTTTAAAATATATTTCTTGCAGGATTAAGAAAGTGTGATATATTCAACGATTTCTAAGTCAGTTTTCTCAGCAATAAAATTGTCCTAAGGGGCGACCAGAGCTCCGAAGTGTTCTTTGCCTTTGGCCCAGTCCCTCCTGGATGACAGCAGCTTTGCCTCAGCTGCAATTTATCTTCCTTTTTTTTACTGCCTCACTGAGACCCTCAAAGATGGCCACAACTTCTTGTTCCCCTGCCTCCACTCACACATTTCCATGTACATCTTGATCTTTGCAAGCCCAACACAAACCTAATGGGCAAAGAAGGCCTGAGCCCAGATTGTTTAACAACGCCTTGAGGGGCTTATTCACCGAAGTTCGATGCTCTGACGAACAGCTTGCTGCTGCTCTAATGGTAAAGGATATAAAATGCATCATACATTAAATTTAATGTTGCCTCATTAGTCTTAATTAGATTCCTACATTACACCAGGATTATAGTTTCTTCACATTTATGTTTGCTCCTAAAACAAAGTCTACACTAGACAACAGTCAGTGCACCTTCTAACCTCCAAATAAATATGTCCTGAACTGATACCTAAAAACAAACTTAACCTTGAAGAACCTCAAATTTGCTGAAGGCAGAATTACCTTTTGGGTAGATGCTATGGAATCAGTTACAAGGAAACAAACTAAAAGGGGAAAATATGGTATGCAAAAACACTAACATTATTTTTCATTTATTTTGTCTTTTAAAGAGTTTTGGACAGTGAAGGGAAAGAAGAACTGCTTGCTTCAAAGCAGTGGGTGGCTTCCATGCTTCTACAAAACACATCTGAACAGGAGCTTTTTCTCATGCTAACTAATACTTTCTACTTCAGCTAATCAAGGAACAAACACATCGGGCCAGAGTTTTAACAATTTTAGTAGCAAAACTTATTTTTAAAATGAACTTTTAAGATGACCGTTTTCAAGACCATTTTTTCCAAGCTTTTTATAGAGAGCACTCCATTTTTCTTCTTAATTTTTATCAGAAATTCTAAAATTCTAAAGATTTAAACACATAGGAAAACATTTTTTTAGAATGACACACTGAAGCTCTTCTGATTATTTTAAATGCAGGAAGGATTATAGCTGGTTTATAAAATATTGTCATTCTTAGCATTTGTCCCAAATCTTGCCATGAAAATACTTCAGGCTTTTGAAACTATTTCTCCCTCAGAAATAGAGTGCAAGTCATACATATTTATCCATTTCTTTTTAACCGACTTCTCTGAGCAC
Source organism: Crypturellus undulatus (assembly GCA_013389825.1). Classification (NCBI taxonomy): domain Eukaryota; kingdom Metazoa; phylum Chordata; class Aves; order Tinamiformes; family Tinamidae; genus Crypturellus; species Crypturellus undulatus. The sequence continues at coordinate 978,777 of VWPW01008057.1, read as the reverse complement.
CAACAGTAGTATGGGAGCAGAGAAAGGCCAATTACCCTTATTGCTATTTCGTATTCTGTTGATATTTGTTAAGATCATTTCTTTTCATGTCCCATACTATTAATTTGGTAAAATTCAATAAAATTTCATTTGAATTAATATGTAGCTCATCTTAATTAGAATTCAAAGAATTTTATATAAAAAACACAATGAAACTATATAAATATTATTTGTCTAGAGGATTAAATGAAGTTCTTTTGTCCTGATTGGATTTTCCTTCTTCTGGAATGCTTTGGAACCTCAGCATCAGAATTATGCTTGCACAGAAATTCACATATTCCAGTGATCTTACCAGATATACTGAAATAATACCATTTCCCTCGAGATAAAAACAAGTTGACTTAGGCTTTGAAAAATACTATCCTCTGCTCAGCAAATGGGGAAATACTTATTTTTTTGTCTATTGTATATTATATATATACATAATACTTGTCTATTTTTTTCTACTGCAAACAATGCTGAAGAAGTCATTTAAATAAGAGTTTTGACAGCATCCATCCCAAGCACATGTGACTTTGTCCAAACTCAGATTTTACCTCTGCCATCCAGCTACACTGCAGTAGCGTATTTTACTTAGGACTGATGTCTTGGGAAAGGTCTATGCAACCCAAGGAAAAAAAGGTTTATATTTTCCAAAATTTCCTAATCCAGCCTTTCTGCAGTTTCTCCTTAAAATTGCTACCTTTTCCTTGAAGGATAAACAGCTCAGTAGTTTCTTTCCATCTTTGCAGGGAATAGCACAATAAATGATATAGTCACCAGTGAGGGAAAAAAAAACAAAAAGGGGGAACATGAGACATGGTAAAACACAACTATGGAACAGCTTGAATTCTAAAACAAGCAAACAAGTAAACAAACAAAAAACAGAAACACCTCAAAATCCTAACATTTTCATGATAAATTCAGAGAATACTAAAAGCTTTCAGTAAATATGGATGAGGGACATATGAATGGTCTAGTGACAGACTTTCTGAAAGGAGGAGGACTGCATTACTCACCAAGCACCTCCTTAGCTTGTAAAATCACATACATCTTCAGCACAGTTATAAGCCCCTGAAAAATATTTGGGTGAAGGAGCATGATAACTGAACGACGAACTGAAAAACAGAACATTAATGCCCAGGAACAAATGCTTGCTTTCTATCTTACAACTACCCAAAAGCATATCTAAAACAGAGTAAAGTTGCTTTATTATTTTTTTTCTCCAGCAGGCGCAAGAAAAGCTAATTTCCGAGGTGCTCATGGCTCAGATCTTTGGAAATCCTGTTGACTGGTTTGAGCTGGAGAGGATGCGTAGAGCCTGGTCATCGTGGCCTACCTCCAGCTGCTGCCAGGGAGGGGGCCCGATCGATTCATTAATTTATTCTGCTATTACAAAGGTCTGACTGCTACCAGGATCAGCAGCTCTCCTTGCATGCACATTAACGGCTCTGGCAAGAGCGCCTCAGCCCAATTTGGTTTGAGTGACAAAAGCTAATTTTATTGATGCGCAGCCTTCTGCGCTCCTAGGTAGGAGGCCCGACGATGCACATCAAATGGTTTCTCCAAAAATACCGCAGTGATTGATAATGAGGCAGTGATGCAGATTTTTGACACTTTTGATCCTACCACAAGCAAATGCTAAATTTAGACAGGAGAATTTTAAAAGCAGTGTCACAATGCTCTAAAAATGGTCACGGAAGGATATACATAGTTTAATGAAGAATAGTGTTACTCAATGAAGATTATTTTAAACTCAAAACAAAACAGGCAGCTAAACTTGAAACAAATTTATGTATAGCAGTGTGCTATTATGTATAGCAGTGTTATTATGTATAGCAAATGTGTTATTAATTTCGCTTTTAATGGCGAGGTCACACACCGTAGTTTGATTCCACTACTCTATTTCAATATAACCTCTAGATATATGTGAAGTATTGAGATAGGTGTATAAGGAACCTCGCTGGAAGAGCATGAACATGGAAGATGCTTGACAGTTACAAGAAAGGCCTTTATTATATGTCTATATTTTGGTTCATTAATCATGCATGTTCATTAACCAATCATAGCAATTTATTATGCACCGTTTCAAGACATCTTATGCTACAATGGTGTCATTTTCACTTTGATCACCTAAAGATGTTGCAAGATGACATTTACAACTAAAGGACATGGCTCCTCTGTACATGCTGCAAGAATATGTAGCAGAGATTTTGCAGGGCTAAAAGAAAAAACAAAAAACCCTTACCATGCAACATAGTTTGAAAGATACAGAAATTAATTATGTAGCTGAAAGATAACAACCCCAAAATTAGATAGAAATATTCAGGTGAAGTGATTTGCACATAATTTTAATAGCGCTTAAGCAAGAGAAGGAGATAGTGTTCATTTTCTCATGTAATATTTGATCATTAAGTGTCATGCTAGGTGGTATCACACTCAATCTACGCAACAGTCTGAAAAATGTACTCTTCAAAAAGCTAACTAAAATGTTTTAGAAAGTGTTGCTTTTTCTCACTACCTGCTTTTGCATTTATAACATGACAAATTAAATATATGTTTAGCAAAAGGTAGCTGCAAGTACATTACCATAATGTAGTACTTCCTTTTCCCTTAAGCTAATGGTCACTGCAAGAAATTTTGTGATCCTAAGTATTAGATACAGCCTAATTTTATGGAACCAAGGTTTACAATTTCTTCGCTGTTCATTTCTGCTTTCCACTGCACCTTTCATAAACCTGCTGATTAATATCAAACAGTGAACAACTCTGACAAGCAGGATTACGAATCCAACATAACTGTTTATAGTGCGAATGAAAAAAAAGTGCTCCATTTCCAGCCACTGCACTTAATAATAAATTCCTGTTGTATTTAAATGTTGAAGGGATTACATAACTGTCAAAGTTTCTTTAAATGTTAAGGGTAGTAATCATATTAAAGACATACTATACAGAAGCAAAAGCAAATGTCTGTCTCATTATTATTACCATATTTGCATGAAGTTTTAAAATATGAGGCCAGATTCCTAAACATGTCAAATCTGGGCTCGTTGCTCCTGAAGAGAGCACCAAGGAAGGGTGTCTGCGAGCTTCATCACCATGTCACAGCCAGGTGCCTTATAAGAGTCAGGAAATTGAGTTTCAGGTGATTTAGAGAAGCCACGAGGTTCTTCTTGATTGCACCAAATGGCACAGTCCCACCCGGACCTTTGTGCCAGGAGGACGCAGGAAAGTAACACTCATTCCTCCCCTCTCCATCTTTCACCGTGTATGCTTGATGCAAGAAGTCGCTCTTAGAAGGGTTCAATACAATTTCAGTACATGAAGAACCCATCTGAGACGTGCTTATGACAATGGTGGCCCTCCTAAGTATCTGGAAGTCTCAGTCAGGAGCCTGGGGCAAAAATATCACCTGCAAAGGTGTGGTCTTTGGTACTTTTCCTCCAAGCAACACAACCAGATTTAAGTTATCATAGAATCATTATGGTTGGAAAAGATCATCAACATCATCAAGTCCAGCTGCAATCCCATCACCACCATATCATATGAAAAACCCTGTAGTCAATTAATTCTTTGTTTTCAAGCAATACTATACATTTCTGAACATTTTTCAGAGATAATTCTGATAAAATAATTATTTTATCAAAAAAAAAAAAAAAAAGTCTTGAACAGGACTCTATATTTGACCCTGTCACTATATTGGAGTCATTTGGAGGATTAAAAACGTGACACGGACGTCTCCCCTTATGGTTATTGGCAAAGAAACAATTCTTTCAAAAGCCTTTTCAAGGGCTGGCGTTAATCACACAGATCCACACCCTCGTCCAGAGGAATGCTTACTGATGGAAGTTATGTGCACGCAGTGAAACTCCTGTTCCCAACTTAGAAATGGGAGCCCATCATTAGCATTCCTGATATTCATAGCACTGCTCACGTTCCATAGCATTCAGCACCACTGAGCCAGAAGCCTTGATTAAAAACATAGAAGCATAACTTCTATATACCTTCTTTAAAACTTTGAATCATTTTTAGAAATTCTCACCTTCAGGGTCGTGCTGAGGTGCTTGCTTTAAGCGGCAGGTTTTAGGCATGTTCTCATTTGAAAAATGAATATCAACGTTGCTGTTCAGCATTGAGATCCTGGAGGAACATCAACTCTACAGCAGTCACCATGGCCTTTCATCGAGTGCTCACTATGACTCTTCTTCAAAATCACACAATTAAATACCTACAGAATTGTCATTTACCGTATAATAAACAGAACAACAAAGAGACAGTGAGCGGGAGGTGTTATTAGTTCATTCAGGTTAAGGTCCAAAAATAATGACATAGTGACATACTCACAGCAGGGTGGAAAGCATTCTTTGGGGCTTGAGAATCCCTGAGATCTCGAACATTTTCCTCTACAAATTCAGGACAAAAATTCAAAACATTTGCCAATAATATACATGTAAGAATAGACATGGGCCTGCATGGGGTCTAGAGAAGGTCAAATTGCTTTGAAACCTCTTATCTTTTTTTAGGTTAGTTATCGCTATGGCAGTAGTTACAAACATTTGGAGAAAAACATAAATAAAGGCAAACTCTGAATGTGTGTCACTCAAGAACCTAAGATAGTTTTTGTTTTCTTCTTTTTAGTCAAATTTCTGGGAAAGAATTCGGCAGACACAGTTCCTTCTGCAAGCAGCATGAGTGGTGAGTCAACTCCAGCACATATAACCAGGCGATGGCAAGTTCCCCGCGGTCACGGCTCTCACTCCCATTCTTCTCCCTTCCTTCGTGTCAAGATCTTAGTTTATGGGAATTTTGAGGGGGAAAAAGTTGGCCATGTCCTTATTTCTCAGCATTCTTTGGCCAACTGTCCAAACAAACTGTCTTTTGCAAATTACACTTCCATTTAGCAATTCTTTTTAATGTCTAGTTTGGTGTCTGTCCATAAACAGAGGGAAGAGCCTGTGACCCAACAGATGGTCACCTCACATAGTTTTCTTCACATGCAGGTTGGAACAGGAACTGCTATGCTCTCTTGTTGGATCTTAAGGTCTCCCTGTTCCATTGACATTTATTGTTTAATGCCTGATGACAGGGCAGTGGAGATGTCACGTTTCAGCTCCACTTCTAACACTATCAAAGTCCCTTTCCATTGTGACTGAACTGCTCTAATTATGCACATTTCCCTTTGCTGTATTCCTCCAGGTCTTGTCTAACCAAATGATGTAAGTCTTGATTACAGTTCGTGTATTCAGCTTGTACAAGGCAGCTGAAATACTCCTGAACACCTTGATGACAAGTACATGGATTTGCCTGGCAAAACAATAACCATGCTAAAGCTCTTTTAACATCCCAGTTTCTTTGCTGAAAGCATCTGCCTATACTGTCAATTCATCCCGTGCCTCTTGGGTGTCTGACTTAAGCATAAGTATGCAAGTCCTGTAAATGAATACATGCCGCTGGGGGTAGCACTTACAGTAGAAGAGCATCGTCTCATGAGTGATAAGGGTGACAGAAGTGCAAAGCAGAGCTGAGTGGATCTGGCACTCACATTGCGAACAACACAGCATCCGTACTGCAAGATTTTCCCACAGAATGACATGCAATAATTTATTCTAAGCCCTTCCAACGTGTGTGTGTGTGTGTTTTCTCTCTGTGAAGTTGCTATCTTCTGTAGCTTTTCTCTAAATAACTATTTAGGGGAAGATGCCACTGCTAAAATGAAATACCTTATTCAAGGGAAAATAACCAATCTGAACATGTAAATAATTACAAATCAAAGGCAGTCCTACACAACTCCATTCTACAGAAGTATGGCATTGAGGAGGAAAAAAAAAGGTGTTTTAAATACTAAAACATTGGTGCATCAGTATTAAAAAATACTCCATTTTAAACACTAGTTATAAGTAGAGAAGCAACATAAAAATGCATTTCCCAAAACTTTCATCAGGAAATGCAGTTTATTCAAAGATGACCTTGTTCCGAGCATTTCAACTTACTAAAATTCAGAGTATGAAAGAATTCCAGATCCCCCACTACCCTGTAGCACAGGGAAGCACAAAAACCTCTCACCCTAGGCCGGACTAGTCCTCCAAAATAGCTATTATCAAGGCTTCAACACAAGTCACCAACGGGTATTTCAGCAGGTACAATGGTGTAACGGAAGTGGCCATGGACACTCCTACTCTGAAGCAAACCAAACATTTTCTGACCACACTGGACTCCAAAACAGCTCAGTATGTCACTGCTGATTCCCGTACATACACATCTCTTCCGTGCGATGTATTCACATACACTGCTGCCCCATGCGAACCATCAGAACCCAAGGACCCCAGGATGAGAAGGCAAAGGATAGAGTCCAAAACCTCCCTGGTCTCCTAATATTACTCCATTTCTCTTCTCCTCATCTCTTCTATCATCCCTTTCTCTGGGAAAGAGATAGGGAGATAGATACTGCTCTTAAAAACATTTCTGCTCTTCTCGTAGTGATTTGCTGTCTTCAGCAACCTGTTCAGAGTGCAACCCTTGAGCACACACCTTCCTTTAAACTAAAAACCTTACAGCAAAACTAGCATGAAAACGAGGAAAGTATTCAGTATTACAGTCAATTCAGTTAGTCTTTCCTTGACTTCTCTAGTTGTTGATATATCCACTGGAGATAATGGAAAGTCAGATGAAAATCACCATTTTTGCTGGGAACTATCTTACAAGACTGAACTACCGCAGTCCTCTGAGAAATCCAGGCAGTTCTCGCCCTGCTGTACAGCAGTGTGATGGAAGGGGAACATCTATGTAAGGTTTATGAGAAGTACCATGCTACCTAGAATAAGTGGCATTTTTGGTTTTTAAAGGCGTGCTGAGGAACCCCACACTAAGAGCTGGTGTGAATCCAGCTTGCAGCTTCCCTAGCTGGCAATCCTCACAGGTCACAACTGCATTACGGTAAGAATCATGCAATTACAGCAATACAGGAAACAAAGATTAATAAAATACAAGAATTAACAGAGGGAGGGGGGCAGAGGGGGAGACACGGCAGAAATGATTTGAAGAACAGTCTGTGTGATGACAAACAGGTCTCTTCTCTGACATCTATGATGCTCCCACGGAGTCACTGAAGGAGCACATGATTCACTGCTCTAACCATATGCAGGTCTTTGTGAAGCTGAGTCTTAATAGATTTCTGTAATATACACATCATTTAAAAACATACTTTCATTTAAAAGTTCAGTTTTTTAAGTACATCAAAGCTTTGAAAATGTAGATTTATTTCTTTTAATAGTGCATATTAATAATATTGATATAATTATCACTATTCATATTTGAAGACTCCTGAATACATTTTTTTCAAAGGTTACTTGAAATTCAGAATTAGGAGTAAAGAGATCCATAATTTAGTGGGTAGGAGTCAGGCTTTCTGGAGCCTTATTTTCCCAGTATTTAAATACTGCAGAGAATCAATGCAAAGCTCTCAAATGAACTTTGTAAAAAGTGCTTCATTCTCAGCATGCTACACATACTCAATATATAAACTCTATAGACTAAAATTCACACACTTTTGCAAAGATGTGGTGTGGTTTAATTGAGCACTTTGAGATCTCATGGTGAAAGAGTGAACACAAGTATAAAATAATATAATAAACACACCATCATTCATTAGAATTATTAAAATTCATATAACCAAACTCTATAATCTAAGCAGGAGGGACCAAGTTATTCATGAGTGTTTAATACAAGAATAAGCATTAAGCACTATCCTCCTGCTCGCAGCAAAGATACAGGGGGATGTAAAGCCCTACTTAAGGATAACAAGATAATCCAGCAGCCAAAGTGTCCAAATTAACCACCCTCAATGGCCACATCAGCTACATGCCAGCAGTCTGAGGACTGTGACTAAGTTGCCCATACATTTGCATAAGTTATATAAAAACGAATGCATAAAGTTATATTTATCTGTACTTGTATCTTCTCTGATATGAGTAGATGTTGCTTGTCCACCCACAGTAAAAACTTACAATATTGTAGGCTCATAAATACAGAAAGGAGGAGAGCAAATTACAACAGATTTCTCCCAGGCTGTACACTAAACACTGCTCAGAGCAGTAGAGTTGCGGACAGCAGCAAGGCCTCTTAATGCACTGGTAAACCAGGTATCAACATGACACTGTTTGCATGCTATCATATGCCCAAAGGTACATTCAGAGGAAATACGTCCTATCCCATGTGATAAATAACCTCCCTTCTCCACCCTGCATGATTCTTCATCTCCCGTGATGGAGCAATAAAGGTCTGAACTGACTCCCATCAAAAGCACCTGTGAGTCTTCCCCATCATCGCCTTCCAGAGAGCACAAGCAGGTCCTTGCTGCAGAGCAAGGAGGATGTTCATCAAGATTTATAAACATGATTTTTCTGTTCATCTTTCTGCTTCCTAACTTCATAATCTCCGTTTCTTGGCCTAATGCCATGCGTTGCTGTTCTGTAGTTGATTTACAATAAACAGAAGACAAACTCTGTAAACTTGTATTTTACTGCCAGTGACACACACTTCAAATTCCCTCTGTACTCTCATTGAGAGGAAGAAGAAAAAAAAAAGTTACTATATTTCCTCCAGATCTTTGTAGTATCTGGCTTAATCCCTAATTGAAAAAGAGTAGATTGTTATGGAGACACAAATTATACTGTACATAATGAATTTCATCAGAATACAAATATAACAATATTGATTTTTGCCTTTCAACTAGGGAACATCATATTTTAAACTTGGGACCCATTTAGCTTTCCGTTTTCTCAAAGTAGTTGTGAGGAGACGTGGAATCTCAGAGCAATTGCAAGGATATGTGGAGCTCTAATCCAGTTTAATGACAAAGGGGAAGAGAAACAAAGAAATTTCAATTAGTCTAGATAACTAGATTTGGTTTCTGAGTAAAGAGCATCAGATTAGTGAGATGAAACCAAACATTCTCATAGGAAATATCAAGGTTTAGGGGAAGAAGTGACAATGGTCAGGACACCTCAAGTTGAAGTTGACATATTGCCCTTCTGCAAGATCACAGCTTAAAGAGGGCCAGATTGCACAAGATTAAAAAATGTCAGTCTGAACATTGCATTTCCTCTTTGGGTTAGTTTTCTTCATCACTGAACTCTTATTTTTGCAATAAAAGTACTCCAGTGGGTAAGGTTAATATATTTAGTTTCAGGAAAAACAAACAAACCAACCCAACCTAAATATAAAAAGAATCCCACCTATATTTCTTAGATATAGGAATCTGACTTTCCAAGGAGTATTGACTTTCCAAGTAACATAACCTGTTAGGTAATCTAGTAGGTAACTGCAGGCTGTAGCATGTGGAGATATATTTATAGTTGTCGTTATTTTGTACCCAATGCACTGATCTACTCTGTAACTACAAGATTAACAAGATTTCTTGAAATATTTATTGCATATCCAATTGAACAGAACATCTTCTTCGGATGACACAATATAAATTACCTAATTAAGACACATGATCTGTGTAATAAACCCACATATATAAAACATGTGCAGCAAACAGTTTTTCAGTCCAAATGTGTCATTGAATTGTTTTTTTGTTTTTTCATTTTCAATTTAGAAAAAAGTATACCACATGTAGACTACTTGTCTCCGAAATTTCCTTTTCCTTATTTCTTTCAATTATAAAGGCATTGTCACTACACAAGTTTAAACTGAGTTTCTCATGCTAGTAGATTTGTGATCTATTTTCTGATTTTAACTTAAAAAAAGGATGAAATTACATCTCTAAAAGTCAATATTTATCTGAAAGTTATATATTGCAGCAATATAGATTCCATATCACAATATGGACCTTTGCTGATCAAAAAAAAAAAAAAAAAGAGTGCAACACAGAATGAGCATAGCACATAAAGTGCCAATGGGCAAAGTCCCAAAGGGTAAAGCTGATCCTTGAGTGCATAAAATGAAGAATAGCATTTAGTAGTAGAGAATTGTTACCATCCCTGTGTATAGTAACAGGAAAGGAAAAAGAGGTGCCCAGTTCTGTCATTCACATATTTAAAAGGACAGCAACATCCGTAGAACTGACTTAGCAAAGAACCACAGAAATGATTTATTCAAAACCCACCTCACAAATTTAAACTCCATCTGTTTCATTTATAAAAGAGAAGGTTTTTGAATATTAAGAGATCTTTCATTCAAACATAAAAACACATTAAAAAAATCCAAAGGTTAGAAGTTAAATCTGAAGAAATTCAAAAGAGAAATATTTAAAATACTGATAAAAAATTGGGCATCGGAACAAAATATTAAAACTTACTCTTCCACGAAAAGGCCTGTTTTCTGGGGTTGAGACTGTAAGAAATATGTTAGTTCAAGCATACATTAGAAATCACATGATGGCATTACTAAGTCCTACGGCCTGCAGATCTGCAGGTCGGACTGGTCCCTTCTGACCTTTCAATACAATTCAATATTTTCATTTAGCACTGCCATTACTTGAAGTGTGTGAGTCCTGAGAGTTCCCAGTTACAATTAAACCCTGTGTCGTGGAAGATCCTGAGCGAACAGAGAGATTTCATGAGCTGCTTTGCCACTTGCAGTGAGTACAATCACACATAAGTGGGATCAAATTCCCAAAGTCGGTGATGACGCAATGCCAAAGTTATTAAAATGCTATTTCATTCATTGTGGCTGTGATAGCATTGGAGACTTTGACCATGTTCCTTGGTAAGCAGCCTATTCCCTCCTGCTCGTGCAAGGCTCCAAATCGCATTGAGGATCCACAAGTTTATTAAAATTAGCTTCGCAGTGCCAGTAATTTCACCCAGCAAGGCAAAAGCCTTGTGCCATGAGTTCCTCAAGAAAATACTGGAGATTTTTTTCCTTGATATGAACCTCTTTCTGATAGGCATAAAGACTCATGGCATTGGCTACGCGGCTCTATGCTCACATTTAAAGGCTTTAAAGGTCTCCAAGTTACCTAGGGAAGGATTCATTAACCCCAATTTTTGAGCAGCCCAGCTAATGATCATTTGTAGAAATATCCATGCTTTTAAGGTCTCCCCCTGCCTGTTTGAGGTTTACTGCTGATGTACTTACTTTTGGGTACCAGCGCCAAGAAATTGCACATCTAATGTTTAAAAAGTGCAGTTCGTGTCCCCAGGATTGTTATAGCTCCAATTGCCACAATAGTTACTAAAAGCATGTGCTCCAGACTGGTGGGATTCGGTTTCAATTTTTAGCAGACTATTTTCACTGCATCCTACACCCAGCCGTAGCTTATCTATCATTTGATTCTGACAGATACATATTTTATATTTTGACAAGCAGCCCACTTGACTGCTTTCCTGTGACATCATCTTATCTCTGAATGTACCAACCTGTTAATAACTTCATTTTCTGGTTGAATTTTTCCAAATTAAATTAAGCAGGCGAAACATGTTAAGCTCACCAAGTCCTCTTAACACTTCTGCTGAAGGGCATCTTCTGATAGCTTGATTTTGAGAAGGGCAGCAGGCAACCTGTTCTGAGAGGGATTTGGTCCAAGATATCAGGTTTGTAGAAGGTAGAGGATTTTTTTCTTAGCTGAAAAAAAGAAGAAAACACAACAGCAAACAACTCAAATTAAATATTTATCATCTAAATGTTAACTAATATTCCAAAGATTATATCATTATTTAATGGTACTTGAAGGAAACCCTTATAAGATAAAAAGGAGCAATCTAACATAAACTAATTTTCTATTTTTCTTCTGTAGATAGAGAGATGGAAGCTAAATATAGTGCAATGTTAGCATGGAATAATTTCCCCTCTATCTTGCAACAATAAAAAGTCAGCAGAAGCTTTTCTTTCATGTTAATTAAAACAATTTTAGGGAGGAAAAATATTCTTCCTGGATGTAATATGTAATATAGTTAATTAAATATGGACACTTTTGCACTTATCTTCTTCCATAATTAGCTCAGCTATAGTAGCAATACTGCACTGGACATGAAATCAGGGGACAGCGAATAAACTTAATCAGGTAACATGGACAGAAATTCAGAAAAAAATCCAGTTGTGTAGTTTCCAGTGTTCTTCTCCCATTCTGCCTCCGTATTAATGCCATTTAAATTTAAAAGAGCCGTGGTAGCTGCACCGTTCAGTCGCCAGGCATAAGGTACAAGTTTATTCCAATGGGAACACCCTTTTCAATAAGTGCATGGGGAACGGGATGCAGAATCGCAGCTCTTCCCATGCCCTGATGTTATTCCCCTGGCGTTACGCCATTGAGAGCCCGTTCAGAGACCTGAACTGCACAAAATGTCATTGCATTAATTACTGCTACGCTGAGGCTGCATTAGCTTTTGAAGTTTGCATTCCTTCATACACATAAAAATACCCATTTAGGGCCAAATGCTCTTCCCACTTATTCAAGGAGAGTCGTAACTTGCAGGATGGCCAACTTTTAAGTCTGGCACTTACTAGAAAGCAGATTAAGACCTGTAATGAAAGACCCTAAATTATGATAAATCCTCTCATTTTCTTTATTGATGCTAAAAACATGTACTATATATATATATATATATGTATACATACACACACATACTTTTTTTCTGGCAATGCTAAGGCCTCATCCCATACATCTTATTGCTGTCACCATCTCTTTTCAAATTCTCCCAGGGTTTCCCTAGGAAAAACTCCAGATCTAAGACAGAAGATGTGAGTAAACTGGAATTAGAGACCTGCTACAGAAGGGTTCATTCTTTTAAATAGAGATATGTCCTGTCTGAGAGCTACAAGCTGCAGACAACTATAAATACAAGCTATTGTATTGGAGACTTAAAAACAATCTGTGACTTTGACTTGCTTAAAACGGATTTAATTAGAACTAATACAAATGCATCTTTCCTACATGGCTGATCTAATCAGCACTGGCAGTTTTAATTACAAGCCTATTTAAGGTGAACATATTGCATTACTGTGAAAAAAGATGCATTATTTTACATTGTAGGTGTACCTCCTACTTCTCTATCTGTCACACAAGCACTGTCTTTAATAGTTGTTAATGTTATGTCTTATTTTCTGAGTTCAGTTTTCTAAGTTTCCAGGCACAGTCTCCTGGAATCCAACCCAAATCTAATAATTGCAATCTACTTTATTTTTTCCTCACTATTTAGTTTTCATCACAAAGAAAATGACAGGTCTAATATGAGGCTCCTGAAATGTAGTTACATCTAAGCTTCAGCGCTCCAGAGCACATAAAATAAATATATGATCAATGAAATGAAACATGACAAAATGTTTCATATTGATGTTATTTTTCTTTTCAAAACGTCTTTTATGGTTAATGCCCTCAGTCACTTTTTCCATACATTTTCTTTTTTGTAATATATAGCTTTCCTAGTTCTGATTTCAAGTTCGGGGTGCCTGGGGAGAATTGGAAGATTTCTTCAAACCAAGACTGTTCCTTCAGCCTTTCACATGAGAAAATTGTTAGGCGCATTAAAGTATTCCTGACTATGTTGCATTCCTTTGTTCAGAGTGAGTTTTGGGAACACATCCTTTTCTCATTATATTTCCATAAAATATATTTGATCTATTCTATTCTTAGAATACCTCTGATGTGGTCTGTGAATGGAGCACAGTATAAAAATATTTCTTTCTTTTTTTTTTTATACAAGACAAAATGTTTCCATTTCTTGGACGCATAAAGAGTCACTCTATAGCACTCCACGAAAGTAAAACTTTACAGAAAGTTTTGGTATAACTCAGCGCAGATCACAAAACGAATCCATCCCTGCAGGACTCAGCCGCAGCTCAGAGCCTCATCAAACACCCAGGCAGGGAGAGAGGGAGACGAGAAAGGAGGGGAGCAGAAAAAAGGGAAAGAGAAAAAGAGAAAGAATGAGACCTGGATAATACTACTGGGAAGCGAGTTTATATTTAGAAGCACGGAAAGATGTTAACCATGTGCCTCCTAGAAAAAAAGAATAATATAAAGTAAGTCTGCCGTAATAGTAGTTGACAATAAAATCACCTTTGGAAAAAGTCTTAATACGTTCAGAGCACCACTCAGGATATTTCCAAACACAGACAGATGTTTGAGATGTTTACACAGACTGATCATTGCGGCACTTGAAACATTTCCCCCCGGCTTCCCTATCTCCTTGTTCTTGTCATCATCTTTAGGACCTGGAGAAACACTGAATGGGTGCCGCTTTTCGCAGCTCCTTCCTACAGCCCGGGCTTGGCTGGCCGGGGTATTGCTACATCTAGAAAGTGATGGTTTTGATCAACTTCTGCGCAGCCCTTTTTGCTCTCTCAGAACCTTTCCAAAGCGCTGCCCTAACCCAGCACGTTGAACCCAAACCATCAGGTTTGCTCTGCTCCGATTTAATCCCTCTGCAGCGAAACCAGCCCGGTGCAAAGGGCAGCTGCAGCGAGGACAGGAGTCCCGACTCCCATCAGCTGCGCTAAGGGCGGCCCTGGTTGCAACTCCTGCCCCGCTGCGCTGCTTGCTGACCACAAATGACTTAATACCCAGCACAAACAGGGCCCAACTCACAGCTCGTGGGGGATCGCAGCTCCTGGTTCCCACGATGCAGAGCTGCGATCAAAGGCCTGCAGAGAGAAAACATATACAGCATCGTTTTTTTTTTTTTTTCATTATTTTTTAGCGTTTGTTTTAAATTCAGGTTACAAATGCCTTTGCTACACTGTGCCGGACTATTGAAAAAGCAACACAAAATGAAACCAAAAAAATATATAAAAACAAACAAAAACAAACCAAAAGAGACCTAGGAAAACACTTCCAAGCATTTTTAAACCTTCAAGCAGTTGCAGGCTTGCCTAGGTACAGGCAGAAGCTGATGGAACACAGTTTGTGCTTCTCGTCATCCCCATAAATATATTTATTTATTGTTGATTATTGAACAGACAAGCCAATATTCCCTCCAGATGCTGCTTGAACAGCCTTGGAAAGGCTCGAACTGGGTAAGTCATAAAGCAGGTAAAGTAGCTCTTAGCTTTTTTTTTTTTTTTTTTTTTTCTTAATCTCATAGGAACTGAAAAACACGAGCAAAAAATCACGTCCCATGAAAAGCAAAGTCTGCGGAGAGCAATGGATTTTTTTTTCGCATCAGCCTTTCACTTTAGAGAAGTGAAATGCAGCTTATGGTCTCAAAATTGTGCTCCTGGTGCCTGCCTGGGAGCACGCTGCATCTCTGGCACCAGACTGCTGCTTCCGCGCACACGGCAGAGCCTGGAAATGTGGGAAGTGTCCACGGAGTAGCATGGCTGAGTTGTGTCATGTAGCCCATCAGGCACCTGCATGCTATCACTTTCACTTTAAAGAGCGCTAAAATGCAGTTAATAAAATCATATAAAGTGACATATAGGCAGGTTTGATTATAAATAAAAAAAGCTTTAGCATGTTATTTGACATGTGAAGTGCACATTAAAGTAATGAGAAACACGCACTGTCTGAAAAACAAAATAAAACAACAAAAAAAGCACCTAACCCAACTCACCCACGTTAACAAGCACTGCACATGCAACAGGCTCATTCCAGCAAAGGAAACTTCTGCCCCTCCAGCCCCGTGATGAAATACCCTTGGGTCACATACAGAAACACATTTTCCTCACGCTGCCCCAAATTCACATGCACAGAAGGACTTTGAGGAAGGCTGGCTCTATTTTCCCTTGGGAATTCCCATTTCCAGCATCTGTTCCAATCATGGCACATGCGACACTGCCATGCCCAGTGGCGAGGACACGCAGCCAAGCCAAAGGCCAGTTCGGCCTTCCCAACTAATATAAAATCCCAAAAGACTGGATTTTGCCCTTTCTTTACTATTTTTACTCTCCCCATTTCCTCCCTCTGTACCTTTCCATAACAAACAATTTACTTTATCAACATTTCTTCCNTCTGTACCTTTCCATAACAAACAATTTATCGACATTTCTTCTTATCAGCCCAGCGATCTACAGGATCGATCCCTTAATTTGCAACATCTTTTAAGCATGTCAAGAGATCAGAAATGAGCCATATCTCACTTCTTATTAAGTTTCTATATAAATCACTGCCTTGTTAAAAACAAAGTATAGTTCCTTCCACTAATGATGAAATTCTAGAGTTTAGCAATGTTAATGACCCTTTACCATGGAGCACTGGCATATTTTTATAATAAAGGTTATGACTTGCATTGTATTTATTACAAGCAGAGGTTGCACATTTTTTGAAAAATCAATGGTTTAATATGTAACACCTAAATATATGACCTTCCTGTGGCTACATTTCAAAGGCAATGTGTGTGTTCTCCTTAGCATTTTTTTAAATCTCACTCTTCAGAAAGTTGTAAATATTTCAGAAAGGTTGTTAATCATCAAATCTCGTAAAGTGAAATTTGTCGGGGGTAGGGGGAATCCATATGATTTTCAGCAAATTGCCTTTGTTTCAGATGCACCGGTTCATGCGTCAGCACGCCAATGTGTCATGCCTGGTTACATTTGTCTTGTTGCATTAAAATTATGTTCCTGACATAGCCAGGCTCAATGCCCCATCTCCATTACATATCAGGCTGCCTGTTTTAAGAGTTTTTAACATTTTAATATAACACTTCCTTACTTATTTTGTTTCCTTGCAAGAAAGTTTTGAATTTCTCTTGATTTTCCTCACCAAGGGAAACGCTTCCCTTATGCGTGGTCAAGGCTTAAACGTAGGTCTTGTTAAACAGATAACATGCTTTCTTATGGATACAGAGCACTTCAAAATTGTACTATCAATACTTATGGGGCTACAGAAGAGAATATGATGGGTGTCAAACCTGTTGTGAAATTGCTATTGATTTTCACAGTCGCATTTTGAAGTAGGAGCACAAGGTGGATGTCCAAGGTATCGAGTATCATGTAACAACACGAATAACTCCCATAAACACCCCGCTTTTTTATCACAGGTCCTCTATCCCCACCAACAGCCATAAACGGAAAGCCTCCTCGAGTATAACAGCTAGACAGGAGCCACCTAAAAGAGTATTTTTCCCTACAATATTCTCTGTCATTATTGATCTCCCCAAACAAAGAGCAAACAGACTATCACTTAATACGGTATCATATCCTATAAAGCTGTACAGTCATGAACAGAAATGGTATATTAATTACTTGGAATTCCTACATCAAGACTAACTTTCCTTTGGGAAAGGACTGGACTTCAGAAACTTGGATTTGAATTGTATATACAAGCACAAATAAATACATCCTTTAAGTGAACAGTTTTGTGCATCTTGTCTTTGCAAGTAGCTATCCACGTTGGAGTCTTTGGGTAACGTACTGCAAAACTAACATATGTAAGTTTTATAAAAGCAAGGATTAACAAAACAGCAATTAATCATGCTAGTAGAGCAATTTTGTCAGAAGTCAATCTTTCTTCAGCAGTAGTGGATGCACACTGTGTTATGCCATACGCCCACAAAAAGTACCGAAAGACATTACCTTTTGAAGCAAAAATTGTAACAGCAGCACCTGATTTTGTAAACTGACAGGAAATAGGCATAGAATAGATGATCATAAGATACTTGAGCATTTACATATGAGTAAGTTTGAAAATTTCACCCAGTGACACCAGGCAGAATAGGTTAAAATACACTTAATATTTCATAATTCAAACTATAATTTTTCCTTATTATAACACTCAAACTCATATGTTACTTGTTAATGACTTCAAAGTAGCCCACTATCCCCATTTTCAGCTCCTCTCAAGTAACAGTGAGCATTTTATGATCCAGACGTGGTAACACCCTGAGATACTGTGGGGTGTCTAGTTTGGAGCTTTTTGAACTGCATTAAAACTTCTATGAAAAAAAAATAAAAATAAAACAAATAAATTGAAAGGAAAATTTGTTAGTCTGAGACCAAACATGTTTTTTTAATGAAATTGACTGGTTTACATCTTACAGCATTCCAAAAAATTAGAAATAATAAACATCTCAGACTTGCTGCCTCTTTAGCTGGACAGGTTTCCCACAGCTGAATCCTTTGATGATACTCTTTGGACATTCTATTTTAAGAAATTATCCCTTTCTGCTTCTCTCTGGAGGCAAACACTCTTGCTCTCCTGCCAATCGTCCTGCTGACCTTTCTGTCCTGTGTACTCAGCTATCCCGTCTCTTTTCCAAAAGCCCTTTCTCCTTCCACATAGCTAGACCCTCTTCATTTCCACTGCCAATAATTCCCTCTCTGTTGCCAGCAGTCCTCTTCTTCGGACTGCCAAACTATCTCATCTTCTAGGCTTCCTTCTTCACTTTTGCCAGAAGATTTCTCCCACTTCCAGAGCACATTGCCCTGCCAAGACCACCCCATGTACTTGCACCAGTGCAACAACCAATATTGATAAAACTGGATGTATCAACTGTAGAAACCACATACAGAAATGAAACCTACATTATTATGACACTGGACTTATATCTGAACATTGACCATAATTACATATCAAGAGGAAATTGCACTTCAAAGGTTGTAGGTAATAATTTTAACTCAATCTCTAATTTCCTACCCAAAAAATCAGGCTAAAGAATATGTAAAAATACAGTGGAGACCACTGCCCTTTCTTGTGCCAGAGAAGAGGAGCCTGGCTACTAAACACCTCTTCCTAGGAATAGTCATAAAAATAGTCATGACCATAAAAATAGTCGTGTGATCATATCAGCTGTTTTGTAAAAAAAATCATGTAATCAAAAGGTATGGTGTGTTGTAGTAACTGCAGCACAGCACTTACCCTCTTGCTCTTTGACATAGTCGCTGAGAAAATCTAACTCCGTTTCTCACCAAGGACTATTTACGAGACTGCTGCACGCTGTGGGTCAGATCAGAAACTGTCCTTGCCGAGGGACTGAAGGAGGTTACTCTTTCTGGCCTGGGACAAGGACCCTATCTGTGGGAATTCTACTCTTTTCAGCTACAGCTTGCAATTTATCTCTACCTACCCCAGCCATGGTTGGCATTTAAACATGCTGATATCATCACTCATAACCTCCAGGCTCGATTACCAGAGTTCTCATAATCACAGTAGGAAACCACTAACTTTAAGAGAATTACAAATCTTTCGGAGTGCAGTAAAACATGAGGAAGAGGAGGCCTCCAGCCCATGACCCTTGCGCTCTGCCCTCCTCCCACGAGACACCAAACAAAATCCCTTATTTCAAGGCTCCAAGGGAGTCACCAGCTCCGCAGGATCTATCGCACATCCTGAACATGCTCCTTTAGGACTCTTAAGTCATAAAACTTGTTAGAATTTTGAGGGCCTTCCAAGCTCTCCCTGTGCCAGTTTCACCTGGCCAAGGCAGCCAGCAATCTAATCATCACATTCATATTTTATGCGGCAAAGTAGAACAGCTTTCAATTTAGGGACAAAGACACTGCAGCTGAAGAAAATTCTCACAGTACATTGAGAAGAATCTACTTCAATTGTGGTCAGTTGTCATGGAGAAAGAAGAAGGGGGAGGAAAAAAAGAAAAGTATATTCCCATGTGAAAAACCTTTCTCATTGCAACACGTACGCACACGCAGCAGCCCCGCTCCCCTCCTTCCTGCGCTTGACATTTATGCAAAGTAGGTGAATCCGGAACAAGCGACCGTTTTAAAAAAATATATATTCATTACGCTATTTATGTACATCAGTGCGGTGGTGTAAAAGTATAACAGGAATGCGCTCACAATTGGTTTAAGTCATTTTCTCTTGGCAAACCCCCATAAAACGCAGGGGCGTCACGGCGCCATCAGAATCCTAAATTGTGGTGGGGACTCGTCAGTACACATGGCATTAATCTCTGTCGCTTTGCAGGAGACACCCTTGCTTGCATTGCCGGCCTGCCTCTTAAATCTCAGATGTTGTAAGTGGAGTTTAAAATGACACCATAAATAAGATATACCCTTCCCCCCGTCCCTCCTCCAGACAAAAAAATCACCCACTTTATTAAAAAGACACATATTTCAGACAGTTTGTTCCAGTTAGCATTCTTTATTGCCAACTCACATCGAAAGCGTAATACTAATGGGTTAATAATAGACCATGTAATCTTCAGGATTCATATTGGACATGATTCAGACTACTGAGAGACTTTTTAAATATATACATATAATTAGTTAACCCATTGGTATTACGTTCTCGTTACTTTCAATTGATCACAAGACTTTAGGGATCTCATTATATCGTACCAGTTTATGTTCCCTGGTGGCTGAGAGCACTTAGCTGTCTTTTAACATCTTACTATTAAATGCTTACTGAGTTTTCGTGTCGTCTTTTACCTTTCCCCAAAATTTGGAGGAGCAGAGTTTTGCTAATTCAGTAATTTAAAATATAACCACTCATAATAATCTGTGAACTTTTTTTTTTTCAATGTCCTGCCAGAACAAATTCAGGTCTTCTAAAGGAAATTCCGTCTCTATTTTGGTGGAAAAATGGAAGACTGATAGTATGGGAACACCCACGCAAGATAAGAAAAGGATCCTGAAAGATTTCCTGGGGGGGTTAATGGAGGCCAGGCTAATGGTAACTGACCCTGAAGTCCCCAGATGAAGCTTCATGTTCATCTTCAGATTATTTATGTATTTTTTAAGGATTCTTTAGTATGCAAACCTAACTTTATCAACCTGATGGTGAGAGCCCAAAAAATATCACTGATAAGTGCCACCTTTATATGTACTTAAAAAAAAAGAAAGCACTAAATATGGAAATATACTGAGTTGTTTTTGTTATTTTCTATTTAATATAGCTTCGCCAGAAACATGCTAGCATTATTCAGAGCAGTACAGCAGCCCAGCATTAGCATATTAAATAATTATCAGATACAAGTATTTTAAATGAAACTTACCCACAATGACACATGTTTAATTCAGATTGTGAGCCACGGTGTGATTTTCCCAACAAGTTATGTGACTGCAACACTGTCTTAAAAAGCTATTATTGAAGGTACCTCAGGAAAAAAAAAAGAAAAAAAAGAAAGTGTTAAAAGATCCATACGCAGGGTTTCTGCAAATGAATATGATGTATTCCAGAAACAACGTGCATTCACACAGACACTCAATAAGAAAGAGACTGTTTACGCAGTTTATAGCCTGAAAACCACGAGGGACTGTGTTCCAGTATGGGAAATTTTAGTACAGTGCATTGTTAATACAAAATAAAAAGTAAGCCTGGGAAATTCGGATTATATTTTTTTGAAAACGCTTGTTTGGACCATTAAAAAAATATTGCCTTCTAATGTCAAAGTATGAACAAATACTTTTTCAGATGAATAAAATCTGTAATCAGTTAGATAAGAGCAATATGCCTTTTCTTGGCATTTAATCAAACAATGAAATCACATACACATTTCCTGACACAAAAGACAAATGATGTAATAATCTGAAGGAGTTTCTCTATCTCCTTGGAACTTTGCATACTTGACTTGTTTTCTGTATTTTGTGACTTTAAATGGTGGGAAAATTATATTAAAATGCTTGTAGCAGTTCCTCTAAACTAGCATCCTTTTTGTTTTATTGTATTTAATATAAAAGCAGCAATTATTTGATTTCAAAGTTATGAAAATATGTACCTTATGAGAAAACAAGCAATTTAAGCTTTAATTGGTGTCATTTTTCACAGAACTGGCAAGATTCTTGCATCCCTGGCATGTTGTTTTCTATAAAACTCCAGAGCTGCTTTCAATGAATGTTTTACGAATGTATAAGTTGTTACATGAAGGTATGTGAGTAGATGCCTGGAAATATAAGATTTCTGGGGGGATTTATTCACAAAAGATGCATTTCATTTCAGCGTATATATTGTAATTTTTCCTTAATATTCCTAATGTGCTTTGCTTCCCATTAAGCATTTCTTCCATTCTTGTACGGGAAGAAAGGGGAGGTATCTTAGAAGCATATTTTGCACAGGAGAAATAAAGATGGGGGAAACAATGAGGGAAAAAAAAACGTTTTGAAAAGATTTTATTTTTTATGTAAAATCAGATACCGGAATAAGTGTTTTTATTTTGTTTTTGTTTTTTTTAAGTGAAAGGCTCAAACCTTAATTAATTCTCCTATTTGAAGTAAATAATATTCATCTCTTTACCTGTCAAGGCCGTGTGTAGGGATGCATGATTTTCTTCTTTTACTTTTATTGATATATACACTTGCATATGCATATATTTATGTGTGTGCGTGTATACATACATACAGATTTATTTGTTTTTATGGTACCTGGTACCTATAAGTCTCAAACTAAAGTCCTGCTAGGACATGAGATCCTGTACATATGCACTGCAAGACACTGCACATGCTGCTCTTTGGTAATTAAAGGGGATGTATGGCTGCATATAACGAGTATACGACACCCATCGAAGCATGTGGTGACCCGGCCACATTAAAAGATCTCAAGCAAACCGAGAAATTACTGAAAACCTGAGACATGGCAGTAATGTTTGCCGGCCCATATAGGAGAGAAGGACCCATGGACTCTGCGCCACCAGGTCTTCCATCCCACACATGGTCCAAACTGTGGGTTCATTTACCTGAGGAGAAAATCATTTCTTCCAGAATGACTCAATTCCAGTAAAAACATATGAAAACTCTACTACTGCCACTGGGTTGGGACCCTGCCCTGTGCAACTAGCCAGGCTTAAGGCTGTCAGTGTCTTAAAGACTCAGAGTCCAGGCGATTGGACTTTTTTTTTTCCTCTTAAGACCTGGAAACATCATGAGCTGGTGAATCACAAGCTACTGCTTTGGGAGTATCATCAAGTATCAGCCGAAGCAGGGAGGACCCTCTTAGTTTTAAGCAGTTATTTAAGCACTCACACCCATTTAGCCAAGAATTTCCCTGTTCTAGATTTTATTAGGTGGACACAAACACCACACCTTTTGGGTGATGAACATTTCTGCATACCTACCGTCTTGTTGAAACAGGCTGTGGATACCCGTGAAATACCCAAATAAAATGACAGATCCTTCCACCTTACATCTTCCTATCTACCTCCTAATATAATCCTTCTTAGGGCAAAACTGCTAGTACCATGACTTTCTATCTGTTTGTGACCGTTCCCTCTTCACACTTCAACATTTTAATTAAAAAGCAATAAAACACTTTAATTTGAGGTTTCTACATAAAAATACAAGTAAAAATACAAATATACTGGGCAAATACTGTTGAAATCTGAGCTAAAAGGCAGTTAGAGTAACTTTAACCACCTGAGAAATGCAATAATCACCCTGAAATGCACAGCCTGGAGTGTTTTATTGCTATTATAAACTGCAATTTATACATTAAAATAAGGAAAACAGTCAGACCCATCTATTTATGAGCTATAATAAATATGCTCATGACATCACTGACAACCAGTCACAAACTTCCAAATACATCCAGAGTTCTAAAGCAATTTCACAGTTACCTTTGAAATCTGTTTTCTATCAACACATGTGTGTTTCTTGGGTGTGCACACACACAAGCACAGATCTGATCCAGCAACGGTGTCTTCATGGGTGCAAAGGTCTAAGAGCAGCTCGCAGCAAGCTTTGATGCTCTGTGCTCTTGGCCTAACTTCATGCCAGCACAAAACAAAAATAATCCAAACTTTAAAAGGTTCAGAGAATAATCTAAATATTTTTTGTACTTCTTTTCATTTAAATCACATCTTAGCAGCAATCTAGTGGGTAAATATCTAAAACAGCTAACAGAAATTACAGCTCTGCTGAAGCCTTTCTTTTTGAGGGTCAGTCATTCCTGAGCTATTTAGGCTAAGTGGCTGGACTCCAGGAAAGTAACTCTTTGCACACAGCTTCGACCACAGTTGCTTGGTCACTTTTGCCGGATTTCTTCAAAAACAGACCCAACTTTTGTTCTTTCCAATGTTGCAAGCTGCTTGGGGGAGAAGAGTTTCTAAAATGGACAAATCACACCTCAGGGAACAAATCTTCTCTAAGAACCAACTAATAGGATAAGCCTTTAATAGCAATATAAATCAACGTATTTTTGTGTGTGTGTGTTTTTCCCTCAGAACCAGCAGTGGAAACCTCTCCTTCGCTCATACTCAAGCCCTTTCCTGAGAGAACTCGTCGTGGTAACTCTGCCTTCTGGCTGCTGATTCATTTGTCACATGCGCTGCAGCTTCATCCGAATCAAAGATCTCCTGCTTTATCCTAGGACACCAATAACCTGGAGCAAAACTGTATAAGAGGAGATGCTGCAGGGGCCTGATCCAGCAGTGGCTACCAAATAAGGGCTCTTGCGTGGGAAGAAGCAAAGATTGGGGGGAAAAAAGCAAGGTTTATTAGTATTGACCCATTTATTTTTTATCTGTCCCACTTGATCCATCTTGCTGCCTACTCGGTCCTATCATATTCCAGTGGTGATAATTTTCTACCCATGTTTTCCCTTAAAGTAGTGTAACCTTTTCTCCTTTGGAAGGTATTCCTGATTTTCACTTCACCTGTTCCTGGGGATATCATGAAAATAAGAACTCACATTCAAATATTCCACTTTTCCTTATATAAGGCATAAATCTGTGTGCAAATAACAAGCACTTGGTCAGCTTCAGGATGTGTGTCTTTACAACACCCTCCAAAGTGAACAAAAAGAGCACTAGTTTTACCACTTTCCAGGTGGAAAACTGAAGAATGAGGATATTTTGCATTTTTTTGCAGTCGTAGAAAATATCTACGGCAAACAATTTTCAGGTGACTGCCCCTCAGAGCAGTCCATTAACAGCACGATAGGTTTTTGGTCTTTTTTGTTTCTTCCTCTTTGAAAGGAATGACACCGTACTTTCTAATACCTGAAATGTAAGAGCAGCACCTTGAATTTGAGACTCGAAAGCAAAGCATAGGGTTCTCAAATTTGCCCCATTATTTTAAAGTAAGTCAGGTACAGAAAGCAAAATCCAGCCCCCACATGCTTCATGCCATTGATGTATCTAGAGAAGAAACGAAAGGAGTGTAATCAAGATCAAGTTTATCAGCCATAACCCTGAGAAGAAATCTCTGGATCATCCAGAAATGGTAGTATCATCTCTTCAAGACAGTCTCTTCCATTCAAATATCTCAGCCAGAACTGAAGTTATCACTTATTTCTCCGTGACTTTAGGTGCCCACGGCTATAGGATGTATTTTCTCTTGGCAGTGTTTGCGATTTTACGTTATCATGAGCACTTTTGCCAGAAGTGCACTTCATGCCATATTGTTTTGCTTTACATCAAGAAAGACACCAGTCAATCCTTCGCCTATACTGGAAATCAAACCAGAAAAACTCTCTGTGCCTCCTTCTTTTAGCTGCACCGTCCTATACTACATGATGTCACCAACATCCCACAAAAGCTCAGGGAAGCCCTGGAAGTTTGGTAGCAAACGTCAATGCAGGGATAAGGCTTTGTACGGAAGACAATTTGCTCAATTATGGAGGAGGCACTGGGGCTCATACCCCTTGCCAGGGTCACCGGGAAGCAAAGCTCACCGCCTGATGAATAAAAGTAGGCCAGACACCAAGGAAGCTTTTTTCTTTCATTTTAAATATAGGCTCATATTTGAACAGGTTCATTTTGTCTAATCAATTTGGATGGCATATTGCTGAGAAGGGAGAGGAAAGAGGAGGAAAAAAAAGAAAAAAAAACTTTTTAGTGCCACTTACTAACATTTTAATAATTAAAAATATTTATCAATTCAATGTAACCTAGGTATCTAAGCACTTGCAGACCGTCACTTGCATATTAGTAACACACATTTTCCTGCCTCATTTAATTTTGAGAAAAGCATTAAGTTACAACAAATGCAGTGTCTGATCTAAAATTCAGAATATTTGAACATTTCATGACACCCAGCTGATAAACAGGGATTAGTTTCTCTCAAAACATAGATACTGTTCCTCTCAATATTTGATACGCGTTATTTGCTAGTTGAACCGCATGCTCCGCCACTGTAGTGCTCTTGTTCTTTGATTAGATGATCTAAGCTTTATAAGCAGGTGGCTACTCTGATTAATTTGCTTTGGCTTTGCTTTCCTCTAAGGGATAGTGGAAATACTTTAGTTGGTAGAAATGACAGGCCTATGAGAAGGTGGAAATCATACAGAAGATAACAGAATGAGAAATTTAAGCCTTTTCTTATGCCCAAGAGCAAGCACTCCATACAGTTTAGTACAGGGAGTAACAGGTTAAAAAGCCTAGTCTTTTCCTTAATTAGCAGGCATGAGGGCAATAAAATAGTGAAAGCAAAATGTATTTAACTCTGCATTCAGGTTTCTCTTTTTGAGACTTTCAGTGAAAATGAATCTGTACCACTGTAAACCAAGCTCTAATCCTGCAAAAACGTATTTACATGCTTAGCTGTACCCTACTTGAGCAGCACCATTTTCATCAACAGGTTCCATCATGGGGCTACTTAGAGACACTAACACTAATTAAACACAAGCATAAGACTCTTTGCAGGATATAGACCTAAATGACTTCAATTTCCACTAGAAGTTATTTTCATTTCATAACTAAAGCAAAATTTTGCTACGGGTTTGCAATCCGATCCACTTAAATGAACGAAGATAAAAACTCCATCAGCGCAAGTGTTTTCAAAAAGTCAATAGCAACAGTGAAAATATTTGGATTTCAATTTTTAGCTAAGATTTGGTTTCTGGCTTGTTGTTTTTACTAATGGTGTTCACCATTCTTCATTATTGCTAAGACTCCCTCTGTATACACTATTAGCTGCATATGAGGTTTGACTACTGTTTGTCTTGGTTTAGTGTCTTGTGGTATGCCAGAACCCTGTCCAAAATGACAACAACCATGTGCGCTACTGAGGGACCTCCTGGATCTGACACTTTGCAAAGCATTGTGCAAGCGCCCCCGGCTCTTGATTCCTCAACATCCCGCATGGAATGGAAATTCCCCCTTCCCTAGCAGGTTTAGGCCACACCAGCATCCTTCAGGGAACCCACGTGACCAGCAGCTCCAAACCACCAGCTTGGTCCCTCTCAAGGCATCTTTCCAGCACTCAAGACAGAGGATGAAAAGGTTCAAAAAAGGCCACCACATTGCACAGAATGATGGAATTCCATGGGAATTCAGATAAAACTTGTCTGCTGAGAGCTCCTAATAATTAATATTTCTACTGTGAGGCTGTGTACGCGCTTCAGGGGAGCAAAGTTCAGGTTTGCTCTCCATGACACATATCTTGTTTAACATGGGCCATCCCAGAGCCTATTGTGGAAAATTACCCGTTTTAAGATGTGACCTTGAAAAAGCCAAGAAGAACTAAAAAGAGTCAATACTAGAGACATACTGTTGTATTCCCATGCAGATAAAGTGAAAAACAGATATCTGTACAAGGCTGCTCCTGAGCGTAGGCACTGTGCTTTTTTGAGGTCAAACTGATGTTCCTCACAAGTCTGGAAAGTGAATATTGGACTCACAATCAGTCTCCTGTGGTTTAAAATCCAAGAATCATTTAGCAGGCTATTTCCCCAGCAGTGTCAACCACAGCAGAGAAACAACACATCCTTGGGCTGAAGCAATTATACTACTCACAACACTAATGTGGTTTGCAGGGTGGTGGAAGAACCAGTACTCCCCTTATTGAAAAATCATGGCAAGGGGTTCAATAGCAACAGCCAAAAATCTTATGAGATTTTAAGGTATTTCAGACTACTAGTGTAAACAAACTTTATTTATAACATTTTTTCCTGAAAATATATGTGCTTCAAACTTCTTGTGGGCTTTGTCCAAGAACTTTTCTAAAACGACAATGTCAAAACAGGGCCAAAAACATGATATATCTACTTACTCTGCATATAAAAATACTACTGTTTATCTTAACAGCCCACTAGGAAATCTCACCATGCCTGGAACTGCTGGTGTCCCAAAGAGCTGCAGCCTTGAAGGCGATCGGGAGCCCAACACAATGTTACAGGATCAACATTATGGAAAGAGCAAGTCGAGGAACGCAGGACATTTGTGCACCCTCCCTCAAATACCATTTGTGTTTTACTGTACTAATTTGAGTCTTCGGAGCTCTATTTTGAGTCTTTGAATGCTTTGCTCTATAAGTAAATCCAGGAATACAGCAGGAAGTACAACATGAACCAAAATATCCCTTCAAAGAGGTTCCTTCAGCCTCTTTTCTGAAGCTGGATTCAGAAGATCGGACGAGCCTCCTGCCATGGCCTCTTCCCGTTACCTCCACGTTGCCATCAGCTCAGGGCTCTAAAGTCCCAACATAGAAAATTTGCTCAAAAATACTTTTTCTTTCTCTCTTTTTTTTTTTTTAATCAAAAGTAATTGAGAGAGTGGGAGCATTTGCTTGCTCTTGGTTATGAATGTGCCTCATATATATATTTTTTAATTTCTCTACATGGGGATTCCATGAAGAATAATAAATTTTTATATTTTAGAAACTAGGAGAGCTGAAAATTTCATACTGTGAGGGTTTTAAGGAATAAAAGGGTGTTGCTGTTGTTGCAGAAGACATCTCCATCCTTTTCCAAGGAAAAGGAGGAAGGTTCCAGCAGGAACACTGCAGCTTGAGTCCAGAGGGGAAAGAGGGTGCCCACTGCATCTGGATTGGATCTTTCTGCATTAATAACTAATAAAGCACAGCACCCAATGCCCACTCTCTGTACCTAACCTACATTCCTCTATCGGTGTGGCCTAGCATTGCTCTGGCATTTGACTATAGTTCCCGATTTACCTTTGCAAAAGGGAAATCAATCTCCAAAAATTTACACAGCAGCCAGATGCTCCAAATAGCATTCTTATAGTAACGTGCAGTAGTGTATTTCAAGGCAACTAAACTTACTCAGCCTCCTCTTTATGTTTACAGCATGCTTCAAATAGTTTTCTAAGAGCCCAGAAAGTAAGCAGCAGGCATAGTGTGTTTATTGAAAATTCACCCTTTTATAACTTTGAGTTAATGGACATATTTTGTGCTGTTGGCACTCCATGTGTGATACTTACACACTAAAAGAAAAAAATTACCAATATTAAGTCACGATAGGTGTAAAATTAAAATATTGTTCAATGAAATAAAAGCAAACATAAAAGACTATTCGATGCACTTTGTTTTCTTCTGATGATTCACAGGTACTTCTATCAAAGATAAAAGAATTGCCTGAAATACTTATTTATAGGATATGCATGGAAAACTCCTCGTCCTGTTCCCAGCCAGAAGAGCACATCTTTGCCTTGGTAGCTCATTGCACCTTGCTAATATTCCCCTTCTTGAGCAGAGCAGGTGCAGAGCGGGGACATCACTTTTCCAACAGCAAGCAGAAAACCAGGACAAAATGAACCCAAAATGCCAGCCCACAAGCAAGAGTAGATGTCTGCCTTCCCAGAAGATATGTGAACATCACCCACTACTAAAAATCTGGGTTTGTTTTGTTCAATTTTTAAAACCTTAGGGGAGTTTTCCAACCTTTGAATTTCAACAGTTTTTAACAACATCACAAATCCATCTATACTTACATAAAATAGTATATATAGCGACTCTGATTAGTAGCCATGCCACACCTGGTCATGCAATAGCTTCAATATAAAAGAACCTTTTTAAAAGCAACAATCACATTTTCTGTTTTTTTTTTTTTTTTAATACCAAGATAACTGTTTCTTACATATGATTTTATGTAATAAAGATGATTGCCAAGCCAAAAAAATAAGAGAGTTAACAGCAAGATGATTTTAAGGTGAGTCATTCCTGAAAGATCATTTTTACTTAGAGAAAGAGGAAAAAAATCTAAACAAAGTAAACAATTATTTCTTTAGTAATCATCAGCATAGGGGCACCCCGCACAGACATTTCCTGTCATGGGTCACTACATTCATTGGGTTTGAATTAGTTATAGGGTTTTAGACTGAATTTCCCCAATGAAAATAGTAAATGGCAAAACGTACTGGTAGAGCCCATGAAGCAAAATACAGACAGGCAAAAATTAGTATTATTCTGAAGCTGTTCTCATATCCATCCTATAGGTCAGGATTCAATTCGCATATGTACAGCTAGTGTATTAACACTTAAATTCTATTAAGGAATTCAGCTCATAGGAAATGATTTAGCTTGTGGGATTTCTACAAGAAAACAAACTAGAGAGAGAATCTTTGTCCATTAGGTCAAAGTTACTATTAGTATTTTTTTAAAATCATCCTTCACGTAGTTTTGATAATATGGTGAAATGCACCACATACTACAACAAATTTTCTCTGCTTTAAATATCACTCCCATTCATACTGTGATTCAATTTAAAGAATCATTCAAAGATAAACCTAAATAAATAACAAGCTAGCTTTCAGGCAAACAAATGAATTTGCATTGTTTTATATTCATCATAAATATTTCACTTAATTACTGAGGTACTATGTTCAGAAATACAAAACAACATTATAAATTTATTAGCACTGTCCCTGCTGATTTTACAGAAGTTCTGTGGAATGTAAAAGCCAAAAGTAGAAACAGGCTCAGGAGCATAACCAGAAGAGCACACACCAGATACAAACGCTAAACAGGATTGACACTCTAGGTTTGTCTCTGTGTATTTTGCACAACTAAAGCTTTCTGTCTCAAATCAGGTGCTATCCTATTTATTCGCAAAAATCAAGGTCAAGGAAATCCTTTGCCTGCTGCTGATTTTCCAAACCTAAACAGCTGAATTAGGTTAATTCAATACTAGCCTAAAAACTATCCCAGGCATTAACTTTTTCCCTCATCATTGTAAAATTTTTAAAATGTACCAGGATGTAACAACATCTTTCAAAGGTTTAGTAAGGTCATCTATGGGGGGGGTGGGAACAAAAAGAAAAGAAGTGCTACCAAAACATTAAATCTACAACAGCATTTATCATCAGAATTATTTAACATCTTTTTATGTTTCTAAAGGCTATGAAAACTATTTTTAAAATGTAAATATGTGGGTCTTTTAGAAGAAGTTATTCCTCTCTGTAAACCACAGTACCACTAGTAATTTGTAATTTTCACAAAAACTTAATCCTACAGGAGATATAAACTGGTTCATCTTATTTTAACCTAGTGCTGTGTTTAACATAAAATGCAGTTTTTATTATTAGTAAAAAAGCAATTTTTATTTACTTATAATAAATTAGGATTAAATCTGAAACAGGATAAGCATGAAACATATTTATAAACTTTTTTGTTGTTTTTTTTTTTACCTTTCATACAACTTCAGATGTAAATAAAATTGTGGCTCTCACATTTCCCTAGGGATTAAGTACTCTTACCGTTCAAATGTCATTAATTACCCCTAATGCTGTTATGAACTATTTGGAGATTATCATTATTAGACTGTTAAAATATTTCTTAGTTCTTCACCAGCAAGCCACAGAGTAACTAGGGCCTATCCTCCCTGCCCGCCCCCTTCTTGAAGTAACAGTAGCCTAGAGGAATTGTGTCTGAAAAGGAAAATGTCCAGAGAAAGAACACAGAAAGAGTATGTTTGACTAAATGGGAGGCACTGAGAATAGTTTAGGTTTTGATTATTTTCTGTTGCATCTGATGTAGCCCTGTTCAAGCAGTTGGGCTTCTCCAAAGATCTCCCACTAACACGAGTGTGATGCCCTAGATTTGATATCTATATATTCGATACTTTAAAACTTAACCAGCATACATATTTTACCTTTTTTTCATCTTCTTTTTGCAGTATGTTAAATCAATAAGAATTTTATCACACTTATTTAGAAAATGCCCCTTGACTTTTCCTCTGGATAACACTGATCTAAGAGGCGAATTTGCTCCATTATAGAGGTCGAACATTATTATCATAAGTCAAACGTTCACCTTCTCTTCCAAGATGAATTGTAATGCTCAGGCTCATATTTTGAAGCATATATTTTGCATTTTTGTTACTATTACTCAGTATGTATTTTTCATTTAAATATGTGCCATCATTTTTACGAATATTTACTTATAATCTCACATAGTAAATTTTGATACTATTTTTTTTTTCAAAACAGCATTCTCAAGCATCAAAAAGCTTGAATACAGTTGAATAGAAGCATTTTGATGTATTAATCAAGAGGTGGGAGGAGAGTACCTGAAGAGATGTGAGTGGACAAATCTTCAGTGTTCAGGCAGTTCTTATACTGAAAAAGCAACTAAGCTTTAAAGCACCCTTAACACCCTCTCTACTTCTTCGTTAGCTAAGCTACTCACTAGTTCCCTCATTATAATTTTATTAAGCGAAGGCACAAGGGTGCTTCTCCAAAGAAGCCAACTTCAGAAGCAGCACCATGTCCACTTTGTTGGCCAACCCTTCTAGCTCATCTCACCTCTTCTCTAGATGCCACCCTTCATCTCAGCCACCACCCCTTGTTCAGAGTTTACACAGGTCAGAAGAGCAGCAATGTGAAAGGTCCATCACCTCCAAAATAGGTCTATAAGGGTCATACTCTGGGACCATCTGTGGCAATGGAGAAGGAGACCGCGGACACTGGAAAAGGGAGAGCCCAAAAGTGGTAGGGGGTTCAGAGAGGTGGGAGAAGAGTCCCAGCATGGCCAGTGCTGATGGCCATGGCTGGAAAAAAACCCAACGAGATGGAAGAGGAGGTGGGAAGGCGCTTTTCCTCGTGGCTCCTGCAGATCCCATGAGCGAGCTGCAATCTCCCCGCAGTGCGTGGCTCGCTCTCAGCACGCCGCTGAAAGGTAGCGCGGCACTCGGGATCTGTTCTGAGTTATTTCGGTATGGAATGTCTGGCTTTTTATGGCTATTTTAATTGGTGACAGTACTCAGTGCTTAACGTACTCAATCTGGCAGCGATGTTCTCTCATGTCCCGTTCCATGACATCCTGAATCCATCCTGTCTCACGGCTGCTTTCTTGGTCTCTGCAGAAACTGCTGCCTTTTGCTACCCTTTTGCGGACGTGATCTGCTCTGTGCAAGGCTAATCCAGAGGCTAAACTGGCATATTTTGGTGCAAATGCTGCTTATTAACCTGCTCGGAGAGCATGAAAAGTCAGCATATGCAAAGAGCTTTAAAAAAAGACTATGTTCAAAAGGCTTATTATTTTGCTCAAAACCAAGATTATTGCAAAACAATCACTAGCTGTTCAATCTGCTCATTTGCTTACGAAATTGGTATTGTATCAGTCAAAGAGGAGAGCAGCTGGACATTTAAGTCTGACAAGGAAGACCTCAAGCTATATACTTTTCAACTAGATTTCTTTCAAGCCTCCCAGAGAATTTTACCACCATGAGCTACCTTTCATTTGTAATGCTTCTAGCAGGAGGTAATTTTCATTCTAAAATTTTACAAGGGACACAATGACACTTGAGTGTTTTGCCAAAGGACAAACGGAACAAAAACAGTAACAAAAGCAACATCCCTTGCCCAGGGACTTCAGCAAGACTCTTCCTGTCTATGATATTGTCATCTTTCCCGCCATTTATCTAGGGATGTCTCACTAGAGCTACCAGAAGACTTGTTTTCCCCTTCAGGTAGAAGAAGAGTTGTGGATTAGTGAAGAAAAGAGCAACTTCTCTCACTTAGACTTAGGAAAGGTGGTCAGCCGAGCAGACTTGGGTCGTATGTGGGCATGCACCGTAGCCAAGACACGTAGAAGGCTAAGAACAGAGACTTCACATTAATGTCCGTGTTCACTGGGGACCAATTGTAAGATTTATCAGCACCCAAAACAGAAATCTCAAAAACAGCTGGGCTTCCTTCTCTAGGCTCTTCACAGCAAAATCCTACCTCTGCTAGCTACTCCCGCATTAGGCCACCTCCTTGGCCCACGGTCTCATATCTTTCCTGCAAGCAGTACTGCTATTCAGCTGTCCCAGAGAAAAGATAATAAAAATCTGTGTTTCTCTTTCCCTTCTCTTTCCCAGATGAGAGTTTAAATCCACTAAGAAAAACTGCAAGCCAAGAGATGCAACCTGGGGGGAGATAATGTGGCATCCATCATCTGACTAGCCAGCTATCTTAGGGCCAGTGGCAATTTTGGGAGAGTTTTAGCTTGCTCCTAACCTCCAGTCACAGAGAAAGGGCTTTTCCTTTCATCCCCACAGGCAGCCTGCTGAAGAAAAGGCCAGGGAATGATTGCGAGACGTGGTGACTCACTGTTTCTTTTAGTGGAAAGAGCCTGCGCTGCCCTGGGCTCCCCTTCTCCCACCTGGCACGGCCGCCAGGAGCGCGCATGGATCTTGCACAGGGAGACCGGGCTGCTGGATTAGCTTATGGGAGCCACAGAGGGGTCTTGCCAGCCACGAAAAACAGGCCGAGCTTCTCCAAGGTGACCATTGGTTTTGGACATCCAGCTGCAGAGGAGTTCAGGAAAAAAAATAAAATAAATGATTTTTGGGGGAAAAAACACTGCTTGTGTTGGGGAGGGGTAGAGAGGAAAAGGGACAAATGGGCAGCTGTATCTTTAACCTGTAGCGAAGTACCCCCCAGGAAAAGGGATTTACCTTGGATCATAAACCACTGGGAAAAAATCCTGGCCCCTCTGTGAAAAAATACAAAATCCATCAGGAAAAGCCCAGGGAGCCAGGATACGAGGGCTCGCGGGACACGCGCGCTCCCACCGAGGCTGCAGAACAACTGAATTATGAGGAGCTCTTAAGCGAGTAACGTAAACATCTTTTGGCAATTTAGTGCTCCCCTTTGAAGCGAGGCCGTGTTGTACAGACGGCAGAGCAGAGTGGACACCGGCGACTTTAATACGGCAAGGAGGGAGCCCTTCTCCACGAGCCGGAGGAGGACATGTCGGGAAAAGAGCAGGAGATGGTCGTCCACGAGGGTCCATGGGGCTGGGGGACCAGGAGATGCACAGGAGCGGCGTTAACTGCTCTAAACACAGGGAATCGAGTCAAAACGCATCCTGCTTTTCACACGCACGCGGCGTGTAAAGGAGAAGCTGGGAGAGAGGGAGGCAGCGGGAGGAAGAGCGCGGAAGAAAAAGGAGAGACGACTAAAGAAATAAGCCCCCCTGTACAGACAGCCTGACGCCAGATGGCTTCTTCTAATAAATATTCAACCTTAACTCAGTTCCCATGTAACTTTGTTGTAAAGCTGCCAGCACACCCACACAGATCTGGGCCAGCAAAATGATTACAGTAGTACAAACAAAATAGTGCAATAGAGGAAACAGGCAGACAGGGTCCTGTATACAGAGAGACAGAGCTGTAAAGATGTGAGTTGATGAACCTTTAGATTTAATACTGAGAAACTTAAAATAATGACTTGGGCAGAGGGGAGAAAAATCTTTAGGAAAAGAAAAAGCAGGCTTTTTTTTTCCCACCCCATCCTCACTGTTGCTTTTATTGTTAGAAATACACAGAACATCCTTCTACAAATGCAGCAAATGGGACCCTATAAATTAAATGCTATTCTGCATATTTTCTGCATTCAGCTGCAATTTGGATACCTTGACTGAAGCCATAGTACATCTTAAACTTCCCCCGTCGACTGTGCTCTTATGAGGCACAAGTTAAAAAGGACCTCCCCCCCTTTTTTTTTCTATGATGACACTTGTTATATTAATTGAGAAGAGAGAGATTTGGTATTTTTCTAAAAACAAAACAAAAAAAAAAAAAACTCTGGCTCAGTGCTCAAAAACATGCAACTCAGTGCTTTTTGCCCCAAGCTCTTTAATTTAAAAATTGGATTATGAGATCTGAGTATCAGAACACAGCACGTTGGCAACTCCAAAACTATTTAAATAGGACCCTGACCAAATTTGCGATCGAGGGCTAATATGAAGGGAAAAGGCAATGAGAAAGGACAGGCTTTTCAGATATGCATCTATTGGTAATTTCAAGCAAGAAAAAAAGATCCACTCTACCAAATTTAAAAAAAAGGGATTCGTACCACTAATTGCTCGGATCTGTTTCATGGGGAATGCCTCACATTTAGAACCAGGAAAAATGTGGGTAACCTGCTCCAAACTTTTGCTAGCAGCTAAGGAGGTTATTCAGCAACCCTTTATGTGCCAGCAGTGGGTCAGGTAGCTACGACTGTGTGTTCACTTTAGCTGAAAGAGCATCAACGTGAGGCAAAGCCTTTCTTTTTTGAGAATGCAGGCTTTTGCTCTTATAAGTAACTCGTGGTGCTCCTTGAAGAGAATTATTTTAGGCAATACAGAAGAGTATAAATAGAAGTATTGGGATAGAATTAACAAAAAAATCAAGAAAAAAGAAAAAAAAAAGTAGGTTGAACGCCAGAAAATATTTCCTGGTTGTGAGAGTTTCCTCCCGCAAAGCGGCTCAACAGGGAGATGCAGTGGGCTGTGGAGTCAGGCTTTCACCGCTTCCCTCGGGAGACTGTCGCTGCGGAGGTTTTAAAAACAAAGCTGAACTCAGCACTAGTAAACATGCTGCAGGGAATAGCCCAGCGCTGGGCAAGGGATGGACAAGATCAATTAACAATCTCGTCTGCATTGCACGGCTATTATTTTTGACTGCTGAAAAGAAAACTTTGCCTGAGAAAAGCCAAAACCTTATTTTTCACCCGGCCTTTTCTTTTAAAAAACAAAACAGGCGCTATCATAGTGCAAGCTCATGCCTGAATTTCTGTTTGTTACAGCTGAAGTCTCCCCTGCCAGTTCTGCTCTGCTTGCCCCCTATTCCCCCCTGTGATGGAGAAGTATGGGAAAATTTCCTAGAAAAGAAAAAAAAATTCCAAATCTCTCCTTTCTGCTCTTCCTAGGCCCCTTTATAATATTCATCTATTCTGAGCAGTGTTTGACACTTCCTTCCCACCCACCCCCATTATAAATCAACTGAGAATTGCCTCCGTGCGCTGCAACTTCTGCAGCCTTAAGGTACACATCACGGTTCTATTATTAGTGGGAGCGTGATAGCATGGAATGTGGGGAGCAGGCGAATGATCCCGCATGTCCCTGGCCTTAAGAAACACACACCTTCTGTTTAGGATGAGCAGGACGTGTCCGGACACCCACATGCCAGCATTCAGGGACGCCCCACCACTAAAGACCCGAAGGATGCGCCTCCCCGGTGCTGCGTACCGTGAGCACATCAAACAGGTCTTTCATTGACTATGCTGGCTTGAAGTTCAGGATTTCTATCTGTACTGTAACAAATAGGGTGCTGAAAATTCCCCTTGTAGAGTGGAGGGGGTTCAGGGTCACCCCACTTTAGCTCCTGTTGGACAGCTTGGCTGTGCATGCAGATTTGGACCCAAACCAGGGCTAACTTCAAGACCAATTTTAATCTCTCTGTATGCCTCTTGTTACAAGATGCCCTCTATATTTAAGAAAGTAAGAATGAAACACATGGATGTCTTCCCTATGGAGGGGCAAAAAATGAGCTATGGCTAGCACATTTCTCCATGGGCTTGGGTGTCATGAAGGTACAGTCATCACACACAATCCCCATGTATTTTGTTCTTTAGATCAGCTTTATCTATTACATTAAAAATAGGGCCAAGGTTCTATATCCACTACTTGTTTCAAGAGATGAAAGACGAAAAGTGTAAATGGAAAATGGAATGAGCAAGGATCCTGACTTCGAAGGACTGGATCAGGGAAAGGGAAGATTGAGGTATTGCAAGAATCAGCTTTGACTGCACCTCCAAGCTGGGCAGCAAACTCTCCCATGAAGGTTTTGCCCGTGTCCCATCTTCTCCTGCTGAGCAGGGAGGTCAGCTTGGCCCATCACCATCCAAACTCCACAAATAATGTTGCATGTGATGAAAGCACATTACCAGCAGCAAAAACGCACAAAATCCAGCAGCATTACTAGCCCAGCGAAGTGCTGGCTGGTGTCAACTTCTTGGTTTCCTTCAGCAACCTTTATTTAAAAAAAAAAAGGCAAAGATGACAAAATTGATCTTATTTAACTTTTTTTTCACCCCTTTTATAAAAATTATGTGTTGTCTTAGAAATGCACACAGTGTTTTTGGACATGAGACCAAGCAGAACACAGTATTGATGCTCTCAGCCATTAGTTTATAAATTGAATAAGATAGATGTGTTCATTCATATGAACTAATGTAGTTTTTCTTATGAAGGTTTCATATTATACAAATCCATTAGCATATTTACAAATTAATCTTCCCTTAGGAAGAAAAAAGATCAAAGATTTACAGAAGGAAGTGCTTTATTACTTTTAAACTGCCTTTTTTCTTTTTTCTTTTTTTTTTTTAAAGAAAGAGAAAAAGAAATGAAGGGAAATTATGTTGAACCATAAATGTTTCTTTATGACTACTGTACAGCAGCTTTGTGGGAGATTTAAATTTACTAAAGGGCAAGGGGGACTTTAAGCCATCTATATGAGTTCAGTATTAAAAATATATATACATGACAGGTGCCCATATAAGTTCATGCAGTACAAAATATTCCATAAATGAGATCATTTATCTGAGTAATTTAGAAAGAGCTTCTGCACAAGGGGAGATATTTAGGATGAATTATAGTCAGTTTACCTTTCATAAGTTTTTTCATCATTTCCCAAAACTCCTTTGGTGCTACTGAAAATATCTGTAGCTATCAAGTGTTATATTCAACCTTGCTATTCCCTATTCCCAGGAAAGCCCTACTGGTGAAGTAACTCCATATTCTTTTCAAGATGCACAATGTATAAAGCCCTTCATGCATGATTATTCCTTCATCACAAACTCCAGATAAAACAAAATCAGGGTAAGAAATCCTTTATCTAAGCAAATAGCTTCAATAGTAAAGAATATTTCAGGTAAAAAAAAATCAGTAGGCTCATCCTCATAATTTAAATTCCTCTCTGTTGTGAAAAATCCCTCCTAAGATTTTCAGAATGACTTTGTACTCTACTGAAAATACAGAGTAGTAGAGCAGCAAGGAAATGAAATGAGATACAAACCTTTAATGATTTATTAATAACCACTTTCTAAGACATTTCTAGCTACTAAAGAGAAACCAGTACACTAAATACATTAAGATCTTCAGAGGAAAAGAAATCTAATGGAAAGTTATAAAAATAAGAAAATATTTCCAAGGTGGTGGTAGTGGGGCGAAACATGATGATTTAAGTGCCTCTTAGATAGAGCTGGTCTTGCCTTCAGACATGAGACTGAACTACGTAGCTTCCTAAACCCTCCTAGAAATCAGCGTTTTACTTCTGTGCCAAAATGTTTGAAGAGCTTTTGCAATGTGTACTGTATTTTTTAAGACTTTAGAATGCACACCAAAAGAAAATTGTGGATTTTACAAAAAGTAAGGTTAAAGCAGAACAATCAACATCAGTGATCAACAGAATGATTCTCCTTTTCTTGTCATTATAATACTTTTCAAGTATAATTTCTTTGAGTTCTTTGAACTGCTTGAAAAATTATATTTAAAAGGACCAGGACCAACATAACCTCCACCTCCCATCTTTCTATTCTTCACTATGTGCCTGACAACAAATAATTTCTTCTCTGCAGAACTGTGG
The DNA here is from genome assembly GCA_013389825.1 of Crypturellus undulatus. Classification (NCBI taxonomy): domain Eukaryota; kingdom Metazoa; phylum Chordata; class Aves; order Tinamiformes; family Tinamidae; genus Crypturellus; species Crypturellus undulatus. The sequence continues at coordinate 939,417 of VWPW01008057.1, read as the reverse complement.
TTTTAGAGCACTGGATGACAAGGACACGAAGAGGCTGTATAAGCAGAACTTTGTTCTAATATAATACGTGGTTTCACAGCATTCATAGCCAAAAGAGGAACCTGGTTAACACCCCACTGAAAGAGGAGACATTTCAATGGCTGTTCTAAAAACCATATATTCCACCTCAGCTAATACCATAGCCCACATTAGAAAACAACCTGGATCATCATCTTCTCCAGCCCTTTTTTTCCTAAAAGATTCCTCTCGTGCATCCATGTTCTTCCTAGTATTCCTAGGGCATCAGTCACCGCTGTACCTAAACTTCAGAGCTGTAAACACTGATAAATGTCTCTAAAGTGCTCTGAAATCCTCATGTTATTACATAAGTCTTAATACTGTATAGTTCTACAGAGTATTTTATTCCAAGAATTTAAGAGTTTTACAATTAACTAAGCTTAACAACTATGACACTCCCATGACATATTGGTAAACACACAATTATATTCAGGGTAAGGCTTAACTCTTCTATCTTAATTTGAGATACCTTAGTCAGATTCAATAATCTCTCACTCAAGATACCAGTTAGACCTTCTGAAGTCTATGAAACTTCTCTGTCAAAAATATTACTGAAAAGCCTGTTAGAAGTTCAATGCTAATTAGCTTAGGATAGGGGAGTTTCATATTACTTGCAACTTGTCTCAGAAAATGAGAACAGAAAGAAAAAAAAGGCATATTCTAGAGCCAATAGGACAGAAATTGGTGACCTAAGTTCAACTATAAAATAATATCCAAAAAAAAAAAAAAAAAACCCCTTAATGTCAATATTCTGTTTCCAAGCCAGGAAGTATTTAAGATTCTTTCTCACCTTGAGCTTTATAGGCATTTTGCTCTCCAGGCATCAACATCTTGTTGCAGACACCGGCTCCTCTGCAGACAAGAAGTTCTGTGCAAGTTTTTTTTTCAAGAGAAAAAAGTACATGGCATTAAATTGGATGGTGTTTATGCTGTATAAGAGTCTCCAAACTGATATAGAGAAATAAAAAGAGCATCAGATGTTAAACGTGAACAATGAATTTGAGAAATAAAAGTATAAGACATTGGCCTTCTACAAATTTATGTGCTTTATTACATGAGGCAGCTGTGTCACTGGCACATTTGCTTTGTATCAAAAAAAAAAAGGTCTAAAATTAGACCAAGAAAACTTTTTTTTTTTTTAAATGAAAATCATTCAGATTTTGGTGAGATTAAGAAATATTTTCTAGTTTGGATTCCATTCTGACAACCTAAAAGGTAATAGTTTGCAATACTTAATGAATGAGGAAATGAAAAGAATGGCACAGTATATTTCTTCAAAATAGACTTCTAAAAAAACCCAGATAATATTAAAAAAAAAAGAGAGAGAGAGAGAGAGAGAGGGAGAGATGTCAGAAGTGACACATAATCTCACATTTCGGCACAAGTCTTCCTCTTGCTTACAATACTAAGGATAAACAACACGAGCCACAAAGGCTTTTGTATGCACCATGAACCACGCTGCATGGGAAACCACTTCTCCGGCTCTCCAAAGGAAATGGTTTCTTTCATCTCTGATCAAATACCAGGGACGATATTATTTATTTACACATGAAGCACTGGGAATCAAATTCACCTCTTCATTTTGTACGAACCAGAGGTGCCTGCGCTGGAGCAAAGAGCACAGCTGCACGGTGGGAAGATGGAGCTGCCCTCGCTGGGATCTCCAGCTCTTAAACGTACGTGCTCCAAGGAGCTAGCGGAGAGGAGAGGCCTCTCCGAAAAAACATTCCACGTAAGGTTGCCATACTTTGAAGAGGAACTGCGTGATAACAAGGCTTCCTTTCTCTCTTCCCTATCAGAAGGTTGCTATCTCAATCTGGGGAGAGGTCTTACTTTTGGACATCTAAGAGGGCAACAGTAGAGCAGGCCATTACACCCTACCAGACCAACTCAGAAAAATCAGAACCAGGAACAAACTATAGCCACCAAGAAATAAAAAGAGTCAGAGGGCTGAATTTGTTAAGATACTGAAGATGGTGGTAGAAGAGCTCCTGCAAACTAAATCAGCAGTCCTGCAAGGGGGACAGAGATAAAAAGTGCAGCAGTGCTGGGAACTATTGGAAAGAGAAGAAACAGAGTAGTAAGAGGGGAAAATGTGTTTGCAAGGCCGTTTTGAGATTAAGAGATACCAAGGCAATTCAGTACACAGACATTCAAATATCAATATATTCTGATCTATTTTCTACTTCTTACATCTTCTGGGCACGTAATAAGAACAGCAAATGCCTGGTGACCTGCAGAAACGTATGGTCCAGTTGGGTGAATTTTGAAACTTGGTTATTTAAGTACACCCTTTTTTTTGGATAGTTGATAAAATGAAATGATGATTTTAAGGTTAGGGAGATATGAACTACATGTATGTATGTATGCATATATATGTATGCGTGCGTCTCTTGGATGGTATCTTTTGGCTGTATATTTTGTGTTCTGAGACTGGCAGAGCATATGAAAAGGACAGCAAATGCTACAGGATGCTACATGACTCCTTTGCAGGGACTCCTATAAATCACTTGATAGAGCTTGGCTTCTTTAAAAGAATGAAATATTATAATTAATTCTCCAAGTTTCAGATGCTGTACCATTACATGGCTGTGGTGTCAGTTTGTGAATATGAGATGTTCTCTTCCACACATCAGCAATGGTGGGAAAACCACAAGCACCAGTCAGGACTGATGTCCTCCACACCGTGCAATGGGGTTGCTCAAATAATCAACATGGCAAAGGGGTCCCTGAGACTTTCCTTCTGAATTAATCCTTCTGAAATATGACTTCTTTCCCGCAGTGCCCCCAAACCAAAAATGATGCAAGTGAAAAAGTCTCTATAGCGAACTAACGATAAAAGAATAAAACAGTTAAACGAATATATTTTTCATGCTCAAGGGCTGTGTGTTTAACAGTTTTCTAACTGTTCATTCATTTATACAAAAATACTTCAGTTATTATCTACTTGAGTTGAAATTAGATATTTAATTGACTGGAGGGAATGAAATCCGCTCACTTTTAAATAAGGCAATGATTTAAAAATATTCCTGTAAAGTGATTTGTAAGACCACACCAGCACTAGTTCTTGGCACACATCCTCGTCTGTGTATATATTTTAAAAGCACGGTTGTTTTTACAAATGTAGTACTGTGAGAGCTAACTTCTTCAGAAACATGTTTATCTTAATTAGGAAAGTCAACAGACTTCTAATGGGAAGAAATGGGTATTTTTCTCTGTGGTATCTAAAGCATCAAAGGCCCCGTTCTCATGCCAAACCAATCTTCCTTCCTGCCTGCCTTTCAGACCCAGGTGATTGCAGACAGCTGAGCAGACATTTTCCCAAAAGCTTCTATTGACCTGGCTCCCGTCCTTCCCCGTTCTCCGGCTCCTTTTCTATCCGCATGTCACTTTTCTTTCTCTTTCTGTGTATTTGTTGTATTTTTTGCCTGAGGAAACCTAGGGATATTCATGGCACTGAGGCAAATAATGTGGAATTAAAAACTAAATTCTTCAGGCCTTATCCTAGCAACAGGACCATCACCATCTGTTCAGAGGACAGGACTGCCATTATCCGCTGCATTCTTTGTACGTACTCCATCACCTGTGAGGGGAAAAACACTGCCCCTTATCCTGGGCTCTTTGTCTAAAAACAAAGTAGTCTGCTCCTTTCTGCTACCAATACATTTCATAAATGTGATATACAGTACCTTTAAAGGGATTAGGCGACAATAAAAAAAAAAAAGCCTTTAAAGCTTAGAAAGAAAAAAAAATCCAAGAAAGGACATCTGCCCGATAAACTGCAAAAGCAAATATTGCTTAATTTAAATAAACACTGGAGGTGCATTGGTAAAACTTAGTGCTAATTCTGCTGTCTACTACTAATTTCAGTAATGCAAGCACTATACATTTGACTTTTGGATATTTTACAAGAGCAGCAGAATTGTTATTAATTTTTTTAAATTTAAGCATCTAATTTAAAATCTGCATTCCCCCATGTGCTGTAAAGGCCATTCCTGGCTGCTCGCAAGCAGCATTCGCTAGCTGAAGTCCCAAAATACAAGCACGACAGCTAAAGTACTGCACCTTCTATCTCTAGAAAACGTGAAGCTGCTCATAATGCTAAAATGCTACCTAAATTAATTTGAATGCATCTTTTTCTCCTCTTGAAGGACTATACTCCTTAATTTTTTGGATCTTTGTCCTTTTGAAAAGGGGGGAAAAAAGTGAATGGGGAGGGTAATGTAAAGATTAGTTAATTTATAAAAAGGAAAAAAAAATCCTGGAAATCAAAGAAGCAATCTTGACCTGCTATTATGTTTCCAGTTAAAATTTGTAATTTATAAAAGCTGGCCGACTGGCTCTCTTTGTTGTTTTCATGCCACTTATAAACAAAGCTGCAGTCACGTTTATTCCTCGGCGCTTACAGACATATTTGTGGTACGTCACTTGGCAACATAAATTGGTAAAATCTGCCTGTTTCTACCAAAGCGCTCTGACGGCACCAGGCAGGCCCCAGCCTGGGGAGCCAGGGTGCCAGGTCTGGTCGCCACCATCACCTCCAAGAGTGAGAGGCAGCACCGAGCTTCAGCCTCACCAACCTCTTCCTCTCCAGCCCAGCAGTAACCCTTGCACGCGTGCTGCATTTATACAATGGGTTCATGAAGGGAAGACATATAGGTGAACCTCCTCTTCTTTCCATAAACTTCTCTCCCGCTTTTCCATATTTTCTGTAGTTTTCCCAGTTCCAGCGTCATTATTTTGATCCGCTTGCTTCTTCATTTCATGGGCTGGTGTTTGGACCAGCACACGGGCTGCTGTTCTATGTGGTGAAGCACTGAGCATCTCCATGGGACAAGATTCTTCCCAGGTGGGCAGACAAGCTCAGCTGAGCACAAAGGCTAGACCCAAGGCTTTCAAGTCAAAACTCAAGTTCATCCAGTTCAGTTTTCCCTTGTGGTGGTGGATACAAGGGAAATGAAGGAGGGACAACCTGCAATAAAAGAACTTTGCTAAAAGCTATAGCTGCCAGGTCCTAGGGAGTTAGATCAGTCATGTGTTTATGGGGGCCAAGTGCTCAAAAGCAGATGTTCTCTAAACTATCTAAAGACAGTTCCACTGTTTTTGACCGCGTCAGAAGAAACTCCAAGGACACGGCATGAGTTCTAGTGTAGAATGCATTTATTAAATGCCTAAGGTGCCACCAACTAATTTTTAAACTCAGGTGAGAGCAGGAAGTTTGCTTGGCAGCTACAGAGTCCGGGAACTGGGACCCAGGGTCTTAGGCAGAGGCCCGTGCTTTAATCTAGGCCAAGACATTCACCCTTCCCAGCCTGGAGGAGGCCTTAGACTGGAAGACACTTGGGCCAAATATGAGTCCAACTGCACTTTTGGATATTTTTTTCTCCTCATCGTAAAATCCATCTCAAATGGTACTACTTCAACTCAATTATCCACAATTTTGTCAACAGCAACATAAAGATTTATTTTTAAAGTCTTTGAAACATTGTTTAGATTTTGGCTTTCTTACAAAGCTAGCGAACTTTGCATCCTTCCAATATTTCATGAAAATAATTGAATTCTATGCATATTTCTGGGACAAAAAATGATGCTGTCTTCACTATAGAGATGCTAAAATACACACTCTACTATTCCCATAGCCCTGCCATCACTATGCACCACCCTTTAAAGAAAAAGATAGGTTAAAGCAATGTATTTAAAATGGAAAGCTCTCCAGTAAGGGGCCAGGGAGGTGTTAGCATGCAAGTATATAGAACTGAAAACACAACACATTTCAAAAATGAACAAATATTTCCAGAAGTGCTAAAGTGGAATACAGGGATAGAACTAATGAGGGTCTCCATGTTTTTTTCCAGCTTCAAGGAGGAAATCATTAGTAATTTAAGACAGATAAAGAATTCCTCTAATTAAAATATTCTGAGATGAAAAGTAACATCCAATTATTTTCTTGATTTGACACAATCTAGTAACAGCATAACAGAGTAGTATTTTATACAATATCGAGGGATTTGCTAAAAAGCAAGTACAAGCTGAATTTCAATTTTGAGAACAAAAATAAAACAGACTAGATTTGCTAGATTCATTACACTGAACAGTTTAAAATAATTACAGAGTTAAACAGACTTCCTCAGTTTGATGCTGAGGAATTATTGACAGGTTATAAGAATAAAGTTTGCAAGGAAGAATCCAACAGTTAATAATGGTTTCCTCCCTATTGGTGAATTTCATCAACCAGGTATTGGATATTTCTGTTCTGTAATTTATACTGAATTGCAGAGGTATTTTTCTGTTTTGGTCAATCTAGATGCATCTCATTTCTCAGTGTCTACAGGAATGCCAAACCACAGAGCTCAAGTCTGCTCACTCCACAGCCCATAGCAAGTCAGCAAAAAGTGTGAGACCCAACTTCATATTTGAACATGAGAAACTCCATGACATTCTCTTATCTAGAGTTTACATTAATGCAGCACCGCAGTACTTACTGAGAGCATCTCCAAGTCACTGATAAGTGTACTGGAGAGCTGGTAGGACAAAAGGGTGGTCTGCTCTTTTCCCTATGCAGGCTGGTCTGAGAGGGACCCAATAGAGCCAGTTGCCCAACTTCAAAAAGGAAAAAACCTGTGTAGAAGAGCAGCAGTAGAAGCCAAAGAGCCTAATCCCAGCTCTGTCGCAATGCAACACGCTTCAGATCAGCCACTTAATGCACACTACACTTCAGTTTTACTATTAGCAACCTGCATATTGAACATTTGTCTTGATCCTGAAGTATTACCAGACTTTCATGTTTGGGAGCAACACTTCAAAAGCTATAGAGAACTACGGATGATCACTGTGACTATTAAACCAAAGCTTAATGCACTACAACACAAGTATACCGCTGTACTACATAGCCATAATGACAACGGCGAACAGTAAAAGGCGTCTTAGCAGCTGCTTAGTCCTTCAGCGAGCTGACAACTTCAGGTTGTGATTCAGGTCTCCAAGCTTCCCAACTAAGTGCTAGCAGAGAGGTGGAAAAATGTTCTTTCACATAGTACTACTTTATAGTCTATCTGGCTCATGGAATGTAAACAGAGCAAACAAGAAAAAAAAAACTCTATTAATTAGGGAGCTCTTGTTTCTGAAAGTTAAATCCATGAGACAAGCAAGTATCTTGTATTTTATCCTTCTGGGCAGCAAAAGATGTGACTTTTGACAACAGTTTAGCAAGGTGAAAAACATAAGAGCTTTACCTATTCTACATCCATTACTAATGTAAGCAGGGTGCTGCAGAGAACTGGATGAAGAAAGAATAAAATTTAGCAGGACTCTCAGGCCTATCATAAAAGAAGCCAGAATATAACTGCATCCCTAGGGATGCACCAAGGGGACCGAAAAGAAGAAGCATGAGCTTATAGGGTAGAAATCTCTGATAAGATGGGCAAGTCTGAAGGTGCAGAGGGTAGAGAGCAGCCACGCAGCGCCGGAGCACAGCGCGGGGCGGCCGTCGAGGCGGCGCGCGGCCGCTCTGCTATTATCCAGCCACGGTCTGACAGCAGCGGCTTCTGTTGCTACTGCTAATGATGAATACCATATGCTTGGCTCTTACTACTACAAAGTAAGTCGCGGTGCTACTGCAGATGAGCGGAGCGACCCTTCTCTTTCATTAGGACATAAAGGTTTATGCCCATGTATGTAGGCCTGGAACTGGCACATGGGCAATAAAGTTTTTAAAATTGATAAATAAATTGTATAAAGAATAATAGAAAATATAGGATAAAGTCTATTCTTTCCCTTCTTCTCCCTTCCTCCTATGTAATAATCCTTAAATGGGGAAGAAATGGAACTAAATATGATTATTCAGAAACTACTTCTTTCTTTCTTCTGTAACTTCTAGCCAGTGTAGGTTACAACAAAGCTGTGATTGATTGCTTGGATTTTGAAATGCATTCAGAGATAATAAAGAGAGAAGAAAAAGATAGCTGTATCTGCCTTTTTTTTCTGAGTCAGAATCAGCTGCTTTCATAAAAACATTTGGGCCACCACTTTCGCTGGTCAGTCGAACCTACTGGATTCACTTATTTCCATCTATATATCATCTCATCAAAGCAAATATAAAGAAGTACTGTAAAAAGGCCTCACGGTCACTGCAGATGCTCAAATGCAAGAGCGGTGTTGATTTAAGATCCCACCATGTCCATGGTTTCAGATGCATCAGTTTTCCTGGGCTCCTGCCAGGTGAAGTGATGCTCTGGAGGAGCAGCATGGTGTAAACACAGGTAGAAGGAGACTGACACAACTGAACACCACATAAGATCCGTCTTTCCTTCTCTCGCTAACAAAAGAATCCCCATGGATGGTTTCAAAATAACATCAAATAAAAAACCTGTCCCCGCCCCCCAGCAAAGACTGGCAGCTGGTCATTAAACAAAGACAACATATCACAGTTCCTCTCCCTATTTATTTTAGGCCTAGACTATTTTCTATACACGTGCTAATAAAAAGATAGACTTGAAAGTATTCACTTATTGTGAATTAGTTGCAGGGAAAGCTAGTACTTTGGCATACTGCCTGTAGGAGAAAGAAAGAAAGAAAAAGTGAAAAAAAAAAAAGCCAATATATTACTTCCTTCACATATGTAAGAACTACAAGGGATTGTTCTTATGCACTATAATAGGCTACTTCAGTGATACGCATTTGTCTGCGAAAGTTAACCCCAAGTTTATCTCCCAAATGATCACGAACACAGATTATAATTAATGACGATACTAAGCACATTAGGATCGGAAGGGGTTGTGCTCGTAGCACACTTTTGGCTAATACATCTACATGAAATCCTTCAGATAATCTTATGGTTAACAGTAATTTTGGAGAAATGGGGAAAAGTGGGGTGTGCCTTCTGGGTTTTAATCTTGTTTCTTCTTTAACAGAACGAAATAGTTAAAGTACTCCAACTCCAATCTATCATTTTAATTAAATGCATCCGAATGGTCGCCGTAAAGTCTAGATCAGCGTAGCAGGCTGGCAGACTGAGAACTGAAAACTATAGGCAGCAGCGAATGCGCACAACGGGTATGGATGGCACGTGCCTATTTTAATGAGGTTTTAACGCTTATACATTTAAACTATACATTAAAACCCTCCCATCCATGAAGTACGTCCATGAAGACACAAACAAGCAAAGTGCCACAGTGGCGCAAGAAGTGCCGAACTAGCACTAGCAAGTTAAGAAATGACGTTCACCTCTTGCTGGGTTACTAGGTGCACTACTACATATAGAAAGCATGATGTTCCACACTAAACCTATGAAAAGGGGAAAAACAACCAACCAAACAAAACCCCAACCAGTTCCAAACTATATTTTTTGTTGTGTTTCCACAGCTAATTGCTTTCCATACTAATATTAAGATAGTAACAATTTGCCACTACACGGGGTAAGAGCAGATTTTATGATTTTATCTTCAAAGTCATCAGTTACCCATCGGAAGACTATCCAATCGCATGTTCAAGACTGATATTCTCCACTGAAAGAAGTTTTGGCCTATGAAAACTTTGCTTTTTACCTTTATGTGCAGAACTGGTAATAATAATCCCTTTATTCATCATTTCCTTAAAACCTGCTTAAGTCACAAAAGGGAAGAAACGCAATCACATGAAAAAGCTAATGTGGGACTGGAGTAAAAACTTCATTTTCCCATCATTCTTTTTGTATTTACTTTTAGAGTTTAAGTCACACAGTGTTTAGTATGTGCAATTAAAAGAAATTTAATGCTTATGAGAATACAAACTCTACTAGGAGTTAATTATCCTTTATTTCCTTTTGCATTCTTGCAAGTCTGCTGCAAATATATAAATACAAGATGGGTATTTTATTTATAGTCCCCTTTCTAGTCTAAAAATAAACAGCAATAGTTTCCTCAGCTGGTTTTTCCATGGCTAAGATCTGTCCACCTGCAATTTTAAACATGGCAACTACTTGACGGAGGATACCAACGTGTTTCCATCTCTGCTGAACCCTTCCTGCCTCCCTGTAGGCAGAGAAGCCCAAGGGCAATAACTTACAAGAGTCCAAACTGAAGTCATTCAGGAGCACGCGGGGGAATAATCTCAGGATCATGGGTGCAAAATCCAGGATATTTAAGAGCACAACGTGTTCTAATCCTGACTGTTTAGCAATCTCTGTGTAACCAGAAGTAACATAGTGAGAGCTGAAGGAAAAAGGGTTAGGAAACCTTCCTGCAAAGGTCAAATATTGCCAGTCTTCAGCTGAATTGCTTGTGCCCCAGAATAATCCCTCTACAAAAACAAGCTGCAACCAAATCTTTATTTTTTAGAGCCAGCTAAAAGCTTATTTTCACTTTGTAATTTGGAACCTCTTCAAAAAAAAAACAAACAACAACAAAAAAATTAAATATTTTTTCCAGAGTTTTTGTCTCACCTAAGAGTGACAATAAAGGTACAACTCAGAAAAGCTCCCATTTGCTATCCTGAGCCTAGGAGCCGCGGATGCTGGTGCTGAGCCAGGTCTAGGTTCCTTTACCTGTGCTGTCCCGCCGTGTCCTGGGGAAGAATGGGCACAGATGAGACGAAGGAGCAGGTTTTGTTCTGCCCCAGCCCAGCACAGATTGTCTCGGCAGAACCATCACATTTCAGCAGAAGGCGACACACAACAGGACAAAATACAGACAGGAAAGCAACCAAGCCAGAGGGGGCCACTGGGGAGCTCAGGAATTGGGGAGGGAAAAGGGAAAAACCTCTCCACGCAGAGGAAAGGTGCTTGACAAGGAGGAACGTGGGTCAGGAAGGGTGAAAAGTGGAAAAACAAAACCATGCTAAATTGCATGGATTTGGGAATGTGAACACCACTTGCAAACAACATGAAGTGAAGGCAGTACTATTCTCCACAGTCCTGAAAACTTCCCTTCCCTTTTGAAGAAATGCTCATCTTTCACTGCAGACTGATGGGAAGCAGGTGAAAGGGAGAAGATGCTGAAGGACTTGGAGAGGGAAAAGTAGCTACAGAGATGCATTAGTGCAAATAAATTTCACCAGCATGTTATGCCTAATTCAGCATGAAAATTCTCTTGGCAATATCTAACCTCCACCAAAAAAGAACCCCAAACCCCACCAAAAAACAAAATATCCTTAGCTGCTCAGAATTAGATACTCAATTCAGTAGGTCAATAAAGCAGAGCCTAAAGAAGAGCAGTAGAGTTATCTGGTAACACAAAATGCCTGAGAGGAAGGAAAAGACATGCACACATTGTGAAGAAAGACCTCAGCCCCTGGATTTATTATATATATAATAATTAATAATGACCCATTTTTCCTATTCCCAATTTCTAAATTCCTTACTCACTTTAATTAAGTTCACCCTAAAAATAGGATGCTGCAGAACAAAGAACTTTTTACAACTTTAAAAATGCGAGCTTACTCACTGGTCAGGATTTTCCCAGCTCTCCGTGCTTTAGTACAAAGAGCTATTATGACACAATATAAATGCGCTATCAATGAATGACATTTTTAGATAAAACTTGATAATGAAACATTTACTGATTCCATCTGTCAAGACAGATAAAGAGAATGAGACGTTATAGCTAAACACACAGGAAACTTAAAGGCAACAACAAAAACAGAAGTACAGTCAGCGGAGACACCTTTTTTGACCCACAATCTGCATTCATTTAATTCCCCGCTATAGACACAGGACTCGCTTTCTTTACTAACATGGCCCTCGGATCTTCAACTTCAAGAATAAAATTACATTTACTTGACAGTGTTCAGAACTTATTTGCGTTATTTTCAACCACCCAGTTCTGTCTTTGGTGCACAATTTTAATGATGCAGGGGCTATAAAGTTGCCTAAACACACAGGCAGTCTGATGAAATCTTCTTCTGCTGGGGCCCTGCGCATGGACCAAGCCCAAGAGCGATGCCTGGCTCGCAAACGCAGCCCAGAAACCTTACGTTTTCCTTCTGCGTCATGAGTCTGATTTAAATTCAGAGCAGAGACGCCAGCATCCCCGGTGAAGAAGAGCAATTGCTCTTTAAACAACTTCTGTAAACGCTTCCTGCGCTAACAAGGGAGCGTAGAGTTTGCTTAGGTGAAATAAAGCAGACAGACGGACCTCCCCATATCCCGCACGGGTTCCAAGATTCAACAGCCAACAAGAGTGTGCAAAGAAATCAGGAAGGGTGGAAGTGCCAAAGGTATCCCTTGGAGATGTGCAGATTCTTTTGTCATGTAAAAGAGCTCCGGAATGAAAGAGAAGTGGAGCCCAATCAGGACTAGTTTCATGCTAATGCAAACCAGGGACCAACTGTAGACTTTGGATGGTGTCACAGTGCCCAACGGAGTTAACTCACCTCTGCCCTCCCCAAGCACGCTAGGAAATTAATTTCCGATAGTGAAATCGATTTGGCACAAGGCAGCAAGGAGGAGAAAGCACAGGGCCAGTATTTGGGGAGGAGGGCCATTAAATGAATAAACTCCCAATTTTGGTGTTCTAGGCCACAGCAGAAAGCAGAAGATAATATTCAAATTAAAAATGAATGCACTCTTTTCAGTCCATTATACCACTGGCTTTCTGAATATAGAGTGCTAAGTATGATCTTAAAGGTGCCAAGTAATTCTCCAGGCTATGATTTAAAAGTGAAGTCCACTATGTAAAGTAAGTGAAAAAATCAGATTTTAAGTAATTTTGGATTAGTTTTCACATGTTGGGGCATTGAAATATTCCTAAAACCATTTTCACTGAAGCTTGAAATCCAATTAACGAGAAGAACATCTACGTGCAAACAATCATAGACTGTTGAGAAATATTCTCGCTAATTATCTTCTTTACTAATATGGCCAGCATTTGTAAAATTATGTTTCATATGCAATGCGCAGAAGCATATTCAAGCTTTTAATAGCATCAGGGTTATGAATTCATCCTGACAGATGATATCGACCAACCAGTACATTGTGGAATTTGGCTGGAGCTTCAGAAGTGGGGAACATGGGAGGTGTTAGATAGGAAATGTTTCCATTTTTTTAGAGCATTTCCCATAGTAAATCAAATGCTATTACCACAATCCTGGTAAAAATCAAATTTTTTGGAGATAGATGCAAAAAAAGTAATGTGATACGTATGTAAGGATGTGTGAAACCATCCCCAATACCTGCTGAAGGACCTTGAGATGTTGTTGCTTCATTCTGGAACCTCCTCCTGGTGCATGGGACCTGCTCAGAGGGGACATCCAGGCAGCGCCTCTTGGATAAGGCTGCAGGCTGCACTGCTAAATACACATGAAAGCTCTGCCTTGTTAGTGAGCCAGGGTTAAACGCAACAAAAAATCCTAAGCCACAAGAAGAAACACACTTTTCTTCCCTATCAGCAACAAAGTTTTTTGATAGAGATGAGAATGAGGACCTGGAGAGCATTTTTTTTTATACTTCAGTATTTGGTTCTAAAGAAAGTCATTTTATCAAATGAAACAGTATCAAATGTATCAAAACTCCTCCATGACCAAAAGGAGGTATGTGGCAAGGATGCACCCTCATGTCACACATTTTTTTTAAAGAATTCTTATCCCTTAACCCAAAGAAAAATAAATAAAACAACATGCCCCTGCACTAACTAAACTTAATTTTGTGAATTGCAGCTTTTTTAAAGCTCAGTGCGGAGGGGAAACCCTTGAGAAATGGAATTTTGCTCATAGACTGATGGCTACAGATCACATTTCTAGTGGGCTTATAACCTGCTCCAGTGAAAACATAATTTTTAATTTTCTTTTAGGCTTATTTATTTTTTTTATTATTACACTAAGGGTTTATAATTTAATGTCAAACATAATTTTGCACGAATTACGAGGCTGCACTATGATGCTGAAGATAAGATGTATGTGACTGGTTGGCATAGCCTCAAACTAGGTTTCTGAGAAAATGGATCACTAATTGGCAGGCTGCCATCCCATACACAGCTCAGTTCAACATAAAATGAAAAAAGCTATCTTTTGAAAAGACATAGGCACAGTATCGTCCCTGAGAGTGCAAAGGAAAATAGGTTTTTTGTTGGTTTTTTTTTTTTTAAAGCTCTGCCATATTTACCATTTCACACAATACAAGTGATATCTGTTGCTAACTACACACGCTGACATCCACTTAGCGCTGTTCTGCTACTTTTAGATGTTTATGCCTTAAACCAGCAACAACAAAAAAAGTATTTCAGGTACCAATTAAAATTCTAAATTATTGGTCATACCACTTCATAAAAATCACACCAATTTTGATTAATTGTAGTTCAGTCATTTAAGAGTGGAAAAAACATGAGATTTTGCTATGACGTCATTTTCCCATTCATTCCAGTGGTAAAAGTCCTCCACCAGAACTACAGAAAGAATAATATAAAATTAAGCATGGAAATGATCAGAGGAAATAATTTTGACAATGAAGTAATTTCCTAGATTGGTTTTAAGTATGACTTCTTTGTCAGCTTTAAATAAAAAAATGAGATGCCATAATTTTATTGAACTTGCATGGTGAGTGAGTAATGTGCATGTGTAAGAAATGGTGTCAGTTAACTCAAAAATCAAACCATATGCTCAATCCAACTAGAAAGGAACACCCCAAGAGCAAACCCAAATCAAACATATACAAGGGAATCACAAGCCAAAGAACGGTGGCTTCAGAACCAACCAATACTGAGAGAAAAAGACACAACATGCAATGGTGAGATCTAAGACAATTCCACTGACAAACAGGCAATACAGTCTATATTCAAACTTTCACATTTTGGTTGACTTTTTAAGATGTTCAGCAATATTCTAAACTCCATAGCAGAAACTTTTGATAAATTTTACATTTTTTTCTTCTAAATAACTAATTTCAAAATTTTGCCCCTAGACTCTAATAGTATTTTTTCAGTTCAGATGAAAGTGAAGCCCTTGCATATGTTTGTGTTTTCATAGGTGCCAAACTGATGCTAGGATCCAATCCAAATTATTTTGAAATCAAATGGAATTTTTCACTTGACCAGAATTCAAGCATCTGTTATTAGCAATTTCAAAGAGAAAAAAAAACTTAAAAAAATAATGAAAAATGGGGAATCGGGACACTGCAATTTTCTCTGACATACTTCTTTACATATAACTTCAATTTCTAAAAAAGAGTATGACTTCTCCAGTGGGTACTGAGCTAGCCAAAAGCAGCAGCAACACTGTACTTGTTAAAATTTTGCACTCACAGAGAGCCATGGCATTCCCTGGAGTGACAAAGCTGCTTTTCTCTAAGAATCAGTTGTGATATTGCTGTTAGTGCCTTCCTGGAGCATTGTTCTTTCCCATTCAGACCCAGATCCAAAATCCTGAACTTGTGGTAGGACCAGTAGTAGAGCTGGGAATATTCCCATTACAGCAACTTATGTCATTTCAAAAGAAAAAGAGGGACTCCTTACTGAAAAGATTAAAATGATGCAGCTCAGAAATGTTTCAATTCTCCAAAAATGAAATTTCATTAAAAAATTAAAAATAAAATAAAAAAAAGAAGAAAGGAGAATCATTCTTGCTGGGCAGAATTGCACAGAGTGAATCATCAGTACCAAACTGGTCCTGCTTTAAAAGCAGGCAACAGTTTGCATATCTAGGACTATACTCATTTAGCAAACAGACGCGAACAGAGTTTGCTCAAGAAAAGCGCACATATGTTTGGGGTAGGCATCTAACCTCTTGAGAAAAGGGAAAACAGCCTCATTTCAATACTGCGAGCACGGCTTCGCTTGGGTCCTAAGGGTCTGGCTATGAAAGACCCAAGCAAGGTGACCCGACCTCAGCTCATAGCTGATAACATCAATATCATCAGAGGTAATACCTGGAAAATGATGATAGGATGTTAGTTAAATCACTGAAGTCCTGATAATAATAATATAACCTCAACACCAGAGAAAGTAGGAGTCATTCTTATGAGACAAGTCAAGCACCACAGTAGACAGCATGGCCTTTGCACATCAGAGCCTGAAGATGCTTCAGCATTAAAGCCTTTGCAAGCAGAAGACTTGGAAACGCAGGAACTGGCAAAACAACTTCTCTATCCCTTTAAATTCCTGGATGGTTCCTTTGCCCAAAAAACACATTTCCCATTAGAAACTGCAAAAAAGCAATCAGAATGTACCCAGGCTTTCATTAGCCTGAATGCACATAGAATATTTCGTAAGATGACATTCTTGTCCAATCTTGTGCTAGTAGAAGTCACCTGGATAGAAAATTACTTCATCATCCAAGAGATGTAGAGAATTCTGCACCTAGCTCTAAAAATTAATTACAACCTTGCCATTGCTTTTCCCAAGCTGTTCATTTTCCCTGATAAAGCCAAAGATGTTGATAACAAAGAGAAAAACATAAATACAAGTTCAGGAGTTTCTCTGTGTTAAATAAAGACACATTCCACAATGATAAACTAATGCAAGCATTCAAGTTTAGCATGAAATGTCCAAGTGCTTTTTTTCCTTAATCTCCTTTTCTTTTTACTATATAACCATACAACAATGAATGTACCAAAAATAAGATTTCAAATGATTTCTTTACAGACTTGTAAGAGATCATACTCCCAAATAATTCAAAAAAATAGTTTTAGCTAAGAGATAATATTTATAGCTTTATTTTATCTTTTACTCATGCCCATACTCCATCCTAGTGCACTAAAGCAGTCTCAAAAATCCTCACTAAGGGGCCAAAAATATTTGAAGACATCTTCCTTCACCAGCAAACAAATTAACCCTATCAATGATAAGTTTGGTACAATCTAGCAACAAAAAGGTGCCCATTTTTCTCCGGAAGCTCTTCCAGTCGGCCTGAAATTTGACTCCATGTCCCCCCCATCTCAAAAGTCACGCCATGAAACTCTATTTCATGCCAGTTTGTAGTCAGACACACAGAAAGGACATTTTTCTTTTGTGACTCATCCAATCAGTCTGTGACCCAGTTCATCTAAAATCCTTAAAAATGACAACAGAATGAATTATTCTACAATCTGATATATACATATATATATATTTTCTTTTTCAGACAGATTTTTGCATGAATACAGCCACCCGTAACAGTGGCATAACACAACCACGTGCCCACAGAGGAGCATCCTTGTACACCGGCCACAGGGCAGGTACCAAACGGGCCACGGGGTCAGCTACAGATGCACAGTTTCCCCTCAAGTTCCATCTTCAGTCTTCAAGATTTGTGTTGAATATCTGCAGATACTCTCCTTTTCACACACACACACGGCTCTACGCCATGTGTCACCCTCTCCCACCTTTACACGTGTCAAGAATATTTTATTTTAAAAGCAATTAATTGGAATAATTGGGTTGTCTGCACAAATACACCGTTCCTCGGATTGTTTTTTTCCTTCAAGCTTCATCTGCCGAAGCAGCAGGAATACAGGAGACAAACCCAACATCCTCCAGTGTGCAAACGCTGGAAGGTACCGCAGGGCTGGGAACATCTGAGAAATCTCACTTTCTGCCCCATCTCCCCCCGTGACTCGCTTTTAGATCAATGCACCAAGAAGTAGTATGAGATTTACAGAACACAGGGTTGCTTGGGGTTTTGAATTGGCGAGGAGGTAGGACACTACCTCTTTCTAGGCTGGCCTCCCAGCATTATTTAACATAAATACAGATATCAGAGTCTATCATCACAAGCCATACAAAATACATGGGTCACACACCAATATAGGTTTTTGCTTATTTAATATTACACCAAAATTCCAAGGTTTCACATTTTACTAAAAGCTTCCTCACCTCCAAATCTCCAAATTAAACACGTGCACAAAAATAAATAAATGATCTGGGGAGATGTTAAGCATGCCAATGAAATACAGATCACTTCAACCGCATCCTTTTACTTTTCAGAAAAGGAAAGGGAGATGGAGATAAGAGTGTTACAAGACACAAACTCTATGTGAATCATTAGTGAGCAAGATACTGTTACCCTGGGGCTGCTGTAACTCGCATACATGCCCGCCTTACTATTTCAAGATCTTTGAATTTCGTTCTTTTTTTTTTAAAGCACATATAAAAGCACGTATGGTTGAAATAAAAAATAAAGCAGATGCAGATGATACTTGAAAGTTCAGAAGACACAAGTATGGCAGCAAGTGAACCATTAGGGCAAAAATACACTGTTTTTTTATGGTCCAAATCTCCATGGAAAAAAAACACAGAGGAAGTTTAAACATTTTGAAGTAGTGGTGTTTGGAAAAAAGATTTTTTTTTTTTTTTAATTCCAAATGCAGGGTCTTCACCGCATTTTCCCTATCTAGCTTTAGTTAAAGTTTGCCTAGAGTAGGTCCAGGTAGTGGTTTGAAGAGGATTTGAAGAGGAGCACAGGTCAGTGTCACTCTGAGGACAATAATGCCTTTTAAAAATATATACCCTCCCATGCTAAAAAAAAATGCCATTTGTGGGGAAAAACAAAATACATGCACCTACGATAAACTTTCATCCATCCACACACATTCTTGTGGAGGCTTCACTGTTTCATATTAGCTTGGATAAAATTTAATACCTTTTATTATAGATCATTCTCACTAACAGTGCAATTGTTGTTTCAATTGAGCAAGAAACAATGTTACCATTTATGTGGTTAGTCTAAATGAAAAACTACACCTTTTCTTGTGCTTTCTAAAGTATTTCTCAAGATAAGTGCAATCAATTTAAGTGGAACCAACTTCAAAATGAAATGCACTTGCTGCAGCCCAAACCGCTCAGCAAAGACTTAGGGAGAGGTGAAGTTCTTATTAGTTTAATCTAGTCATATTTGAGATAAAGCAGTTCATGTTTTCAGAACCAAAGAATCAAAATTATAATTGTTTTTGTCATTTGCACAGCAATTTTACTCCTGAATGCATTGTTTTAGGCAGGAATTAATAAAAATTGCATGCGCTTCAGGTGCCGTGTAGCTCACCCTTTTCCACACAGCCCAGCCTGGAGCTGTGAATGCTCCTTTTCTTATTATCAGTTAATAATTCTCTCTCATTGAGGCAAATTAGGAACTTGACTGTGTTAGAGAGTCCAGAACGCTGCTAGAGGCAAAAAGGGGCTAAATGGCAGAAATTCCTCTCTGAGCAAGATGCATGAAGCACAACATTGTGTCCACCACAAAAGCTGCTCTGTATTTTTGATCCCTTCTAATTTAATTAGCCCAAGAGGTAGCGCATTAATTTGCCAAGAATTCTTCTGATGCGAAAGCTGCCCTCATTGCAGCAAAGGGAAAAAATAACCTGCCTGCTACAGTGGCATGCCAGTAATGAAAGGGGGTTATTTTTGTGTTACAAATGGCATTGCAGGGTTACAAGAGACCTTTAAACCTTTTTATCTCTGGTTGGGTCATATGTAACACTGTGTAACACAAAGCACTAATTAACCAATTCTGCTCCAGAAATCTTTTTTGAATGCTTAGAGTAACAGTGTTAGAACCCAGGTCACAGGCAAACTTCCCCCCCACCCCATTTGAAAAAAAAAACACTCATGTACTATATTTAAAAATAGCATTAAAAATAAGAATCAATCAGCAGCAGAAGCCCCATTCCATTGGATTCCACATCCCAGACATTCATCCTGGCTTTGTTTTCTTTATGTTTAATGATATTCTTTATGTGGGCAATCTGGAGCCTTCAATTCCCTTAGCCCGTCTCTTGGCTCTTGATGCTGTATTTGTTTGGTAAATTGTCTCCACGTTAATCTTCTTCATCAAATACTTGGGGTCAGATTAAAAAAAAAAAGTATATATATCTTTGATCAAACCTCCCGCCACCCAAGCTTCCTCGGTGCCATGTGCTTCTGATATGTCCTTATGCACATTAACGGGTCATTTACTCATTAGAGAACAATGAGAAACACGCAGGGTACGAGGAGTCCGCCAGGACGCTCTGAACTGCTTATTAAATCTATAAAATCATTTCTCTCACTTGCCCTTTTTAAAAAAAAATAACAACAACAATAATAAGCCTGTTTACAGGGGATTCCTGCATCCGGTATGACTGACTCTCCTCCCTTTTTGCACTGCTCAAAAGCTGCCCTACAAAAAGTTGCAGCGTCACAGATCCAACCTGGAGCCTCAAGGGATTCCAGCAGCAGATCCCATTCTGGCTCCAGCAGGGATTGCAGGACCCCACCGACACTGCAAGCATCAGCCCCAAGAGCCCGTCTCCACTTCCACTTGCACGCTCTCAAACCTCTCCGCTGAAACGGTTGTAAAAACAAACACTAAGGGCTTAAACCGAAAGTAAATATTTCCCAAAACTCCTTTTTTTAAAGAGCATTTTCCTGCCCTCGCTGCGAGCCCGAGCGCGCTTGGGGCAAGCAAGGCACCAGCAGCATCGAGGACCTCGCTGGCACCAGCCAAGACGAGTATTTACTTTAGAGCGGTTTCCAATAACGTGTTTTTCTGTTGTGCTTGAGGTCAGAGGGACCACAGAATGAGCCACTTCCAAAACAAGTCCGAATACTTTATTGCAGGATTCTTTTAGCTTGCATAATCATTTATTTTATTTTTATATTTGCCTGTGGGTTTTGTTTCTTTTTCTCTTAACAGCACATGGCAACAAACAAGTCAAAGTAAAGGAATTTAATCAAAGAAGAGCCCTCTTTTTCTATCAAAATACTTAATGTATTATGAAAGACAAAAATGAGGTTCTCTATACCAAAGACAACTTTTTTGAGTTATTAATAATCAGTTCCTAAAACCTGCTTTTTAACTCCTTTTACATCAAAACCTCTGAAGACAGACATCTATTTTTTTCTTCTTTTTTCAAGAATAGGATGAATACACCACTCCCATAAAGAACCACTTGGGACCTACTCTGTTTTTTTTTTTTTTCTCTCCTCTCTCTCTCTGTCAAAGTGACATCCAGTACTTTCTGGACTAAACCCTTGCCTTGGATGTTCTCTTACCATTTCCACTGGCTCCCTAACATGTTTCCACTGCCAATTTCTGCATATGTGTAATTATATTAGGGAAGGCACTGCACTGGAATCTGACCACGCATAGGGAAAAAGAACAAAAAAGGAAAAAAAAATTCTTTCTGGGGTGCAGTTATGAAGGAACCCCTGAGCATTTGATGTCATTTTGGACAGATTTACGAAGATGCTGATAAAAGGTTCGCCAGTCGTGGCCTTCACGTGGAGCTGGCTGTGCCTCTGCAGGGGAGGAGAATTATGATGGGTTGGAGCATCGTCATCGCAAACCCATCGGAACAACTCAATGAACAACGGAGCAAGGAGGTGGCCGGCCACGGCGACGCGCTGGGCCAGAGCCTTGAAGTCAATGGGAGGCTTGGCATGGACCTTAATGAAGCCAGGCCTTCAGCCAGCGAGCTCGGGGCTCTTCACAGCCCGTCGGGATCATTGCCAGTGTTGGGAAGGGGGAGGCTGGCCAATGGGAAGAGGAAGCTCGGGTTTCCCGTGGGTTTCCCTTGCTGCGTCAGCTTCCGCTCACCACGGCCTCGTGCTCCGGCTCGGCACCCACATGGATCTACACACACAGCCAGGCACCAATTTTGCCTCTTCCACTTCGACATCAACATGTTCACACGCAGCCTCTGCAGAAGGGCTCTGCCAGATTTGGCTACAAACACTGCCAGATTTGGCTACAAACACTCAAAACTTGAAAAAGCAGTAGTTTAATTTTGTTTTCTCAGAGTAGTTTAATTGTGTTTTTGGAACATCTGAAATGATTGAGCCATGAATTACTGGATATCTTCGACTGCCCCAGCTGGAAAGTCACATAATCTTCCTTTTACAGGGTACCCCAGTGTTCTTATAGCCAGAACCAGAGTCTGGGGAGTTATGAAAGCATACACTGCAAAAACACTCAAAGACCTTGGTGTTTTTCAAAGGAGAGATAGGAAAGAGAGGGAGAGAGGGGAGAGAAAGAGAGACAGAGAGAGAGGAGAGAAAGAGAGGAAAGAGAGACAGAGAGAGAGAGAGGGAGAGGGAGAGAGAGAAAGAAATAAAAAGTAAAAGAAAAAGCAGCAGTGTCAGCAGCAGCACTCAAGAGCCCTTGACCTCTACTGCCCTAACCAAAGCCAGAGAGCCTTCCTGGACACAGAGCACGTGGATCACTCGCTTCCACCTAAACAAATCAAGGAACTGAACCTGGACACCCCACACCTTGGCTAGTGGTTTCTCCATGAGGTTGCTACTTCAGAGCAGAAACACCATGTTACAGACCTAGGGCATTATTTCTTTTGGCTCCTATAACAGTGGTTCAAGCAGATTTTTTTTCTCCGAAATATTTATCTTTCATCTTTTTGCTTAACCTGAAACAGAAGTTATATGTTTTGTTTTGTTTTTCTTCCTTTTTTGCCAGCATTATTTCATCAGCCACCCCCAATTTTGGCCTGTAAATGGCTGAATCCATTATTTGCTGTCCTTAATAGCTCTGATTCTGCAGCAGCTCCAAGAAAAGGGACATCTTTCTATAAAGAAATTATTCTGTCATATAATTTTAAGGCCACCAGCTGCAGTGGCATCGCTCCCCAATTACAGTGGGATAACCAAGAAAGATGTCCTATAAATGTAGCCAGCATATTTTGGCAAGGATCTTTCTTCTTAAGGTGACATTTACATTAATTAGCAAAGATTGTTCCTGCTACCTTTACATTAGCTCTTTAAAGATTTTGGGGGTACTCATGTATATAAAAAGCTTTTGCAGAACCTAAATTAGCTTAAATTACGCCCAGTCATCACTAAAAAGTCTACTATCAAGCTAGAGGAACCTTGAGGAAGTTGAGCAGAGAACTAGAAATAGCAATTACCTCATGACATGGAAAATAAGTTTCCACATATGCACAGTTAATTTTCTATATAGTACATCCAATACTTCAATAAAAGTAAGAATTGCTTAAGGGCTACTTAAAGTAATAGAGGTGTGCTGCCTAAAGATGTCCCAGGACCCTGGAAGCTATTGATATAAAGTTTTCCAGTGGAAATACCCGTTGAACATGCTCCTAAAAGTTAAATCTTTAATTTAACCTCTAATTGTTTCACATTTTCAAGAACACTCCTTTTCATACATTTTTTTTTCCTGAAGATCTCTAACCACTTTTCAAGTATTAAATTAATGTTTCAGTGAACTTAGGAAGCTAATATCACAATCACTTTGTTAGAGGAACTAAATGAAAAGCAGATTTTTCTATGTATATATTTACATACATATATGTATTTAGATATCTAAACCAACTTCCTCACAAATAGGTACCTGCTGCCGCATTTTGTCTCAATTTACCGGAGTAAATATCCAGCACTGTTGAAATTAAAGGTCATATCTACTTGCAAGCAAGAGGCAAGATTCTCAGTCTTTTGAACTAATCACAAGACCAAAATCCCTCCTTATACATATGGGATAAAAACACATGAAAGAGCACATGTGGAAGGAGATGACGTCAGTCTCCTGCATTACTGGCATTTTATGTGAAAGTGGCCTTAAGTAAACAAGGGGGCTAGCAGAAACAGTTAAATTAATAGAGGTGTCATTTTTGAAGATGAGTGCTTTTACTCTAAACAGACATACTAGGGTATTTTTGCAACCACAAAAGGTTCATCAGTAATTATGTAGCATCTTCCACAGATTTTATTGAATTTTAAAACTCTCCATTTTCTCAGAAGCCAGTCTCTTGCCAGGAGTTTCAGTCTGCCTAATTGCACCAAATTCATGAACGTGGAAGAGAGAAAAAACGGTGATCTATGTGAAGCACCTGTGAATAATGGGTCAGATTTTTCCAAAAAGCAATTTTCACAATATAGCTTTTAACTTCCACCACTAGCTACCCACAGTAAGTTTTACTAATCCTTACAAATTAACAAGCACCAATTTACAGATGATCCTGCAACTATATACTTCAAGTAACATCTATAAAGTAACTGGGCACAAAGCTATAGGTTCCCTCATCCTTCCTTTTTTGCTGGAGGATGTGAGGCTTTCTGTTGTTTATTTGTTAGCTAATAAGAAATTCTTCCTAACATCCATTACTTCTACCTTGATCAAAGGCAAATTCCAATTAGGAAAATATTGCTGAGCTATGTGTCAATCACAGATGTTACTCAACAATCTAAATTTCCTGTTCCTGCTCATATGTCACCCATAAAATTCAGGAAGTTGTAATAATTTTAGTGAATAAGGATAATTTATTAATTAATACTATGTACAAGCATAGTCTTAGAACAGCCACATATAATGCGTACATACATATATAAAAATTAATCAGAAAACATTATACTTACACAGCATACCTACTGAAGGTTTCTTTCAAGGTATACCAGAGTTATGATTAGATTTGACAGGTAATTTACCAAAAATTTGCTTCTCCCTAGTCCCCACTCAAATTTCAGTATTTCCCCTCAAGCTGTAGTCATCCCTTCATTTCTTTCGTTGCTCTGAGTTCAGATCATGAACACTATAATGCAAAATAAAAACTGCGTATCAATAACCAAGCACATTAAGACAACAAGTAAATACCACGTAAAGGTAGCTGGAACTACCAGCATCCTGGATGAGCAGTATTTCTGTTTAGTCAGAAAGCTTTGAGTCATCTCATATCTTCAGTATCTCTGCTGAACCACCTTTCCAGTAGATGCTTCAGAGAAAAGATAGTCTCTTATTCTTTCCATACAGTTGCACGAGGCCCTGGTCATTGCTAGGATCTGTTCATGCTCTTACAATATTGCTAACATTGCTTTCCATTTCCTCACAGGTTAAGAGACTGGCTGATCCAAGTGTCTCACTGAAGAGCTTGCACCAGTTTCTAGATAAAGAAAGATCACCCAAAGGACTTTTTTTTTCTCCCACTTATATTTTTGACAAGTTTTTGCATGGAATAAACACATATCAAACTATGCAGTAGGAAGACCATCCTTTTCCAGCAGCAAATTCCTAAGAAAGGTCGCTTGTGCATCTTGCACTTAGACCTAGGATGAATCAACTGCTGCCCTCAGGGGTTTGAAAGAGTTTTCCTTAAATCATTTCCTCTTTATCCATTACACTGCAATACACTGTCAATACTGATGCTGTGACATTAACAAACGTTGTCTGCTTCTCTTCCTCCAATTTTTCCTTTTTCCTTGTCCCTTCTCCCCCCAAAACTAGATAGTTCTGTAAAAAACAGAAGTAGATTAAGTATTTTTAATTACTCTGGGGTCATATCACTCGTATACTTTCATGCCCACATATCTTTAATATTTATAGCAGACAGTGAAAAGATTTAACATATGTACTGATTTTCATCAAGTAATTCCATATTCTTCCTGAATACAAAGATATAATTTGTTACCATTTATACAACCTGTTAAAAATCCAGCTAGTAACTCATGTGAACAAATTCTTTCTCTAAGATTTTAATTAAAACACAAATGCCTTGTACACTTCAAATTGTAATATCCTGTACATTTATTTTAACTACTGCCTGATCAGAGGGGGGTTTTGTAAATAAGATGCTCTCTCACATCAGAAGAAGCTCTATGTAATTAGCTGAATGTCATAAAATATGTATTTTAAGACCACCCTAAAATAGCAACCCTAATGAGAAGCACGTAAAGCAGAAATAAAGCATTTAAGAAGTAATAACAACAACTGGTGAAACCAAAACTGGAGATAAGTAAAGACTAAGGCAAAACACTAGTAACATGGCAACAATTACATGTGTTTTAAAGAAAGGCTCATATTCTTGCGAGAACACAGTGAAGAGTTTTTCAGAAAGGAATCCATAAAACAGGAAATTTACCGTAAAATTGAAACGGTACCTCACATGGGACCCAGCACTTGTTTTACAGCAACTGTGTGCGCTTGTTGGTTCAATGAATACAACAAATAAGTTACCATTACGATGCATGGGGGATAAAAACAGACCCAGAATATTTTTTTTTCCTCAATATTTCCCACCTAATGCGTCCCTGTTGCCTGAGGAGCCTTACATGTTAATGAGAGGTTAAAGTAGTCATTTTGGGTCCTCGCATTTTGTGCGTGTACAAGTATTGACACTGCATGGGAGCTATAGAAAGCCACGCACCAAAGGCTAAATTCTGCTCTCAGATGCCTGCACACAGCTCCAATTAAAGTCAAGGGGAGCTGTGTGCACATATCTGAGGGATAGCTGGCCCCAAAATGTATTTCTCAAGTTGCTGAAAATCTCCCTGGAACAAAATGAAAGTGATAATAGGAACAGAATATAATAAAATAACTGTTCTCTCCAGAGACCCTAAGATCACATCCTCTGTTTCTCTGAAACATTCCTTGGTAACTTTTCAGCTCTGTCACTTTTTATTGCTCAAGCGCTACAGTATTTCTGTCTTCATCATTGTCTCTTTTATCACAAGTCTGTAATTTGTCAGTAATCTTTGTATCTTAAAAAGCAGACACAGTTTTCTCCAGACCTGTCTTCAGAAAGTGAAGATATATAGGAAAGAGACATCTGACAAATTGACACTCAACAGCTATTCCCGGGAAATATGTAAGATTTCTTTTTTCTTATTATTATAGTGTTTTCTGTTTTATCAAGAACTATGATTCATAATTTCTGGAAACTAGGGCTAAGTGGGGTGAAAGGAATTATTAAGGTTAACTAAAAATATACATGCCTTAGCCCTGTCACAGATGCACGTTAAGCACTGCTCTTACTACAAACCTTCCCAGAGATGCTTCACATTTTCCTGGCCAACCAGGATGACATTAGCCAAAAATTTGCTTATATAACTTAAACTAACAAAACAGTTTATAGGCCAAAAAAAAAAAAAAAAAAAAAAAAAACCCACCACCCTGCTACTCTGCATAATTATCTGTTGTGACCTAGCTTTTGCAAAGGTTTCTCACATCAGGTAATATCCACCTTTTATTCATTATAGTTTCTTAACTAAGGAAAATCAAATTGTAATCTTGGATCAAATCCTTTTAGGACATAAATCATTTTCCCTTTTGCTTTAGCACAGGTTAGACTAAACGCATCCTGAGGGGAAAAATAAAAACAACAGTGAGAAGTAGTTACATGCCCCAGTTTGTGTAATCTGTATTTGTGGTTTTTTGTATTTGTTACTTTTCTGGGAAGGTCGTCTCAAATGGTGTTAGGGTATTTCTTGTATTCTCTAGTCCTAAGGGAAAGTTGACCTTATTTTCTTTTTCCCACTGACCGATTCTTCGGCTTGCTGCAGAATTCCAGGAAGAACTTCCTGCAGGAGAACAATATCTGGCACTCATTTAGCTGACTAAGTGAAGGAGCAGTATACTAAAGGGTAGGTCAGGCACTAGTAAATAAGGTAAATCATTGTTATCCTGGATATTGGACCTTTGAGGCAAAGCTGTAACACCTTTCAGGAAGCTAAGAACAGAGAGTTGAAGGCTGCTGCTCTGTTTGTAACAGCAAGTGGACAGAGGGTCATACGTTTGTAATGCCTAATGTGCTTTTCTTACACATCTTTATTCTATTAAAAAAGAATGCATCAAAAGCAATTCTACTTACTTCAGGGTTGAGGGGTGTTTTGTTTTCCTTTTTTTCTGTGTTTTGTTGTTGAGAAACAGAAAGAAGGAGAATTTTCTTGACTATTTTTAAAAATGCATGCACTTTTGGTGCTGTACTGGCAGGATTAAATGAACTCAAGCAATAAAATAGCCAAAAAGCTGCTGGCAGCTCCCCTAGTAGTTTAAGTACTCATATAAATGCACTGTTGTCAACAGTCATTGGGTCAAAGCTGCAAGCGAGGCTGCTGTCCTATGCCATGCAATGGATCCATGCTGACTAAGGAGCAGTTCACAAGTGACCACTCACTTGCACAGCAAAAGTACCATGGAGTCTGAATCTTAACAAAGTTGTTTGCTCTGTCAGGAGGCCCTTTAAGAGGAGGAACTCCTTTGCTACAGACACCAACATGCCTGCAAAGCATTTCTCTCTTACCTAGCTAGATCAAGCCAGAAGAGAAGCAACACAACGAAGGCACAAGAAAAACACAGCAGCAAGTTTAGAGCTCTGAGGAGCAAGCACCAGCACGGTCTTCAGCAACCTTTTGCCTTAGCCTCCTCTTTCCCAGGTCTAACCCCATTGGTAACTTCCATCCAGGAAACACTTCCTCATGAAGCAACAGGCTTGTTTCAAAATCGCGTGCCAGGAGCAGCTGAGGCCAACGGATACACACCTGCCTACAACATTTACTGAAATTTTTAGCTCATTTCTTCATTAGTGAGTCTCGGTATGACCAAGAGTTACTCTTGTACCAGACTTACCAGGTATTTCTGGTAAACACCTACATCTCACTCATTCCAAACTCCCTTCCATGTTGACACCGCTCTTAAATTACGTGGCTGCTCCACACTCTCATTTCAGCACTTTTACAGCTTTTGAGAATCCACTGCCTTCAAGTGCAAATCCAAAAAGGATTAAATGAAACTTTAAAAAAAACCCAAGGTCTCTTCTTTGAAGCAAGCGGGCATATGGTTTTAAATATTCCAAATCTCTAGCTGTACCTGTGAAACATAAGCCTAAGTAAATGACAAGCCTGGGTGATAGTTAGCTCGTACAAGCAGTAGACTCAGAGCAGAAGAGCTTTTAGCAGACTCGTTCCTTTGAGTTGACATTGGCAGGCAGAGGAAAACACATCGCACCAGCACGGCAATTATCCAAAGCTCCATTTGGGACAGGACAAGCGATCTGTATAGAGCCGTGGCCCTTGAGATGAAGGGAACAACGAGGCAAAATACACTGATGTAGAAGCTCCAGGTTGTGGCAGAGCTCCAGCAAGGGTAGAGCAGCTCGATCCCATTCGGAAAACACATCCTTCCAAGGCAGGATGGAGAGGGGCTCCATGCACCTTCTTGCAACCTGCAGCCCCTTCTTCAGTGGAACTTTACATCCGCGTTTTATTATTCTCACCAGGGAGGAGCACATTTCTGCAAATGCATTAGAAGTGTAAATATATTAATGCAATACTTTCTCCCAGTTAAATAATTTATATGCTCCCTTTATAAGCAAAGCATGAAAGACCGTGTGGCTTTCCACTAATATTTGAAATGGCGTTGGTTCAAGCCCTGCCACGTTAGGGACTTGACAAGTCGAAGGTAAAGTGGGAGTGTACGTTCAGCAGCAGGCACATTATCCAGCATCCGTGTGTTACACTGCACTGTGTGTAATACATACCTGTGGCGTTTGCTACATCACACCCGTGGAAAGTAACATCTATAACACATACTAAATTTTTAGTGCTTTCCCCTAAGTGTGAAATAGGAAAAGATATATATTCCACGGTGCAATATTAAAAATGTATTTTTCCCTCCAACGTTTGTGAGAACCTGTAGATCAGACCTCTACAACAGCTCTCCCCAGGCAGGAAAAATCATTTCCTGCCTCTTTTCCCATGAATTTTGCTGCAATTTGCAGGACTTTGTGGGAAATTTGCCACAGTTTGCGGGATGCTGCAGTCCTCTATGGGAGTTTACAGTTGTGTACTGTTGCAGCCTGAAGACCTCACTAAGATATAGATTTCATATGGTGTGATTTCAGCACAGAGCTTCATGGAGGGACAGAAAAAGGACTTGTTTGTTTCAGCTCACTGGGAATGACGTATTCCTCCACATCCACGGAACTGGGAAATCAGCTGCATCATAAGGAGCCTCATTCGTGGGCTATAGGTCAAGGGCAATTAGTAAGGATAAAAAGGGAATCTTCTCCACAGTTACGGGTCAAAGAGAGAAGATAGCTTGAGAAAAACAAGCAACAATAAACAGTATACATACACTGCAGAGACACTTTTTCCTACCTTTAACAAAAAATCACCCCAACCCTGTCTCCCAGTTGATAGATGAGCAAATGTGGCAGCTACAGGCTATACATTTCAAGCAAACAGGACAAGTCTCATCCAAAATCACTATGCTGAGTGCCAGAGAGAAAAAGGCACCTTGCGTGAGCATATCTCCAGTACAAAAGGTTTTTTTCCCGTCTTTTTCCTTCCTTATTTTTCTTTTTGCTGCTTTTAATTTTTTGCACTAATCAAATACC
The DNA here is from genome assembly GCA_013389825.1 of Crypturellus undulatus. Taxonomy (NCBI): domain Eukaryota; kingdom Metazoa; phylum Chordata; class Aves; order Tinamiformes; family Tinamidae; genus Crypturellus; species Crypturellus undulatus. The sequence goes on along the minus strand of VWPW01008057.1, from coordinate 909,374 downwards.
ACTAGAGCTGTAGCACTACTTAACAAAGACAGTTTCCTCACTAAAACTCTTTTTATTTAAAGATCTCTATTACTACTGCACATATATGTTCAAGCAAGAACACTCTTTACTTTTATTTATTTAAAGACAAATTTCCAGACTTAAAACTACACAGTACATCATTAAATTGATTTCATTTGCTTAATAAATAAGGCAATACATGTAAGATGCCAATTAATTCAATATTAAGAAGTTCTCTCTACCCCACTGAAAAAGAAGCATTTCTACAAGATGTACTTTTCATTTTCATGAAACAATCCTGTTTTTTTAAGTGTGGATGAATACATTTCATTTTCTAGGTGGTTCCCTATTTTGGCTCTATCTGATTTCTTCGTAGCTGCTTTTTTCCCACAACACAAGGCAGAAGTTGCCACTGCTGCTGATCAGTGGGGTGCTTAGAGCTAGTATTTCAATAAATAAATAACCTTTAATAATGAAGTGGCGTAGTCTTATAACACATCTACATTAACTCATATTATGTCCATAACTTGAATCTGCCTAAATCATCTAATTATAAAGAAATCTTAGCATCTTTTTGTTTCTTGCATTTGGGGCTGATTTCTCTTATTCCAAAGCAAGTAACAATGACTCTTGATGATTCGTGCTCTAGATTTTACTTTATTAGTGCAATGTTTTCAAAAACTTTCCCTGTGAAAGATAGGGATTTTTGTACATTTTCCAGACACTACTACCATCCAATGAGTACATCAAGTCGCTTCCCTCCTTTCTGGGGAGGGAACATGGTGAGCACTAAGCACCGCAGCTGCTAGCAGAGGCAGTTCTAACCACTGTCAATGGACCATGCTGATATTAAATAGTTTCTACAGATAGGTCTATGAACTGTTTTTCTGATCTTTGCAGCATTTTTGATAGATAAATTATTCAGCTCGAGTTTCTCATCTTCCAGATCAGTTTGGGAACATGCAACGTAGTGTAAATTCCTTTTTTCCGACAAATGCCAGGGAAATGAGAGCTGCAAAAAGTTCTCACTGTGTTTCTCAAGAAGCGTGGGCCTTGGATGGCTTCATCGTGGCTTTTTGCAGCTGGAGTTTCAGCAGAGCACTCTTACACTTCATGCACTTTCATCTACGGCAAAAGCCACGAACCAAGCGCTTAACAAGACGGACAATTAATAATTCACATGCACACGTTAAACCAGGTAATGCCATAAAATGAGGGAACCTGCTCTTTAGTTAATTTTTAAATAGTGCTTCTCAACACTGAAGGGACCACAACCACCTCCACAATATGTAATATTAACACACAAAAAGCTACATTTATATAACATTTATGTGATAAATCAGCAAAAGCACAGCAATTCGAGTGGCAGATGCTCCATCCATAGCTTGTCCATTTACCTAGTGCTGGGACACATGTGTACGTATGCATTAGATGCAAAAATATATACAAATGGCACAACTGGTTAATGCATGTAACCATGGGGCTTTCCTCCATCTCCTCTGCCTTTGCCAACTTGGGCCAGGTACTTTAACGCAAGTGACACCTTTTCTGTAGTAGTTCTTAGCAAAGAAAAATGGAAGCAGCTTAGCACATCCAGAGGGGAACTCCAGGAACACCCATGGATGCACTTCTGTTACAGCTAGTTATTTCTGTTCCAGCTAGTTACTTCTGTTAGCTAGTTACAGCTAATATGTAGTTAATCCAGGCAGTGTTTCTCGATTTGTGTTTGCCATTCTGACCTGCATTTGGGAGACTTTAAGAGCCTACAGTTTACCTCAACCAATAGTTTTTTTTTTTCTCTCCAAGTATTTCTCTTTTTTTTTTTTTTTTTTTGAATAATTGATATTTTGTGCAAAACTTCATAGTTACTTTAATGGTCTGCATTCAATGGTTTGCTACCTTTTAAGCAAGTATTTTAAGTGTACTCAGCCTAGTATATCATATACTCAGCCTCTGAAACACTCTTGAAGTTGAAATGTTGAGTAACAGTCATTGTAAGAGATTTTATGGCTGTCACCAGGTTACATTTTGGTGAAACTTTACTTGATGCACTTGCATGGCAGCATGGCACTCCCTATGAACACTCTTCTGCATAGGCAATAGCCTTTTCCTGCACAATAAGAGCCAACCAACGTGGATTTCCTCTTTGCCTGACTCTCTGCAAGCAGGGAACCAGAACCGACACACATCACTTGCAACTAAAACCAGGACCAAGTCAAAACAGAAAACTTGGAAAACAAAACTAATTGTCCTTGAGAGTCCACTTAACAGCAAGTGACAATTCTTCCTCCCAGTGGAAAAAACTGCCATTTTCATATAATTACTTTCCATTTTTTCAAATTCAAAACCACGCAGATTTGGAAGAAGGAAGCCTGCTTTAAGATGCCTACATGATTCTACTATAAGGTTCCAGCCAGCACCACTATAATAAAGTGTCATTCAGCTGCTAGTGAATTTACATAGAGTACTAATGCATGGTAATACATGTAATATAACTCCGCAAAAGGCTGAATGAGATGAAGTGATTTCATTGGCTTGGGACCGCCCAGATGAGGGTGTTATTATCACACAAATTAGTATGACTTGAATGTCTCCCTTTAAACTTATTAGGATAACAATAAAGACAGTTCACCCTAATGTGACCTTCTTCTTCCATAACATTTAACACAGTCAAATTAGAAGTGCAAATCTGTTCCCACTGCAAGTAAAAAGAAATAATGTACATTGTATTATTTTAGAACTCTATATCTTAAAAATAAATGGCTAAGTAACACATATTTTCACCTGGAAAAAGAGAGTGCTACGTTACTCTGTTGTATCACATTTCAGAAAAAAAAATATAGATATGTATTGAGACTTGTTGTTGCTAAAATACTCCTAACTTTTTTTCTCAGTTTGTTGTCTTGAAATGCTAAAATGGCAATAATGGAGCACAAGGTTTTCAACTTTCTCTACGCCACCTACTATCACCATTTGACAATTTCAATTCTACTTTCTTTTCTTTTTTCCTCAGAAATGCTCAGAAAACATGTCATGTCAAATACATGGCAGAACACAGCAGAACACTACCCTGTATTATTATATTACTATATTACAGATTCTCCTTCACCCCCTGCAACTTCACTATTGCTTGAAGGCAGGTGGAGAGGCTCTAGCACTAGCGCAGACTGAGTCTGACTCAAGTGATCAGCTTCATATTTTACCTCCAAAATCAAACCAAAACTACAACAAAGTTGCACAAATACAAGACAAAACTCTGGCTTGACTCCAAGATCTAAAATTAGTCAACCTTCAATCAGTCCTCTTGGAAATTTCAGATATACTGGACAGTTGAACACAAAGCAGTTTATAGCCGCTATATGTTTTCTATACTCCTGACTTCATGCATCCAGCAATAGATTTCTGAAGTACAAAGGGCACCACATGCTCAGTCCCATTGATCTGCAGTGGAAATAGGCCACCTAACTAACCCTTTGTGCATTTAGTATCTCCTACCTAAACAGGAAAATGACGGCCACTGTTCTCCACAAAGTAAGCTTCTTATCCCAAAAAGAAGCATTAAAAGATAAAGATTATTATATATATATATATATATATACATGTATATATAAATATTTTTAGGGGAAAAAAAAAGCTACACGCATTTCCTTTTTAGTAAGAAATTTTAAGACAAAACCAAGTATTTCACGAAGCAAGGAAAAGAAGATGGTGTTAAGCTCTAGGTCAGGATGTTAATGGTGTTAGAACAAGTCCTAGGGCTAAGGTTAATGATGGTATCTTCCATCATAATCCTAAATGTAAAATACATGCTATTATTAGAATCTCTTATTCCTAATCCTGTTAAATTTCTACTCTCACAGTGACTCGGAGAGTCGGCAAAATAGAACACAGGTCAAACAACTCCTCTGTGTTAGAAAAATTCTTATTTAAATGGAGGTTCTTCATGAATGCATACGTAGAAGCCAATTTTCATTTAATCTACTTCCCCTTCCTTTTTTATATATATTTTAATCAATTTTTTGATCAAAATCAAAGTTTTAAAATAAAATATTTGCCAAGAGGAGGAAGTCAGTTAGGAAACACTGGGACTTCACCTCTGCAACTGCAACTTTATTTAAAGATCAAGCAATATTTAGGAGGTACAAAGAGGCAAAAGTCACAGCACTTACAGTTGCTGGCTCTGACCAGGTACCCTCCACCTTCCAAAAACACCTACTGCACTGTGAGCATCGCCAGAGTCAGGGCTTGCCAAAGTGAATTTGCGCAAGTATGAAGACAGTATGAGATTGCTCAGCAAAGGGAAAGCTGCATTAATGAAAACAACTCCTGATGCACAGGAGCCAGGGCTTTGCCACTGATGCGTTTTTTTTTTTTTTTTTTTAATAAGTAAGATGAATTTTGAACAGTCTCTTCCATCAAAGTTACCATGGCTGACCACTGGTTTGGGTACCTGGACTTTTGGCTTTATGAACTGAAATTTAGGAAGTTCACTGGGCTTATGAAAATACTATATAGGAGAGTCTGCTCTGAGGCCTTCATAAAAGGTGCTACTTTTGCATTTAGTATTTTATACTGTTAAGCATCGGCGGTTTATATCCTTGTTCACTTAAACAAAACTAAGATTATTTTTAAAAGAGAAATCACTAGGGCACACGCCAGAATTGCACTGATAAAATCAGGGCCAGCAGATGGACGTTGGCACCCCCAATTTGGGTCATTACATGGCTAACTAGCCATTTGCACATGCTATTACCTAATTTGTGCACACATGGGCAGAACCTGCTTCCTTTTGGGCCATAAGCACCAAGAATCAGAAGCATCGGGAAGATCTCAAGCACAATGCAGTGGAAAAGCAAAGGCGTAAGTACCCACTTATAAATATTTTATCCTTTAAAAGAAAAAAAAATAGCCACAGGAGCAAACTGCAGCCAAACAGCTACAGTGTCTGCTATCATTATGAAGTGCAAAATATTCCATTAAAATGGTGCTACTTGCAACCTGATGTATTTTAAAATTATTAAAGATGTTAGACTTTTCAAGAAAACCCGCATAGAAAAATATGAAACTGCTTCAGTGATTTTAAAAAGTAATATGCTATACATCGCTACAGTCCAGAACTGAGATCAGTTCCAAATTAAAGCACCTATAAAACATCTGTAGTGCTCTGATAATTTTAAATCACTTTACACTGCTGAAGTCCAGATTCCCTATCACTTTCAAGCTGAAACACTTGTGATAAATTTGAAGAGCTCTAATAATTTTAAATCATTGTGTACTGCACATGCTCAGAACCTTGATCACTTCCAAATTCAAGGGCATATAAAAATTTGAAGAGCTTCAATTATTTTAAATCACCATGTGCAGTGTACAGAGTGATTTAAAATTGTTGTAGTGCTTCACATTTTTTTTAAGCACTTCAGTTTGGAAGCAAGTCAAGAAGCATTCCAGCCTAGCTGCTCAAGACACACTGGACTGATTTTAAATGCAACACTCAGAACTGGAAATTAAACAAAAAATACATTTTTTATCTTGTGGGGGAGAGGCAGCAAGAGATTGAAGACAAAATAATTAACACTTGCTTCAAAGGGGGTTGAAAGTTATGAGAAATACTGTATTTCCCATTAAAAATAAATAAATAAATAAATAAATAAATAAATAAAGCCATGGCCATCCGGATGCAAGTAGGTTTTCCAGAGGTCTCAGCTGCTCCTCAACTCTGTCCCTCCAACCCTGAGGATGTTCCATGCTCTTCTGACCACCCCATTTCACCCAGCACTACACAAATCGGGACTTCACAGAGGGGAATATTTCTTTAACTTTGGGGCCATCTCTGCTGCTATTCAATGTTCACACAGAGCTGGCCTAGCAGCACCCAGAAAACAGGACATTCTTCCCAATTCTGCTTCAATGAAAACATACTGTCCTGCAGTTCACAGGAAAAAGGGAAAAAGAGCCTGAAGGCGCTGGAATAATTAAGCGAATGCAGTGACAGCTGTGGCAGGTCCTGGACAAGACTGGCTCCACTGAGCTGAATTAATGGCATCAACAGCCCAGCATCTCCATTAACATTTGATCATTAATTATTACCCTCTGACAGTAAGATCTGAAGCCTTCTTATGAGTGGTCTGTTATTAATCTCCCTTACCTGCCCTGAAAATCAGGCCAAATCTCCACCTAAACAGAGAATCTTCAAGTTATTTTTTCCTCCCTGGGCAAATAAAGCCACATCATCAACAAGAAAAAACAGCCCTAGCAATTACTTTTAAGATTAGTTTAGCAAATAATATGCACAGAACTTCTTTTCAATTAATAGGGTTCATTCCTAAAGCATCAGCAACATTCCTAGAATATTCTTATGTTGACTTAAATGTAATCATTACGTAGTATAAACTACTAGCTGTGTGCACTTAACATTCAAGGACTAAAAGGAAGCCTGAGCACTGCTCTTGTGCTGTTTGCCATAAACAAGTGAAGGATTTTTAAACTGCACAGCTGAGAACATCCAATACATGTAGTGACTGATACATCAAGTACAGATATATGCTGCTATCTTAACACCTATCAAAGCTAAACAACATCCTGCAGCTCTAGATCAAAAAGGCAAATAAGGATTAAAAATATATATATAGGCTTTTTTTTAAAACGAGAAAACAATCGCAAAGGCCTAATAATATCACCAAATTTGCATTTAGCAACCTTTGCAGAGGCATTTGGCTCACGGTCTTCTTAAAGGGGAGTTGCAGCATATTAACCTTTTATTTATTTATTTAAGCAGCATCAGTTGCTATTCCTGTGCACAGCAGTCAGGAGCAAGAAGGTGAATCTAATTCTCTGCTTGCAGCTGTAAACCAGAAGAAACTGATTCCCAGTCAGCTGATTCCCAGTCAGAGGGGAGCCAGGCTCGCTCCATCCTCATCTGTGGGTCTCCATTGCTCCACCTGCCCCATTCCTCACTCTTTCCATGCCCATGTGGTTGCACAAATGGACCAGAAACAATATGCGAATAGTTGACGATTTGATGTATTTCTCAGAGGAACGGGGCAACGCAAAAACACAAGCGCCAGGTGTCCCGCAACACGGTGGCTTTTCTGATACAAGCAATCAAGAGCTCAGTGGTTATTGGCAAGAGAAAGAGGAAGAGCTCACAGGTGGCTGGGCACTGCATGGTGGCCTCCCTCCTGGCCCAAAAAGAGGGGACAGGGACAACAAGACCCAGGATGGGAATCGGCTACGCTCTGGGCAGCTTGGACACACTCAGTCCCCAGCACAGGGGAGGGGAACCATCATCCATTCGCCCAACAGCAGGGCCAAGGCACAGGGTGCTCATGGTCTCCACTGGAATGACAGATTTTAGAAGTCAGATTTAGGGAGGAAAAAAAAAATTGAAATTTCTCTGCAGTCCCCCAGGAAAAGGGAGGGGAGGGTTGTTTGTTTTTGTTTGTTGGTTGGTTTGTTTTTTAGAAAGAGTTTTCTCCATATTAAGATACCATCTCCTCGTCAGCGGCATATTTGCTCGTATCGTCTCAGAGCTAACATAATAAGAAAGATATATACATATATATTTTCAAAGCGGGCTGTTTCAGACCAGATGGTTTCTGTCTTCAAGCAGAGAAACAGCAACCACACAGTTGCAGCAGTGTTGAACGCTGAGTCAACGGCACCCACATTTTCAGGGCAGACAACAGTACCATTTGTAAGGCTCTTGGTAGAGCCTAAAAAGGCTTCTCTATCGCACAGCATCACAGCGAAGCTACGTATCACCTACCATCGCAAGCCATCACACAAACCGACTCTGGTTTTACGTACAAACACATCTATTAATACAACACTGGGAGGATATGCCCAGATTAGCCAGATGATGGTCACGGTGGCTGTCCCACAGCCCTGAATTTTCAGGAACTGAAAAGCCAGCTTGCTGGTGTTTTACAATTCAGTAGTACCTTTCAACAAATAGCTCAGAGAGTTAAGATATGTTTCAAAAAGTGAACCCAAATGTTCCTTTCTATATGCTGGGAGACATAGATGACTATTAAGAATGAGGGTTTTCTTTAATATGGATGCAGGCATCTATATTGTAGATATCTAGATAACTACAATCTAATTTTCAAAAAAAAAATGAATTGTCCTTTCTACCATGGAAACATAGCACATGCAGGCTTTTAAAAGCTGAAACTATTTCATGCGTGCCTCAGTCCTCAGAGCTGCGGACACCTTTGGGAGAAATGACCTCAGATCTGTCCCAACACAAACACAAGACAAAAAAGCAGCAACAGAAACACAATTTCTTCACATTGCAGAATATCTCCAGCATTCCTATGCATGGTACACAAACAAAGGAATTAAGGCTAATTATAGAAAAATATGGATTAGGACCATTATTGTATAAGCATGAACTGTCTGGCTGCATGAGCACATATGGATGCTTTCCATCTTCAGCAGGAATGCCCAGCTGCCACAGAGATCTGGGATATGTGAGCGGATAGGCTAGTTCAAAAGAGGAAACAGTAACAAGAAGGCAAAAGCCTAAGTCAGATCATGCACAAAAAAGCAGTATTTTTACATTGACCTTTCACTTTTAAAGGTGAGACTGGAATGGATTCTTGCAACTATGCAGGTTGTTTTAGCACTTTCAAACCTTACGGGCATTCAGAGAGAGGAAAAATATAAAATAAAATAAAAATAAAATAAAATGAAATAAAATGAAATAAAATAAAATAAAATAAAATAAAATAAAATAAAATAAAATAAAATAAAATAAAATAAATTAAAATAAAATAAATAAAATATAATCTGGTTAGCTGGAAAGCTACAGTGCTCCTTGTTCATAGAAGCTGCAGATATTCATCTTTTACTGTTCTTTTCCAGAATATATTTGTATCAGCATTATCCATCCTTCCTAATGTGGATATAGCATATGAACGTATTTGGGATACCTCTCTAAATATATATTTCTGCACATCATGCTACAGCAAAAAAGAAATAAAATACCACTTTCCCCCACGTATGTGGATAAACAAAGCTATCTGAAATAAAACAAAAACCACCACACAGTAAGTATGATTTTTGCAAAAAGTCAAGATAAGTTTGGGAATGTGAGTCCTAATGATATTACAAGTGAGTAGATCAATTTTTAAGAGTTTTAAAAGCTATGTTACCATAGCTGTTTACTACTTCATCCACACCAGGTTTTCAATGACATGCAACATCCATGCACACAAGATCAGCTTTTCCACAGATATTTCACAGGTTTCCTGTTCCTTCAATTTCAGCTCTTCTTAATCCATAATATTGGAGTATAATTAATGCCACATTTGAACATAAAATACAAATATTATGAATACCACAGATTTACCAAAACAATCAAAATATTAACAACATTACTTTCTCACTGGCTTTACAGAGACCTTTGCTACATTGTTTTGGATTAGTAATAAAACAAAAGGATCAGGTTAGCATCTAATTGCACCAAAGTTATAGATCTGAAATTCCTTCTTCATCAAAGAAAATGCTCTCTGGTGAATAGCTTGAATCTATTTCAGATATTTGTTGCATCCAGAGCAAAGTGGGTATTTCCTTAACGTAAGCAATCTGAATAACTCATAAAACCCCTAACCAAGCCAGTAACTTCCCACCTATCTCCAGAACCAGATACTTTTTAAACTGGTTGAATGGTAATAGCATGCAACACAACTTTTAACTGGGAGCACAAGTGGTGGTGTAGAGTTTTGCAGAGACATGTCCAATGTGAACAGCCTTCAAACACATCCCTATTTCTAAGGGGCATCAGATTGCATGAAAAAAATATGGAAGAGAAATAAGTTTTCATTTTCTTAGCCCTTTTTACCCAAAAGGATGAGTTCTCACATAACCTGCAACTAGCAGACAACATCCAGCTCCATCTGGGCTACCTATGGAAGTAGGTAGGCAAGGCTCAAGTTTCAGGTCCTGTTTCAAGTTCTCTTGAAACTGCAAGAAAAAAAAATCAAATCTGGCCTGAGCACAACTGCAATCAGTTAGGAGAGTGTGTCAGAGTGTGGATTTATTATTTTTTTTAAATGTAGTCTTCCACTTGCTACATTTCTTCTGCAGCCAAAGCTATCATGATGCTCTTCAGCAAGCAGGTGCTTTGCTGTAGATGCCCAAACAACCACATCCTTAGGATAGCCCACATCTCACGCTGTGCGAACGTGCCAGCTAGCCAGCGACAAGCCCGGTTTTAAGCCAAGTTCTAGTCATGAAATAAAAACTTGGTCCTTAGTAATAAATCATCGAGAATATGTTTTCATGCAACACATACTGTGCCAGCCAGTACCCCTCTAGTCACTTTGATGCCAACTAAATGAACTGCAGATTAAAATTTCTTATGTCACTGAAAGCAAACAAAAAATTCAAGCCATTGTCTGATGAACAGTCTTGCCAGGAAGAGTGCAGAGGACACACACTCAAGATTGCTCTCCATCTTATTTGTATTTCTTCCTTGGTCCAGGCAGTAGATGGACCCTCTTCAGAACCAGCTAGGATCATATCCTAGGGAAAAGCGGAACGCAGGAGATCTGCAGCCTTTGGCCTGGGCTGGGAGGGCAGTATTCCTGAGAACTCTGAGATGCGCAATCCACTTCCCCGTAAACCATGAATCACTCGTGGCTGCTCACTAGGACAGTAAAAATGGTATTAGAAGTTATTGCCACCTGACAAACTTCGCAGCTTCTGCAAAAGCAGGACTGTGTTCTTCTTTGGCTTCACCGGTAAATTCAGCAGAAAACCAATGGGTTGTGTATTTCCCAATCTTTAAACTTCTGCGTGCTGCCCAGACTCGTTTACTGAACTAACTTGGTTTTGAACCACTGACCTATAGCCAGATTCACAGTCCATTATCATTTGAGGGTCTCCTAAAACAATAAGATGACTATATAACACCTGGGATGAAATTGCTAGTGACTGTATCTCTGAAGCATTTAACCTTTTTTAGACCTTAACCACCTATGCTCATTGAAGACTGCAAGATAAGCCTTCAAGTGTTGTAATATTATTTAATTTTACTTGACAAAGGGGCTTTCAGAAATGGGCCAAATTCATCCCTGGCCTATCAGTGCAAGCACAATTACAGAAAGGAATGCTCTGTCCTCATTCATCTTAATGATCACATTAGCAGAACTAGAGAAGGTCTTAGGACCTTGATATCAATCTAATTTTCCACGGCTTTTCTTAGGTGCTGGAAGTTTGCAAGTAAGGGACAGAAACTGCAGAGCTAATATAACCTCATTCTCAATCTTAGACTACTCAAAGAAAATCATTCTTCATCTTGCATCTCACCACACATAGATTCCTAACTTTCTACTGTTCATCAAGCTTTTCATTCATTTATTATTTAATAAACTGTTTATAGGAGCCCTTATTATAAACATTTGTTGAAGATATCAAATCTAGAAATGTGCTAGAATGTTTCCCACCTAAAGTTTAATGAGTTTATAATACCTCCAGCCCATATGCTTCAAAAACGTTATTCTCAATTATGTAACAGAGGGTATGTTGCTGATATCTGTTAACAGCTAGAACAGCTGTGGTTTTCTGCTTTTCTCCACTGCTCAGGAGAAGCAGCAAGTTCAGCTTCCCTTTTTTTCTTTAAAAAAAATTGGTTGCAAAACCTCTGAGCTGAACAGGTGTGTGCAATCGTGAACCACAGCAATGAGCCCAAACTGCTACTTTTCTAAAAATTCCACCAGTCAGTGACACACACTGGTCAAGGTTGCACAACCTTGTTTTCCACAGGCTGTTTCTGATGATTCATTACCCTCATGGAGGTGAATTTCAATTATCGTTAATATGCTTTTTTTTTCTTCTAGCACTGAACTAAGAACTTCCTCATTTTCATTTCTCCTCCTCCCCACACTTCTCTCCTAAATTAAGCGAATTTCCTCATTAATCCATAAACTAACACAAATATTAAAGAGAAAATTTTCTTCTGTGTATCCCCAGAGCAGGTTATCAGAGCAAAAAGTTCCCGTATTATTTTGTCCATATCACTGTGTGGAAATGCTCTTCTCTCTCGCCCAAATACACTCTCCCCCTGGTCCCTCCACTAGCCATTACTGCAGCAAGAGACTTACTGCTATCACGGGATTGCTTTTGGAAGAAATCCTTGCCTACAGCTACCAAAATCATTTTGCATTGCCTACAGCTACCAAATCGTACGGATGAGCTTCTGCTTCTACTAGCATATAGAAAAAAAAAAAAAAAAAAAGAAAAAAAAAAAACCTCTTTTGAGGTCTTCTTACTTCAAGAAAGAATGAAAAATTTAAAACAAACCACTCGGGAAAGTATTAGTTTTCGTAGACAAATTGCATGCTACTTTGTCATTCACCTCTGTTTCCTTCCCCTCAGTCTCCACCTAAGCTTCAGCTGTCTTAGGCAATAGGAAAGGTGTGGACAAAGCACTGTATTTTCAGGAGATCAGATTATACCGAGAACAACAATTGCGAAAGCTGACAGCAAACAGGTCTCACTTTTAGGCCTTCACAAGTTCTGTCTGCAAATGCATCAGACATTTTTTGTTGTGTAAAAAGGTAGTAACGACTGCTTATGAGTTATCACATTAGAAGACAGTAGCTGGTGCCTACAGTTTCGTTGCATCTACTCCCCCAGGCAGGAAGCACCCTGTATTTATTCCTGCCAATAATTAGAGTATTACTTACAGCAAAAACTAAGTTTTACTACTTCAAAATCCAAATATTGGATTTCTAGGCCCAATGACCAGATAAGCACTTTAGTTCAAGTCCTCTTCTAGCACCAAGTCCTATGAAATATCAAAATTTCAACTTGGTTTGCAGTCATGTTTTTAGACACTGAAATACCTTCAAAGCACTAAGCTTGTTCCTTGTAGAGCCCTCAGAAAGTCACGTTACTGAAGGGGTTAGAGTTCAGTGTCCTCAGGCCAGACCCTGATGTACTGAGCATCCTTGCTACAACTCTCTACCACCACCCTGGAAAAGCTCTGCCTCCCTCCTCCTCCTGATGGGCATCTTGCAAGTCACATGAGGTTGTCTCTTCGCACCAAAAAAAAAAAAAAAAAAAAAAACAGAGTCATTACAAAGAAGTTGCAACAAAATACAAGACCATGAGTCTCATTTCAAGGGAAGTTAGACAGCACAGTTGAGGACATTTAGAAAGAGGGAACAGAAACTCTTTTTCTGAACTTTTCATTTAGAACCTCATGACTTCAGATTTTGCAAGTGCTTAAGGAAAGCTACGTGCATGCTGTGTGAGCACAGGCAGGGAACCTGTGATTCACTGGCTTGTGCTCTGTATATTTAACTCCTGAATCACAGGATCTGTAATTGCAGAGTCACTTTTATTCTACCAACTTGTAGACAAGCAGCCACGCCAGAGAAACAACCACTGATACGTGTCAGCCTCATTCATTCTGTACTGGGCACACAAAACTCCCAATTCATGTAATTTCTGAAATCCAATCATCACCAACTGGTATAACTTGCTACTTAACAGCAGAAACAAAACAAGTCTCCTTTCTAAAGTGATGATCCAAAGGCTGCTTTTATGTGGATGACTACGCAGTCACCAAGGCCCATTCTACATTTAATAGCTTCCATGCATTGCTCTAATAATGAATGGTTGTTTTAATTGTGCACAGTCTAGCACTTATGCTCTTATATAAAAGACTTTTTATTTATACACACACATGCATATATATATGTAAACAAGAACACACATCTTTAGTTCACTTGGAAGTTATAAGTAGTCCTCCTACCTAGATGTATCTTACATGCATAAATGAATTGTGTGTAACAGACTATGAAAGAGTGGCCACTGGTGTAGTTTTAAAAGAACAATAATAAGGCCTGGAGAGAATTTATTCAATCAGTATCTACAGCATTACTCATATCAATTCACTATGGTTGTTTCTCACATAATAGTTCCTTGGATAAAATGCAATTCACGGCACTTTCCTGGCCCTAGAATATGAGCTGCCAGACCAGAAAGAGATACAACCTTGCTAGGCAGTAAAATATATATCGGAGAATGAAAACAATCTTCTTAGGTCATGTATGTTGAGTATCAAGTATCAGATTACATCTCGACCAGAGTTTACATCGTCATCTGGCTGCTGGAGCACAGGGCACCTTACTTAAGTATCCTAATACTCCCTACATAGTTACCCAATCCTTATATGCATTTTCCTTATGAATAAGCTACAAATTTGCCTAAAGAAGGACTTTTCACATTTAACACCCAAGAAAATGGAGGTTTCCTACTACAGAGCCAAAAAGCACATATCTCCATACGGTCAGAAGGCAAGGGCTTCTCTTCAGCACAAAAAACAGTTTTCTTAACTGTACCACACTACCGCACAGGCGATGCCTTTTTCAGCCAGGCATAGCTGTGCGGTTTCTTCTGTGCTGAAGCACAGAAATGCTTTTGATTTAAAGTTTTTTTCCCTAGAATACATCCATACCAACTATAATATTGCAACTGCCCTAAAATGTTGAAATTTTGAACAGCTGTGCAAAATTTAAGGAGACAGTAGGAGTTCGGCAGTCACATGATGATGATCATTTTTGGCTAGCAAGCTGTCCGGCCAGCTCTGCGGCAACAGCCTGCTGAAAGTAACCTCAAACAATATGTAAGTGACTGGAAGAAAGTGGATGCAAATGCAATGGGTTAGTAACTGCCCAAGTTACAGTCAGGTAGGTTGATCTGCTCTTTCATTGTGGCTTGGGACTGACTTGTTAGCGGCATGGTATATAATGAGAAAGTCTAAAATCAGTGCTGAGAAGAAGGAAAGAGGGAAATGACAGCAGGACTCTCTTTGGAGAATTAAATTGGGAGACATTTTCCTTCATCTTCAGAGATTCCCCTAGAATAGCCGATGCCAGAAAGGTATATTTGCACACAATCTTTCACAGAGGAAAAAGAGCACTTTGAGTCAATTTGGCTACATCTGTAGTGATGTGTGTTTGTACTGCTGGTTAAATTCTTTGATTACTTCTCATTAGGGATCAGGGAGTAGTGATTTGGTATTTCAAACACTTCAAGTTCAGGCCAAAATCAGATTTATGTCAGTCCAATGAAGGATTTGTAATTTAATTTAAGGCCGTGGCTGCAACTCACAAATCTAGAGCTGTGATCAGATTGCATATTGGACACTGAATTGTGGAAATGCAGTTTAAATTCAGCTCAGCTTGAGGACAAAGAGGATGCTACTGCATTTACTGACTTCATATTTTGGTAGAAAATTTGAGACTGCATATACTTAGAACTTGATATATACTTCATATTATTTTAAAATATACTTTAGTACTTTAAATTTGGTTCTAAACTGGTTGTGTTGCAATTGAAATCATTAGCTTCTCTATCTGAAACCTGCTGTTCATTCACCCTTATTTACAACACTGAACATTACCTCAGACACCCTTCCTTTGTAGCCGATACCCTTCGGATAAGACCCTCGTTTGACTTGCACTAAGAATTCAGAAATTCTGTACTGTCAGATGAGCATCTGGATTTTTGCTGATATAAAAACTCTCAACATATAGCACATTTCAAATCAAACAAGAAATATTTTGTAGGCATCAAAAACTACAGTGTGAAATTTGGCTTACAAATTGCAAACGCAGTGGAATAGTGCAAAGCTGTGGTGCCAGAGACTCTCTGCTACCTACCTGTACTAATCTGTTGTTATCTGTATAAAATAATCTGTACATCTCACAAATGCTTTGATTTGCAATTCCACCTCCCATGAGGCAAGAAGTTCTGTTCTAACTGACATTGATTTATTTTATGCCTTTCTATAAAAGGACATTTTCGAAGTTTTTTTTTTACTCTTGAAGGTATCAAAAGTGTTAAAAGATTTTCTGCTAAAAACTTAAAAAGTATAAATCACTCCAAATTTTTAAAAAGTCAATCTTCTTCATTTCCACAAAAAGCCATTTCAGTTAGCAAGTGGGTTATGTAAATTGTAAATGCCAGGTCAATGAAGCCCATCCAGAAACTGAAGCCAGATGCTGGAGAGCCAACAGCTCCCAAATTCATGTCAGAGTCAGAGGCAGCAGCATTTCTTCTCCCAAATCATTCTGATTTTGATTGTTAAACTCCATACTGAGGTCTTGCTTCAAAGCACATCCTACACAATCACAAACTCCAGCTCTTACAAGAATAAAATTGTTGTTTGGGCTTTAATCTCCCCGTAAAATGCGGCAGTAAATTCTCAAAGTATATAATTTTATGGAACCAGCTCTCACAGGGACAAGAGGAAAAAGGCCTTATAGAGCCTCAAACAGCTCTTCCTGAACATCTCAATATCTAAGAGCTCCTGTTCTTGCTCTGTGACATGTCACCTGCTAACAACCATCTACCATCCCTCTCCTTGCACCAAAATAAAGAAAAATCCATCAGCATTATAAAGCTACCCTCAGTTAACGAGCTATATTTAGCTGAGGCTCAGCACTCCTGGTTTTGATATAGTCTCCTAACTCCAGATTCAAAGGTAATAGGTTCTTTTATTAAAATTTTATCAGACATCTATAAACGTAGCAGTTGCTTTAGACTACATCGCACAAAGGGAAGAAAGAGGGATAGACTGATAAATCTTAAAGAGTTTATTATTAATACAGAGAGAATTTCCTTTGTTTGCCGTGATGTGTTTTATTGGTATACTCACTGTGGTTCAATTTAGATTAAGAAGTAGGAAGATTATTGTTTCCCAAACGACACGTATCATAAATAAACACAAGCAGAGAAATTCTTGTATTTATAACCCAGGGAGATATGCCAAACTATCTACAAATAGCCAGGCTAGAGGGAAAATTGGAGCACCTGCAGATTCGTTGGTAGCCGGGCTGTATTTTACTGCCCCTGACAAAACACAACCGCAAGGTTTTCTGGAGTTTTGATCCACTGCAACGCTGCCACCGCACTGTGTCAGGTTACACTGGGTCACATCTCATCCGTGATGTGACATAACGTGACATAACTCGATGTGATGTGATGCACAGAGTAGTCAGGTGCCCACAGGAAGCATATTCTGTGACTGCAAGCAAGTTGTTCGGCACAGCAGGTACAGGGCTCTGAACCACTTTGCGCACCCATTGATGTAGATAATTAGTATACAATGCAGCGCGCCGCAAGATGCTCATTCCAACTCAGTTGTTTCCTACAAACCATACTCTTAAAAAAATATTTTATGGTGACTGTTAGTTGGGATTATTCCACGTTTGGGCATTATGGTATCATAAAAGAGTAAAGTCGCCTGCGTCAATAAGCCACGTTACACCTTAATTTGGCATGCAGCGTTCACGCACCTAGTATAATAAGGAGTAAAATGGACATCAGCTAAGTACATTTTTCAATTTATTTTGATAAATAAATCTTCCCGATGTTTTCCCAGGCTGAACACAACATGTTTATGGCCACGGCAGCATGTTCTTCACTCATGAGAAGGCCACCCAAGCAAGTGAAGTGTTGATTTCAAACCCGCTGCTCCCTTGTGCTAAACACACAAGATGACCTGAACACAGACAACATAGGGGAGAAACCAAGGACATCTATGAGACAGGGAGCAAGACCAGCAAGGCTGTAAAAGTGCCTTGGCAAGAGCATGTTGGCGCTCAGAAATGAAGTGGGTTTAGGATAAGAGTTGGTTGCAATGGGGAGGGAAAGGAAGAAAGGAGCAGGAACCGTTAGCAGGAATGGTCAAGAGGAGAATGAAAATCTTAAGAAAGGAGATTTATGATTTGGAACCACCAATAGAAGCAGAATAGCAGGGAAAGGATACGAGGGACTCTGCTGCATCCTCTCCCAGGATGCAACAGAGACTCCACGTCAACCACATATAAAGACGCTAACATATAAAACACTCATTTTCAGGAGTCTATTCCAGAAGGTTAATTAGCACTCAAGAAAGTGGCCAGGGGACCCTGTCTGTGAGTAAGGCTCCCCGAATCTCCTGGGCCATCAGACTTCACACCAGGATGGTTTCTCCCCATAGACTGTCCTGCAGCACCAGCACCCCTTCTCACTAATTTATTCCTCTTTGAAGACATTTATACCAATATGGGACCTTGGAAGACTTTTGAATTATTAAGCCATGGGCAATTTGGAAATAATAAAGCTGAGGTATGCTGACCTGCGATCAGCATTGTGTCTCATTCTTCTACCTGAGCACCAGGAAACACAAGGCACTCATAGTCTTTTCTGGTGAAAGAGCTGTCAGCATTCAATTTACAAGATAATCTCCTAAAGAAACCAAGGCTTTGTTTTCACATAGGAAAAAAAATGGTGTTAAATCTTTGGGACCAATTTAAGTTGATAATACTTCTTTATGTAGGAACCAACCACAACACAACTCATTACAAAGTAATAAACTAACTGAAAACCTACCATGAAACAAAACACTTATCACATGCAGGCTGACATAAGATTTATGATAAGGAATTTTAGTATTACCGTTCCTAATTGTTGGCTGGAGAGAACTACACTGAAAGGAACTGAATTAACTTGTGTCTTTTTCTTTAGTTTTCAAACACCACAAAAAGTTTCATGGATTAATTCTAACCATAGTTCTTTAATCAAGATCTGTTCATCTCCTTTTTCTGCATACAGATTGTGGAGGAAGAGAGATGTACTCCAAACACAGTCAACCTCAAGTCAAAGAGCATCAGGAAGCTCTGCCCATTCCTCAGTTTGGAGGAAGCTACTATCAAGGGAAACACTTCCAAGCCTAGAGGCAACCTAGATGTCATCAATCTGAGCACCTTACACATGCAAACAAGTGGATTTCCAAAACAAAGCCACAGGTGTGTACCAGAACAGGCAGGAAAAGTATGTGTGTGATGATCAAGGGGAAAAGAGGGAGAGAAGGGGGCAATAACAGCCTCAGTGAAAGCTTTGAGCCCAAGGTGCCCTTGCTTTATATTTAGACCTTTCTTGCCTATAGTTCGGAAAGCATGTGTGCAAAATGAGCAGCTTTATTTTGCCCTTCCAGGAGGGATGTTCACAGTCAACCAAAGGGGAATGATGTACTGTGGAATGACAGGGGTTGCTAGGCTCAATCCCCAGCGAGCGCTTCAAACTGTGGGAGAGCTGCACAGAGTGAGAAAGTTTTATTTTTAAAGCCTGGCAAGCCACACTCCCTGTATAGCTCACTTCCTCCTAGAAACTTTCCCTAAAATATTTTTATTTGATATTTTTGATCCAAGTCTTCATCAGATCCAAAACCTAAGCTTCTGACATCTGCTCTCATCTCTTCCACTGTACAGGGGAGAGAAAGTCAGAGCTTTCAAAACAGGTAGTCACTGTCTCTGCAAATTGAGAGGACCAGGGGATCATCTGCTTAAAGGTGGAGTCACTTCAGCAGAGATGTGAATACCATTGCCCAGAGCAGCCAGGGAAGGTGCTGCCCCACAGAGAAGATCTCCACTTCATGCAACATGTCTGGATCAGAACCAGCTCCATCAGACGAACCAACAAAACCTGGCTACAAAACACACTTGGGGTCATGATAGTGGGTGCCGACACTGAGCATTTATCACTTGCTACCCACCTCTGAGATTGAGTCCTACCATATGCTCTGGGGGAAGTAACCCTCGGTGATGCAGTGCACCAGCAGTGATAACATTTAAAAGTAGCTCTTTGGTACCAAATTCTCCTGCAAAAGGATGCACCAAAAACCACCAGCTCTTTTGGCACCAGCAACAATCATTTGCCCCAAACTTGCCATCGTTAGTAGTCACCGATTCCCATCGCTTTTTGTGTAGCCTGTTTCACCTCTCTAAACTGGCACTTCCACGCCAGGTGTCTGCTTTCAGTGCAGATGCTTTGGAGGCGCTCCAGCTCAAAGCTGAAGAGGACACCATACCATATACCATTAACATCACATCAGCATTTGCCAACTCTGGTATGTCTGCACGTAGCTTTCAGTAAACGCGAGGTGCCCACGCAAGCCATACTCCCCAGCTGGGGTCTACTCGGAATCGGGCTCCTGTGCCAAGGCAAGGCCTCAAGGAAGTCTGCGGGAGCTGCAAGGTGCTCAGCACTTTTAAAAGAAGCAGGACATTTACATTCTGATCCCTAAATGAACTTAGCAGCCTAAATTTAGGCTCCTATTTTTGCTGCCAAATAAAAAAAGACCCATATGAGCCTCCAAATTTAGAGTCGGGTACCTCAACCTAGTCATCTACGACTGAAATGTAAACCTTGCACTTCGGCCCACATTCCCACCAAGCTGATTTCCAAAACAGGAACTGATCAAGCACACAGGACTTTTAAAAGGAAAATAATTATCCAAACTTGGTAGTGTGAATTCCTTGCATCCTGCTTTATTTCTAGTTGCGAATCACCTGACTGGGACCTTCCATGCAACCCTCTTGCACCACAGTAATTCCATTAGCTCAGGGTCCATCTGACGAAAGCAAGTTTTTTCCAAGATTTCAAACATGACACCAGAAGCCAAATCTCATTTCCAAAGGGATCGGTGGCATTTAAGAGCTCTAGTCCCAGGAAAGCCAACAGGGCTAGAGCTCCTAACTCTGCACTAGAAGTTTTATACACCTTCAGTGGCAACTCATATAAAATATCACTGTGCAAATATTTTCCATTTTCAGAAATCACCTGCTCCTGACAACTTCTCAGGGATTTTTTTTTCTTAACGTGTAATACAATCTAAACATGTGTGGTGCATTAAGTTGGGTTACATCAGGTCATGCCACCTGACACGGTATATCCCAACATAATCTAGCGCGATGTAAATCACTCACTACAACAAACTTAGATGAAAAAAAAACTCTCCTCCCACCTCACAGACAGCTGCAGTAGATAAAGTGTCCACATTATTATATATGGCCAGGTAAGCAGCCACGTTTTGACATTCTTCAATATAATTCACTATGCTTCCATTTCAGTACAACAGTAGCTACAGTCCTAGCTCACTGAGTACTGGTGATGGAAGGAAGTTATGACTTGACTTTTATAGAAATACTTCCTATTTGACTAATATATGCTACAGTAGAAGGAAAACAGAGAAATATTATAGCATACAGTCATAAAATTCAATGCAGGTCCAAAGCCTGGTGAAAACCAGTTTCATAAGGATCAGCAACAGGTGGGAGATCAGCTACCCCAGGAGTGCATACAAAACACAGGACAAATCCATTCCCATACGGGCCAAGTTACAGGTTCTCCCACCTCAGCTTAGGCAGCAGCAACCAGCAATTCTGCATCCCTCTGTGCGCTTCACCCAAGGGAAGAATATGAGCATCCCTTACAGCCCCAGTGCTGCTCCCCACACATATAAGGCAGGCAAAAGGAAAGTGGACATAGGCCACTGTATGGCCACTGTAGGCCACTGTATGGCTGCATGCAAAGACACTCACACTCAGCATTTAAAAGTGGTGTGGAAAGGTTTGTATATGCCCTTTGCTTTGCACAGCATTTCATCTGGATGCAAGCTTCACAGTTCAATATTTATGGAACTAGAACTATCGCACTCATTATGACAAAGGCATCTGCTAAAGGCGATTATTTGTCTGAACATCCCACGCAGCGTAGGTAGAACATGGGTTATGTTAAGAGCCTCTTGTAGGATGCAGTCATATCATTTTATCAAGTATGGATTTTTACATCCAGCAGATAGGCATAATACCATGAATTATAACTGTAGTAAATTATAGCATTCGTAATTTTATGATTTTGAGGTTATCTCCCTAGCTACTAGAGAGCTACACTGAGTTACATTTAATCACCAATGGATTTGTAGTTACAGTAGTAGGAGATTCTTGTGAAGCGGCAACAAAAGGATGCTCAGAGAACCAGGAAAATAACATCCCTTACACTGAAGCAAACAATTACTGGTGATGTAAAAATATGTAGTCCCACAGGCAAACCCTGCTTACAATTTAGATTATTTCAGCTGAACTGCCTTTAAACTCAAATTCATGCTAATGCAGGTACTGTAAATACAGTTTGAACCTTAATTCAATAATGAGATCAACAATTACACTTAAAGATTACTTAGCACTTCAGGAGTGTGAGCAAAATCCTTTTGATCACCTATATTGTGCAATTCATTATTTTCTTTGATGGTTAATAACATTGAAATGTGCTTGTTAAAAAGAAGGAAATGAAGTACAATATTTATACCTTATTACGAAGCATTTTAGCAAATCAGAGAGCTTAGAACACCTTCCAGTAAAAAGAAAACATTATCAATATTTGATGTCCATCTTAACATCTAGTTATGTTTTTAGACAACTAAAGCTTTTGACCCCAAATTCATTGCAGTATCTAGAGCTGTGATCTTTTGCCCATGAGATGCTCACCCTGGCCATTTTGTTACGTATTTTTGTTCCCCTCTTTGTGTGGCCTGTGGAAACCAGAGCATTTGCAGAATGCAGAGTGCCATAGAGAGGTAAGAGCCGGGAGACATTTTAGCAAGGAAGAAGCAATTATTTGACTTAGATTTCAACACCCTCCTAAGTTGGGAGAAACGGCGCGGAGACATCGTGCTCGGCAGCCGACCATGTAAACATTTCCTATGACAGTCTTTCATCATCTATAGGAACGTTTACACTGCCAGATCTCGTCTCCTCTCAAAAACCACGCCAGCTCTGCGAGTTTGATGCACATGTGCTCTTTCTGTAAGTGTCTGCTCAGGCAGACAGTTTACTAATTTGTGGCTCAGTAAACCTTTCAGTGCACCGAGCACCTTGAGGTTAGCACATCTCTAATCATTATTTGATAACAGAAATCTGTAAGCATCACATCCCTGGTAACAAGAACATTGTATCTTAGCAACCAGCCTTGATATTCAAACAATTTCATTAAAGCGTAGCACCTCTTAGCAGGTGGGTGAGTGCGGGTGTTGATAAACATTTATAACATGATCAACCATTGTGTTTGCCAACACTATAATCAGCATGACAAATTTATGAATTTGTTTACAAGCTCTTAGGTACCAACCTAAGTAGGTAAACTACCTTATAGAGCACACGTATAGCAGGAGCGCAAGGCGTGCCCAGAGACACGACGCATCTTTAAATTGAGCATGTTGGGTAGAAGGTTAGCAAATGAACATCGCACTTCACCATAAAAATCACCATTTAAATTAAACCACAAAGGATGCATCAGAGCAAGGGCAAGGATTATATTTCACCTCCAAGAGAGCACGGAAATTCAAAGTTGAAGCCATCTAATTCAGCCTTGCTTCGCCAGTGATCCACATCTGCAAGCGCCATGCCCCACAGCCTTCCTTTGGGGAGCCATCCCACCTCCCACTGCCCCTTTTTCCACTCTGAGCAAAAGTCTGGATAGCCAAGGGAAGTGGGAACAGCTCAGGATTATTACAGGTGGTCAAATGTTCTGCAGAATACATTTGTGTCAGGGCAGCTGCGGAGAGAACCAAAGCTCCTGCTCTCCAGAACGCACCTTGGTATATCCTCATTTATACTCACCACAAGCAGTAGATAAATATTTATTTTCAAGTGAAAGTGTTTTTATTTATTTATTTATTTATTCCTCTCTACTACAGACTGAACAGGCCAAATTCTGCTTATAAAACACAGGAAATCTTCAGTTCTGGGTTAGCAAGTCCTCTCCCTTGCCATCCCAGAAAAGCACATCTTCCAATGCTCTTCATAAACTATTTAGCTCCATCTTAAAACCAGTTAAGCTCTTTAACCCCATAACTGCCAGTTTCGCCCAGACTTCACTCCTCTGGTAAGTGGAGGTCTCCTTATCTAGGTCTTGTTTTATTTATGGCTCTTGAATATTCATTTGTTCTTATGTCTATCCTGCCATCTGACACTGAGCAGCCACCCCTCCTCGGTGCTCCCTTCCCTATTTTGTGACCCCTCTTAGTCTCCATCGTTGCTGGGCTAAACAAATCGTGCTCTTTTATGGTCATATTGCAGCAACAGAGGGCAGTAAGTTTGTCCTCTTGTAATCAAAGCCAGCATTTGATCTCAGGAGCTTAAATGGAAATATTCTCCTATGAGCCTCACTTTAAGATAGTTTCCAGTGTTTTGCCACTATTCAAAAGAAAAATGGAGAAAAAAAGAGGGGATATCAAGAAAAAGCTAAGTTGGTCTACACTGCCAGCCTAGGGCCAGAAAACTGAACTTTGTCTTTGTAACTGAACATACCAACATCTGTTGGTCAAATCCTTTCGTGGGCCAAACTTTATGCAAGTGTTTAGGTTACAAATTCCTACTAACAGCAGTTGCTTATGCAGTTAAATGCATCTACAAATCCGATTCTTGGGCTTGCGCCCCTTACATGCACCATGCAGAGTGGATATTACATCCAGATTAAAACTTTCCATAGTCTAACTCAATATAGATGCAAGTGAATCCTTTGTGGTGAAGTAATGCCTACAAACTCCAGGTATTGCTTTCCTTGAAAGCAAATGATCCTTATTAAACACACTGCTGGTACCAAGTCAGCACACATTTTTCCATGCTGCCACTTGCAGGGTGCATGGGGCAAGCAGAACACCAAGGCAAGGAGGCATTAAAATCCTTAAGGTCAACAGGGAGGTACAAGCTGGAGTATATATTTTACTAAATCAGATTTTACTGATATTTTACTAAATCAGATACAAACTTCTGGATCAGTCAAGAAGTCCTTGACACTTCAACTCAGATTCTTCAAAACTGTAAATCTGTTTTTATTTCAATAACTGTGTTTTTGCACACTATCTTTTTTTTTTCCCAGGCGAACCATTAATAGCCTTGCTATACGTGTTTAAAATTTACCAAAAGGTGGAAGATGGAATGTGAGGAGAGCAAAACAGGAATATGAAGTTTGTACCTTGTACCTATTGCATCCAAGGTAACACAACCGCATCACTGATTTCACGCTGAGCATGCTACATCAAGCTATTAATCTACCTGAAATACCTGAGACCAAACGAAGCATTATAGAATAGGTAACTGAAACTCCCCCTTGAAATAAGTCATCCACACATATTAAAAAAATGCACATGGCAAAGAAAAGCCATGTTTTAATCATTTTCATTGTTTTTGTGTTTATTTTACCTCTTATTACTAAAACATCTCATACTATAAACCTGTACATTATGGCTGGGAAAGGCAACTCACCTAACACAGGAGAGAAAAAAAAAAATCCCCTCTTCTTTTAAAAGAGGACTGTACAGGTCTGTAAAACTAGACAAGCTTTAATTGGGTATATCAAGACATTAAGAAAAAAAATCACAGAAATAAGAACTGATAAGTACAGTAAGCAAAGACATATAGTATATGTATACACACACATGTATACACCTTTAGCAAAATATGAATTAATTTCCTGAAAGGAAAATGGAATAGCTAGCTAACATAGGTAACATAGGAGACCAATGCAATTCATATTCCTTTTTTCTGGATATATACATATATATACACTCACATACTATTCAGCATGTAAATTTAACTTTTGAGAAAAGAAATCATGAGAAAAGACAAACAGCATTTTACTGTCTGGGTTTCTGTGCCTCAGTTTCACTTTCTGTAAAGTGGGAGCACTGTTTAAAACCCAATCCCCTTCCCATGCACTAATGCTTTAAAAAGCCTCCAAAGCAGAGTCAAGGGCATCACTGGTAGATGGTTGTCCAAGTAGACTCAAAAAATACCACAGTGAGTTGTTGTAGAAAAACACTCCAGGTAGCAGGGGAGTCAAATTCATGTTCTCTAGCCAGGAGCTGCCCATTCGGTATGTGCAGAGCAGAGAGTCTGGTCTAAAGAGTAACAGCAGCAATAATCTAGAAAGACATTTTCTCCTTCCCCTTCAACTCATTTTTCTCATTTCCTTTTCATGATGCACATTTAGAAGTCAAAACAAGAGAAATGCATCAATATTGGTACTGCTATTTAAAAAAATAATAGTTCAAGTTAAATTTCTGTAGCATACCAGAAATATTTTGTTAAGCCTATTTAAAGTGATCTTCAGCAGCACTGCCCTGCTCCCTTAGCCCACTCACATACTGTTGACAATAAAACCAGCTTTGCCAGCAGCCTCAGATTGAAGCTGTACCCCCTCCCAAAAAAATGAATAAAGATTCGTGTACAGACAGAAGTTGGTGAAAATACCCTCTATATCTCTCATTTCTTAATGCTCCACTGCCCCAACTTCCGAGCTCCATTTGTCTCTCCTTCGACACGTAGAGAGGAAGCAACTTGACAACACTTATTTAGTAATAGAATACAGCAGGCAAGCAGACATTGCCCATGTCTGCAAGGAGGGACGTGGGATCGATAATAAAGCATGCTACTATAGAAGTGATAATTACTTAACACCACCATGGGCTGGTTAAATATTTTCCCTGTTACGCAGCTAGGAAAATGGACAGAGATTGTGTCAAGGCTATGCGGAGTCACTGGTCAGAAATGGAGTTTGATCTCGCTGGCTTCAGGTTCCCATTTTTATATCCAGATTCAAAGCCAAAAAAGGGAAATGATGGATGTTATGAAATACAGAGATTTTTCTGGGGGTTGGAGGGACACTTTGAAGGCTTTTATGACATTCTCCATATCAACTCTAGGGCTTCTCAGCACTTTTGACCCACAAAAGGGGCCAAAGAAGGATGCTGAGGCCACCTTCTTGCATCTCATATCACACCTTAGGCATCTGGGAGCTCTCAGAAACCTGAACTATTTGTGCAATTTTAAATTGAGCAAGCAGTTTCTTCCCAGGAGCAGCACAGAGACCACACTGGAGGAACAGGACATGACTGTGCTGGCAGCACAGAAAGCCACAAAGTCTGGAGAGAAAGATACACCTTATCATGCTTAAATATCATGTTTTGCCTCTTGAGCACATTTAAGCACCATTCTAGAATAATCTGCTTAGTTTCACAATGCCAGCTGAGAACCTTCTGGCATATTCAGTGGAAAAGGCTAAGAAAAGGAGAGCAAGTTGGAGGTTCTTCAGGTTAGTGACAACTTCAGCTCTCCAGAAATGCATCAAGGAAATTAAGCTTGCAGTGGTCACCTGAATTATATACCTGCTTTGCAACTAGAAGGCATATGATAAACACAGATGTATAAGTATATACCTAATGATTCAGATCACAGTGGAAAGTTTCATCATAATCGTGAATTTTACCATTGCCGTGTATTAGAGAAGAGAGAAAAGTAGAGCTGTATTCAACTAAGAGTGACCTTTAACCACTTTTTAAGTCTCCATAAAAGGAAAAGAGAATCAGTCTTTTAGGTCAATTTTAATTTTGAAACTAGAATATTAAATACCTCCTTTGATTATGAATTGTACTGATGTGATTAAAATTCAATAAAAAAATCCTAATCCCAGAACTGCTGTCATATATACATATAGTTCACAGTGTCTCACTGCAACTTAACATTGGTAATAAAGTACATTTTCATTAAAAAACACAATCTCTTTACACTTAAAATGATTCAAACTTAAAGTACACTTTTACCATCCTAGTCTGATATAAAAAAATAAGTAAAACCATATATTGCACTGACTGAGATAAGCTTTTAGTATTTTGCTGATAAAAACATGATCACCTCTACAATATCAAACTCTCTTGAAGAACTCAAGAGAACTTCATCAGATATTGCGAGAGATTAAATGACAAAACCTAAAGGCAGGAATCCTAACATTTTCCCTAAGTATCTTTGTTATTATTTATAAACACGGTTTCTGTTGCTGTAACACAACTAGGAGACATATGCAGACAGATAAAACACCAAATGTTTATTTTTTTCCTTTTTTTTTTTTTGTTTTAAAGTGATCTTTGCATTATATGGGATTTTGCTTCAGACTGCTATTACAGTATTCTCAGAAGCAAGCTGCCATCCCTGTTTGACTCATCACATTATGTGCTCACATTAGGGTTTGCATTAAACCCCAGTGTCATCTCTAACTTAGCACTAGTATTTTTACACCACTGAGCTTTGATATTTGATTGAAAGTGCCCGAAACCTCACCAAGGGTACCACCAAACCAGGCAAGCCTCCCTCTCTTATGCATTTAGCAACTGAAGCATATATTCAGCTGAACCTAGTGTGTGGAGTCCATGGTTGGTTAATCAGCTATGCAGTTTTCCCCCCCATCTTTTCTATCAGCATCGCCAAAATTCTGCAAAATAGCAGCCCTTGAACCTGTATGCAAATATCAATGCTTTACCTGAATAGAAACAAAATAGTAACTTCCAGTTACCTTAGATTCTTTCCTTCTTCCACAGTGCAACACATCTAAAGAAGTGAAACTTACCGAATCAAGTTTAACAACATAATAAATTCTTCCCTTTGGACAATGTTGAGGCTTAATTCAGTAGTGCACTTTAAGCCTTTGCCTTTAGCATCTGATGGGTCATTAGCCTGTAATCCAGCAGCTAGCCTGTTTGGAATCTAAACTAAATCAGCAAGCACCATATCAGTAGTTTCTGAAATATGACTGGCAGGTCAAGTGTCCTCAAAAAGAGTGCCTGGGGCAGTTAAGACTAGGATAGGGCATGACTAGAACAGAACCAGTGATGAATCTGAAAGCATGTACTCCACAAAGACTTCATTCATTCTAACTCACTAAACAGCAGTTCTTCAAATGACTTGACTTGTATTTTTGATGTTTTTAACCAGTAGGTCATGCAATAAAATTGTCCTGTATGTGCCAATAGGCTTAACACACAGATCATTGACTTGCGTGCTTGGGCATATTTTATTTATATTTTTCCCTTGAGTTTTTCCATAATAGCCTGAAATAGGCAATAGAATCACTATGATGTGGGGAAACATGTAATCTAGCAGACTTAGATCATAGACTTTTCAAAAGCGGCAAGTCTGATGAAATACCCCCTTGTCAAAAAAGAAAGGCAACTCTGAAATGCCAGTTCCTACACCTGAAAAGTCACATTCTTGAGATGCTACTAATAATCTAACATCTGTGCTCCCAGCTGAATATTTTTCATATTATGTATTAAAAATAGCCTTTATGCAACCATTTTAGGCTTTTTCTCAACATATGTCAGAAAACCAACCCTACTTTAGAATTTCAGTTGCAGTGGTTCAGGCTTTTTGCAGAGGAGTGTGCCCATAACCTTCCTCTTTAATCTATGCTGAGCTCTCACGAGACTTGGCTCAAAGTCCAGCTCAGCCAACTGACCCCAGCGGGCCCTTAATCTGTACATTGCACCAAGATAATCAGTAACAGCTTGGTTAGAGGACGCACAGTACTTTTCCCCTATCGTTTTCCAGACTGAGCAAAACAGCTCACATCTCAAAACAAAGCAAGACAGGAGGCTAGAGCCAATGCATTGAATAACCAGCTCTTCCAAACCCATCGCCTGAAATTCAGCAGGATAAATCCCCAAACAACTCCCTCATTTCTACAACTAGATTGCTCAAAGTTGTCTACAGTGAATTTAAATATACATTAAACACACTAGGTAATAGAGGTAAAAATTACTTACTGCTTTAAGCATGCCCATGCTGCTTTAAAATAGGCCGGCCTTCATAAGCATTTCTCCTATTATTGTTGGTGACATTTAATAAGTGCTCAGACTTTGGGGACACAAGGGAGAGAAGTCAAGTTATATATTTGGAGAAGCAACTCTTAAAAAATTAGGCTGCTTTCCAAAAGAATACTTAACCAATTGCTCACTGCCTAAGCAAACATTGCTCAGCACATGCACATCCTCCCTGGTCTAAGACGAGTTGCAAGGGTCACATCCATGCCTGGGATACACTGTAAAACTGAAGCAAAGCCTCAGAAGACTTGGACCAATAACTTCAGACTCTGTATAGAAACATTCCTTCCCACCCCCCACCTTTTTCTCCTTCA
Organism: Crypturellus undulatus; assembly: GCA_013389825.1. NCBI lineage: Eukaryota > Metazoa > Chordata > Aves > Tinamiformes > Tinamidae > Crypturellus > Crypturellus undulatus. The sequence continues at coordinate 879,566 of VWPW01008057.1, read as the reverse complement.
TATACACATGCTGAGGAAGTAAAATATATTTATAGAAATGAGATTTTTTTATTATTATTATTAAACCATCAAAGATGCTCTGTCATTTGGGATCTCCCTCTATCTCCAGTCTTTGTCTTCCAAAGTACTTCAGTAACAGTAAGTGAGCCCAAAATGCCAACTTGAGATTTGCATTATAAATGGCATATACAAAGAGAGACTTTTTTAACTTTGGGTTGATGTAGCATATCAAAGGTCTTTTTCCTCTCTTTTTCTAAGCTACTTCAGTGACTGTATTGAAGTAACTGAAAGGATTAGCTTGAAAGTGGCAAGAAATCTGGCATATAAAAAAAAAAAATCCTCCCCCACTTATTTCGGTTGAACTCTTCATTATGTGGGCCCCTTTTCCTCTTCTGAGATGCGTTTTCCCTCTCTGTGTCTCTCATGATGTTCCTTGCTGTGTCAATACCGAACAAGGTGAAAATAAAGAGCAGGGAGAGCAGCTCCTCACGCTGCGTCTTCCAGTCCCTGTTCAGCTCTCTGCATTGCTAAACTAAGCACCAAAGCAAAGATTACAAAACATTAGTTTGTTATTTCAGCTCTGTTTGTAACTATCGGTAAAGCCAGAGCTGGCCGTGGCCTCTGCCTTCCCCATACCTTACCCCAAGCAACTTCCCCAGAGCAACAGCCCCTTGGTGCAGAACACAGAGCAGATGGAGCTCGCGGCGCGGCGAGCAGTGTCCCGCTCTCGTAATGTGCATCTGGGAAAAAGTGAAGCAGGACGGAAAGTCGCCGAGGGAGGAAGAGCAGAAGGAATGACTCAGCTCTGAACCTGAACGGGGACAAAAATGAGTAAGAGTTCCCAAAACTAGGCAGTTTCATGACCACTGATACCAAATCTCCATTTGTTTGGGTTTCTGTTTAGGAGGTTAAAAAAATAAGCTAGAAAACTCAAAAGAGACTAATACTTCTAGAGCATTAGTTCTCACCTATATTATTCTCACTTAGCCCCCTCTCCTCTTCTTTTTGACCCACTACATGCTCCAAACATAGACAAATTCAGCTTATAAATAGAATTCTAGAAATCACACAGTAAAGACCATAGCAGTGGCATGTCCATTTACTAACAGCTGATGCCATTTCTGGTATTCTTGGTATTTTCATACTAAAGATGCTCTCTTTGCATCATGTGAGCTATCCCCAATGCTGGTGACACCAGTATCACATCAAAGTCAGGTATCTGCTTTCTTTACTGCACATATCATTGTCTGGAACTGCAGCCAATGGGAAAGGCAACACACTCCGAAGAGGAACAAACTGGAAAAAACATCAGTAACAAGCCCTGTCAGCTATATTAAGCTAACTTTTTAAGGTAAAACTTCAGCTGAAATACATGCTCAGAAAGAGACCTCTATTTAATCCTTTTCTGATTGAATTTTGTACCTCTTCATCAGTTTAGGTTCACGTTATGTAGCTCTTTAAGGTACCATGAACATAAAAATAAGTTTTCAAAATACGAGAGAAAAAAAAAAAAAAAGTCATCTCACACGGGCTGTGCTGAGCTGCACAGAAGATAGTTTGTATATATGAAGTTCTGCACACAAAACACTGCAGACTTACACAACTAAGTCATTAGTGTCAAACAAAAGCCTAGCTGCATTAATAGCCATAGTTTTTTTTTACTGTTGCCTATGTTCCTCTTTCCTATAAAACAGTTCACAGCTAGGAGGTTTTAATTGCCAAGGAATTCATAGAGGAGAACCTAGGCTTGAGAGTGACTCTTCCAGCTGGGTCGGCCTCATGGTAGGAGGGAGCAATAAAAAGTTTTAACAATGCCCAAAATAATCCCAGATTTCATTTAATCTCTCATCAAGTAGTAAAAATAACAGAGATCCATAAAATCTCAGGTAGTACATATTGCAAGAACTGCTGCTTAATCTCGCTGATAAAAATAAATAAATAAAATACAGTCACAGAGCCCTGCCTCAACAAACCAACATTATCAAGATTTTGTTTTTTCCTACACTGCTGGAAAATGCCCTTACTTCCATGTATTAACAAATTTCCAAATAACACACGTAGGGGCTATTTTCCTATACAGGCCTTCTCTGTTCACAAGAGCAGAAATGACTTTGGACAGAAATATAATGTAGTTGCTAAAGCCAATAAAGTAGTTTCCTTAGCCACACATATGGCTTCTAAGTTTAATAGCAGTTATGTCATATATATATATATATATATATGTATATGAATGATTCACCCAATGTTGGTTTTATTTGAATCACTTGACATATGTAACTTGGACAGATTCCTTAAATAAGCATATCCTCAGAGATTAAATCACTGATCAATTAGCCAAAAGTTTGTTGCTGTTACCCCCTCCCCAAGCACTCAGATTTCATGGTTCTGCTTGTAAACACAGATCACAAGCTATCTTAACACACTTTTTATTCCCTCCACCACCTCCAGAAGCTGTCTTTAACCTTTAACCATTTTTTCTTCTGTACTCCTCAGCTGCCTTCCTTGACCCAAAGGAGGAAACAGCCTACCTATCCTGCTAGTTATCTTCCAGCAATTGGGCTCAATTTAGTGCACCTGGAAAACCCAAGTCCTCCCAGGTGCAAGAGAGTGAGTCACATCAGGCTTAACCATGAACCAGGCACTGAAGTGCCTGTTAGCATCAGGCTTTGCAAGACACCAGTGCATGCACCTAGGGTCAAAAATACAGTCGGGAACTGAAATGCGGGGAAAAGAGAGGGGGCAGGAAAGAGCATTAAACTAAATTCCCCCTGTGAATGTAGGCCAGAGAAAGCAGGTTAGTTGTCATCTACTAAAAAGCTGGGTTGGATATGAAAAGTGTTCACAGCAAGGGGAGCAATTCCATGAAGTTTCTTCTTATTACTGTGGTCCTGCTGCCTGGGCATGGCAGAGATGCCTATCCCAGCTGCTCATGCTCACATGATAAAGATTATCACAGTCAGAGATCTTCATTCCTAGAAGATTTATTCACTTTTATTCAAAATGTCGTGGATTTTTTTTCTTCTCTTTCCTTCTGCCATAAAGACCTGGCAAACAGGTTCTATAAAATAAATACTTCTCCAAAGACAACTGTGTGCATTGACAAGAATCAATATAGCTGACTGACCCCCCTGAGATAACGGGTTTGTTAAAGGTGAAAAGTATTCCGTGCTTATTTACTTGTCTGATTAACAAGTGCTTAAAAAAATGAGCAAACAGAGATCACTTACAGGCTATATCTATGGTCCTACAGGACCACTCTGAGGAGCAGCTCCTCCAATGATCTCTGCAGTCCTAGCCCTGACATGGACAAAGATCATCCTGACAACCTCTCAGACATGCTCTGCAAAAAGTATAGTTAAAGCCCAGTATGTTCTAGTGAGGAAATAATCAGAGTAGCTATTTTGATATTAAAAGAAAAAAGAGTCACACCACACACATGTTCAGGACCATCCTTCCCTCCCCATGTCCTAGTTGGCCAAATGGGAAACAACAAGCCCAGATAACTTTAAATGTCATGAACTGAGTCACAAAGATATTGCAATTTCTTAGGGTTTTCCCTTCCCCAAACTGATTGATGCTGTAACAGGACAGACACAAAGTTTAGCCTAGATGGATTTTTAGGAGTCTTTCTAAAGTAAAGTTCACGTATTTAGTGATTATCATGTTCTCCTAACATATATTATAGACCTACAGAATGAGACAAACACACAGAACCAAGAAAAAGGATTAACAGGAGTAATACCATTTTAAGGAATTAAAGTTACTGGAATTCAAGCTGAAGCCCATTTCCAATATGCAATCTTAATGTGATCCTCAGGGAGCTCTGAAATTATCATCTTCAAGTAAGTGATCTTTTCATGCAATTTTATTTTAGCACTATATCTAGGTATCTTCTCCATAACTTCTATGTCCACAAGCTTATTTATCTCCTTGCTAAAGTTCAAAATCTAATTTCCAACACAGGTTACTTACTGTAATAAACTGTACAAGCTTTAAAGTGACAAGTTGAAAGATACAATTTTTTAGAGTTATGAATTAATAGCCATATATGTCAAAGAAAGTGCCAACTTTTTCATATTTATAGATATATTATTGAAATGATAAAAAATGAACTGAGGAAAGAGAAAAGAAGTGAGGAGAACTACCTATAATGAATCAAACATACTTAACAAGACATGTACAGACACTTTAGTGTGCATCTCTTTTATTACATTACATTAATCAAATTCTGCTAAAGACATCCATCTAAGCAAAGTGTCACAGTGATATTCTATAAAAACATTCTTTTGAAAAAAGAGTCTTCCCTGACAGCAGTATCAACTATATTGTCCTAAGTGATTGTCAGGAACTGCATTACTCAGAAATTAACAGAATTTATGTAAGTGCCTTGCAAGCTCCCCTGAAGAAAAAATAATTTAATTGGAGCAAGTGTACAAACTCCGATAAGGGCTGGTAAAACACAGAGAAGTGATTTAACTTTGAGAAGCATGAACTGTATTTTTTTTCTGCTTCTTCCTTTGGTTCACAGCACCAACAGACATTCTCATTCCATCAGTTTTTGGAAGGAAATCCTGCCTTGTATTAAAATGGATGGAATATGAGCATTTTTTTCCAAGTCATCCAGGAAGATGGTTTTTTTTTTTTTTTTTTTTTTTTACTTTTCTTTTTTCTAAGAGTTTTCTAAGTAAGGGTTTCTTAACACTGACACTGTCCAGAAAATGCATAATACCAAACCAGATATTTTAATAGTGAATTTGGACTCCAGCTCCTTGCAAGAATGGACTTTCCCACCTCAGCAAAGGCTAGAAACAAAGGAATAGAGGTGAAGGATATTGCATCACTTCTGCTCCGTTATTTAGATGTGGTGGGATTCATAAATCTGCTGAGGTGACATCCATTGGGTATCATGAAAGCAGTACTGGTATTCCCACTCATCACTACACTTCCCTTTTGGGGCTTGATTCTGCTCCCCTTTAAAACAAGAAAAAGCTCCTAAGTGTCAACCCTTAATGATGAGGGATCAAGTCCTTGTGTCAAAATATAAGGCAAGAGAACAATTTGCAGTGAAAAGTTTGATCTAAATGATTTGCCAACACATCCCCGAATGAATGATTTGCTATTCCAAATTACTCACCAATTTTACCATCAAACTATTAAACCTATTAACTCAAAGACAAAACATAAACATAAAATTGATAATTTGTGTAATTTATTACCTGAAATATGTCATTTGTGGCAGATGGAACATACATTTAAATTGTATTTGCAGTTGCAATCAGAGCTGTTTGAGCTACATTGGTTAGTTCAGTCAAAAAAAAAAAAAAAAAGCCCAAAACATCCAATTTGTCCAGCTAGTGAATGCAGTGCAATTTTGCAGTGAACTGTGTAAATACAGGAGAATTGTGAACACATCGAATCAAAATTCTGTCAGGAATTCAAAGCAATATTTACCGAACATCCTGTTCACTGTTCGCTCAGCTGCTCTTATCAATGTTATAATAAACTATAAATCCTAGCGAGCCCTGAGGCAACTTAACTGCTGTAGTGATGCTGGAGGGTGATTAGGAAAAAAACTAAAGATAAGATCCATTGTTTTTTCATGGTTGTGCACATCATTTTTCTATTTCTGATGCTTTATGTGTGATAATCTGAGCTTCCTCAGAGGTAAATTCTCATCTAATCGTAACTCCCCACACATCAACAGAACATATCCTATGTGGTCTAACAACAAGAAACAGAGAGCAAGAAGTGCTTCATTAAGAACAGGGATTTAACCTACTGTAAGCTAATTCTTAGGCTGCAACAAAAGCCCCAGAAAAGGTGAAAATTAACAGATGCCACCTAAAGAGATCTCTAAAATTAGAATTAATTTAAGTCTTCCTGAAAGTCTCTAAAATGGATAGTGCTGAGAGCTAAGAAGACAGGAGTATTTTTTAAAAAATATCATACAAAAGAAAAAAAACAGCTTTATTAAAAACAGGGCAAGTATCTTATGCTTCCAGTCAGCCTTTTACCTGTATCAAAAGAAAACCTCAGTGACTGGGGCCCTTCTGCAGCACATTTTGTATGTATGTGAAGGAAGCAGACGGGATGAAGCATGTAGTAAGGTTAGGCCAAGAGGATGACGGGCACTGAGGGCAGCAACAGATCCGTCACCAGCCACATCTTCTGCTCTTCTTCATCAAAACCTTCTTGTTCTGGTGACCCTGGCTGCAGCCAGGGGAGCGCTTCGGGCTTCAAAGGCACGTTTGCCATAGGTAAAAAGGCATTTCAGTAAATTCTGGAGCACAGCCACTAAACATCCCTTTGAGGGGCATGAGAGAAGCGTGCGATGCTTTTCTGGTGGGTTATGAGTAATAACTTGCCTCTTACCTGGTCCCCAGGTGTGCTGGGCCAGGAGGCCCGTCCCAATGGCTCTCACAGCGGAATGATGCTCGGCACGACCAGGTGAGGCTTGACATGGCAGGATGGTGCTCAGCACGGTGAGATGATGCTCGGCATAGCAGGATCATGCTTGGCACGGCAGGATGATGCTCAGCATGGTGAGATAATGCTTGGCACGGCAGGATGAGGCTCAGTACAGCGGGATCATGCTTGGGACAGTGGGATGATGCTTGGCATGGCGGGATGAGGCTCGGCATGGTAGGATGATGCTCAGCACGGCGAGATGATGCTCGGCACGGCGGGATGATGCTTGGCACAGCAGGATCACAGGCTGCACTCATGGCACAGTGTCGAAGGCAATTCCATCTCGGCAGGACGAGTGGGAACACGAAGGAAAATGCCCGGCCTTCAGAAGCTACTGAGATGGCTGGGAAATGATTTGGGGGTAAATCCTATATTCGAAAGGGATTTCTAGCCAATTTAACAGATAACTTAACCAGTTGCTACATTGCGTTGATGTGTATTTGTAGCTCCATTTACATGGACTTGTATTAACTTGTCTGATTTTCAGCGGTCCTTAATGGAACCTGACTGCCCTCTATCCTAATCTGCCTCGTGAGATTGTCCAAAGACAGCTTCCTGGGGGATTATTGCACTTTAAAAATCATTTTGGGGACTTTGTCCCTCTGCAGTGAGAAGGAGCGATCAGAGGAGCTTTCACAATTACCCTGCCGTTTTCCTTTAAGACACATAGGAACATTCCTCCTCTTTCTCAGCCCTTGGCACGTTCCGAGTTACTGTTCCCACTCACAGCTGTCACTACCATGCAAACTTAATAAATTCCATCTATGCATGACTTACTTAGCTAACCTCCATCCACCAGAGATATACGCTCCTTATTCAGACAAGCAGGACAATAACACAGCCAAGCTTCAAAACAATAGCTCTCATGTTTCAAATATGTATAATATGGCAAGGGGCTTATCCCAGCCCTGGCGATTTTACCCTGCAGAAAGGAGCTTTTCTTTCATACTGATTAACTTCTGGAATTCCTTTTTTTTTTTTTTTTTGGAGGGGGTGGGCATCTTTTGAATATTTTTTTCTTTTTATTTTAATTCACAAGCAGTTTGAAAATACACAGATCACCCACCAAAACGAAAAAGGGAATTTTGCTCTGGGAAGAGTTAAAGGGATAGGGCTTCCCCTTGCTGAGCTGAATATAGCCCAAAACACAGGCAGCCATATTCTGACCTAGCTACATGCTTTGAAATTGCCAGTAACTAATGACATCTTCGGAATTGTTCTAAATTTAAATCCACATAACTGGAGTCCAATCAGGCCCTACACAATTTTGCTAGCTGCAGATTTGTCATGAGCATTAAAGCCCAACCACCACTGCCCTCAAGTCACTAGGGCTCTGACCCCAGCCCCAATACTTCTCATTTTTGGCACCATGCTGGTCAGTAGAGCAACGAACCTGTTTTGGAAGAGCTCAGCAATTTTCAGAATTAACGCCGTAAGATAAGCAATCATGTCTACGTTAAGTAAATACTCCCAAATGCCAGGTAAAATGCACATCACACGGCCTCAGCCATGCACACAAGGTATCTGGAGGCACTGGAACAAAGTAGGTTTCACTTTGCATTAGAGCGGGCAAGCGCTGAAGCCTACAAGCAATATAAAAATGCAGGATGTGTAATTTTACTAGGTGCTTCCTCGCAAGATTTCCTGGGGCCAAACACTGTCCTGGCTCCCAACCTATGTAATTTTGATGAAATCAAGGAGTGTTTCTCAGTCTGCCGTCAAATGACAGGAGCCAGATGCAATGGGATTGGCCTCTAATGTAGGTAAGGATGAAACACCAGCAGGACAGCTAATTCTGGTAATTCTTAGGCCGATTAACTCAGGTTTGGGGATGGGCATTGGAGAGGTTCATTCTGATATTCAGTCCTTCCTGGTGCAGTTTCTCCTATTTGACTGGATCTTTAGATCACATAAAACGAGGGATTTCTAGATACACATTTAACCTAGTACACATTGGAGAGGTCTTAGTATTCAATCGGAAGAATGAAATACTCACTGTAGATCCAGTGCAAAATTGAATGTATGATTCCAGAAGACCAAGAGTTGAAATGCAAGGCAGATTGGTGGAAAGTATCCCTCTCTTTTGTTTATTCTATAAGATTTTAGAGCTCCTGGCCAGACTAGAAAACAAGGGTTCAAAAGAAGAATTTGTTTGCTTGGAGCAGCTGTTTCTTTACTGACCCTGATGGTTGGATGGTCCTGCTGATTGGACTCTACCGACCATATTCCCATTGGATTTCAGCCCCTTGCGGTGCCGTTTGGTGCTCAGAAGAAGCTGGGAATATTCCGTGATTTGGGGAGAAAAATGGATTTCTCCTAGACCAAATCGTATTTATGACATCTGCCCTAACTTCTCAGAGGAAAAAAATCACATGGCAAATAGGACACACAAGCACATCAGACATGAGTAACACATAGCAAATACAGCTTCAGAATGCCTTTCGTGGAGCATGTTCATACAATTAAATTCTATTATAATCTCAATTTCCACTTGGAAAATGGATGTCACAAGAGCATGTATGAATTATTCATGTCTTTAGTAAATGAAAGAGTATCAAAAAATTGTCACATGCTATCCATATACGGTATGACTTGAGACACAATTGACAATGTAACTAATATTTTTAATATTCCAGTTATTTCATAATTATAAGAACACTGATCTTTTACAGAACTAGTTCAAAGTGTGTAAGCAGAAAGACTAGTAAACTTTGCAAAACCTATGGCCTTGATCCTGCATCCTTTGAAAAATCCAAAGCTAGGAGTGCACAGTGTTTTTATGGATCGGTGGGTACTTTTGGGTATACACAGAATGAAGAAATAGAGCCCCATAGTGGTTAATCCCCAAAGCTAAAAATAAAAAACAAACAATACCCTACTGAAACCAAAGCCTTTTAAGCTGCTATCTTATATTTTAAGCAATTTATTAAAATGTTAATTATCTGAATAACATTATGCTCGAATACAAGGGGAAAGGCGTTTTGAAAATTGTGCATTTTTCTAACTGGGAGGGTAATTCGCGGATTTTTTTCCAGAATGACAATTTCTTTTTTATTCAGCAGCTTGAACACTAAGTCAGAGCACTCTTCAGACTGCAAATATAGCAATTATCCCAAGTAATGCTTTGACACTGTTACCACAGGCAAGTGGCCAAAGTGCATCAGCAGTCAAAATATCTAAGCAAGTTAACAAGCTCCTTTTACTCTCTGCAGAGCAGGAGAAGAAAGGGAATCCAACCCCTGAGAAATGTTAAAATAAAGGAGAAAGAAAGGCTGCTGGTGTTTGTTAAAGAAAATGGTGTCACTGGCTAAGTCTGATCAAGGTGTAATATCTGAGTCGCTGACAGATGTCCCCGGCTGTATTTGACAGGGAGGGCTTTTCCAGTTCAGATCCGTCGTGCGCTCCTGCCTAATGAAGGGCTGCAGCCCGGCAGCATCCGCCTCCCACCCACACCTTGTCCATGCAGGCAGCCCCATCGCGGCTCTTTTGCCTCTCCATTTTGCCCCATTTTCTTCTACTTTTCAGCTCCATTTGCAAAAATGCCCCCACATGTACCATACAAAAGACATCTCAACTCATTAAGTAAATTCCCAAAGAACTATTAACAAATCATTTTGCTTCAGCCAGAGATATCAGATTTAATTAGGTGAGCAGTGTTGATGGGGTGCAAAAACAAAAGCCATCTCCTGTCTGAAAAGGTTCAGGTCCTGTGTAGGCCCCATTCCTCCCTCTGTGGCACAGACAATAATTGAGCATTTTTTTAAAGAGCATAGGGATGAAAAGAGGAGTCTGTGCTGCAGACAAAAGCTTTCAACTAAGATTTGTTTTCCTTTCTCACCAGGTGACTTAAAGGGAAAAAATCTCCAGCTATAAAGGAATAGCTATAACCTACAGTGAGAACACAGGGATGGAGAATATAAAACAGCTCTAACAAGCATAATTTTTGCAAGTGATTAATCAAAATGTATTTAGCCAGTCATTTTCAATGATAATCAAAAGGCCTGCTTAAAACAATAATCATTTTGCAGTAACAACAGTTATGCTCGTTCCAATGCAAGCTGGCTCTGCTGCCTGGCGTAAAGTGTCTGTGCTGTCCCCTAATGCAACGGCTCAAAACGCCAAGGGTTTCTCCGGTGGGAAGTTACCGATCTGCAGGTTGCACAGCACACCCAGTTCAAGATACCTGTGAGCAAAAGGTTTATTTTACCTCTTGTTTTACATCTTTTGGGTTACCGCTATTCGTAGGTCTTGCCAGTTGTCATTTTAGCACAGTAGTATCTGGGTGGTAGAATAATATCACCAACTTACTTGGTATGTAATGGGAATGTTTTTTTCTTAACAGCTTCCAGAGGCTCCGGAGATCGTGTATTGTTCAAGAAAAGTTGTTCCATTTCTAAACTACATCTCCAAATTAAGAGGCTTAAGAAGTACTAACAACTGACATATGCCTTAGTGGTACTAGCTATTCCTCAAGACCTCTAAGCATATTCTTCATCACTCCTTCCCTCTTGTACTGCAACAGTAGTGAGATGAAATATAGACAGATATATTTTTTTTATCCCATGTTAGTCAGTCAGGATGTCAGATCGGAGACCACTCTAGATTTTAAGACTATATCTTTATAATTTAAGGCTTCTACGGAACATGCACCAATTAACACTGGAACAAGCTTTTGATACAAATCATTAAATAAACACGCCAGAGCTTTTCAGAACCAGAAGCTACAAATGATAACAAAAGAGGTCAGCAGATTCAGTGTGAAAGCGGCAAAAAACTCTTCTCCAAAATGTTCTCTGATGCCATTACACCAATTACACAAAAAGCAGCGGCTCAAAGAGCTGCCATAAGCAAAAAGAGTGGGGGAAAGTTTAAAATCTGCCACTCTGAGTTTTAATCATTTGAAAATGTTTAATGGACTATATTTTAAGCCTGTAAGATATAAGTAGTGTGATCCACAGCAGGAAGAGTAAGAGGATACTCTTCTAGTCCTGAAAGTCAACAAAAAGTAATTTGGAAGTATTTTCAACTTACTTTATCTGAACTCCTGACAGTTAATTTGGTGTGAAAAACTGCAACAGTAGAAAACAGATGTTAAGGGGCAAGCATATAGTTAAGGTCAAAACAAACATAAAACACAGCTCCCATTTCTAAAGGAAAAAAAGATTTGTCCAGCAACAGGTTTTATGCTAAACCTGCTTTTTTTTATTGTTCTGCTTGTGATATCTGTAGACTACACAATGCAATACTGTCTGCCGTAGCGCAATACCTCTCAGCACTAGTAATTTAAGAGTTTCTCCTCCGTAATACACTAAACCATCATAACCTGTCTCTTCCTATTTAGTTTAACCTACAACCACCACATACTGATTTGGCTGTGTGTGGCTTTCTCTATTGCCATTTATTACTCCGCTCGACTCCTGAAATTCTGTTTGCAATTTAAGGCCACAAATTAGAAGCGTAAGTCATCTGTTTCCTATAATCCCCCTGTCAGGGCTGGAATCGCATTTGGAGCTCAGCACCAAGCGCGGTCCGAGGCCCTTGCAGCCCCCCTCATCGGCTACGCGGGCTCAGAGCCGCACACGGAATAAATAACCGGAGCGCAGGGCTCGGAGAGAGCGGGAGAGCAGCTAATACATAAATGCTATTCCACAGCCCTCACCTTTAGAAATATCCTAACCAAGGGGATGGGAATTTCTGTGCTTTGAGGTTTTTTTTATTTTTTTCCCAGCTATTGCATATGGATGGTATAACTTATTCAATACCCATCCTTTACCGCCTTTATCACACAGCACGTTTTATTAGTACTGTCTTCTGCTGCTCCAATTAATGTGTCCCCCCATCATGGCAGAAATGGAGGTTTTAACACACTGCCTCCATCTTTCTCTTTTTTTCTATAATTATTCTAATGAATCCATGCATTTGTTCCTTTGATGCCAGTGGAAAATGATTTTAAGCATGTAGATGAGAAATCTTAAGAGGATCCTTTTTTTTTTTTTTTTCCTGACAATGAAACCTTGGTTAAATAAAAACCAATTCCTCCACACAAACATTTGTGGTTATGACAACATTTTAATAATACCTTCTTTCCTCTCAGTTAATAGTAGTTTTTGACTATCTTTAATAGGGGCAAAAATCTGTCAGCATTTCTTACTTTGCATCGTTTTGAACTTTCTTTTTATTGCACTGTGAGTGACACAGCATATCCTGTTACTTTCTCAAAGGAGCAAGATAAAGCACATGTAAGGACACCAATGCAGAGCAGCAGTTGGGGGAAATATATCTTTAGCTAATAAATCAACTGGAGAACTACTCTGCTTTGCAATAGGAAAAAAATGGAAAAAAGGAAATAAAAAAAGAATTAGCTACTGTTAATAAAAAATCATCTGACTGACTCATATTTACTAATGGTTATACTTTTACATGGGCTTTGAACTCCTAACAGGCAAATCAGCATGTTTTAAGCAGTATTCTCTGCTTGTGTAGAGAGCCAAATGCTCAGTTCTGTAGTGTGATCCAGGCTGAATTGCAGCAAATATTTTTTCCCTTGGATTGAAGCAAAACAATAAAAACCTTATAATTTTTGTTTAAGTTAGAGGAGTCCTAAAAAAGAACATTCCACTGCTCTTTGTGCTTCTGTAACTTAAAAATTGGCTGTGCTTTTAAGTGAAATTTGGCAGGCTGTTAGTCTACAATGTGACTAGGATATTTGGACATAACAAAATTGGCCAAGATATGATATTTTAAATGGAACTACTGTTCATGCGATTTCCTAAGGTTTTTTTTTTCTTTAAACCGTGCATTCCGTATTACAGTTTTATACACACAAATAAATAGATATTATGAGCCCATAATATACAAACGCAAACTATTGTCAGGGTGCGTTCACAGCGTGTACTCTGATGATTCCTGGGCCAAAAAAAAAGAAAAAAGAGGCTCTCTCATCATAATGAATGGCCATTATTATAAGTAAGCACACAGTAGGAATAGCTCAGGGCGCACAGAAGCGCACGCAAGGCGCTCGGCCCATTGCAGAACTCAGACACCAGCACCACTATGAGCGAGAGCAGCCTGGAGCGCTGCCATCCCAGCAAGCAGTGTGCTGAGGAGCAGATGTTCCCTGCGGAGTCCACCCCAAGACCTCGGGGGACCCTCCCGAGCACACAAGGTAACACCACTTTGGGGTTCTGCCCCAAAGTGCTGACGGATCTGCCCTCTAAAAATGAGCAAGCTCTGCGAGTGCATCCGGATGAGCGTCTATAGGCATTTTTAAAAGTTTAGCTCGTGTTTTAAACTATGGGCAGGGACAGCACTTCCTCTTCACTGAAACCTCCAACACTTCCAACTTCCCAGGATAATGTTCACCGCAAAAAAATGCCCTGACCATCCTGCGCAGTAGCAATGGGCTTCGCGTGTGCCAGGCTGCACACAGACAGACACATGGTGGAAAGTCAAATTGGCCACTGCTTTTATTAATTACCAATTGAACCAAAGCAAGCAACTTAACTCCAGGCACAGAACCTGTGCCAACTACACCGCGAGCGATGCTACTGCACAACCTACTTGAAAACCCAATCAAAAAAAATCACGTCTGACTTGCATCTCACTCCGTGAACATGCATGACATGGCCCCAAACGCTGCAACTCAGCCCTCAAACAGGAAAAGCAATTTCTGCTCTACTGTGCTCGCTCACTCTACAGAAATTAAAGAAAAATGGCATTTATTTTGCTTGCCTCAGAACCTTGAGTTTAATAAGATGCCAACTGATTTGTCAGATGCACAATACGATTGCACTGTACACGGCAGAACATACAAACTGCATCCTAAAATGCACTATGCATTAAAATACATGGCAGCAATCTAAGATGCAGGTTACAGGCAACAGGAGTGTAAAATACTGTATTGTGAATAAATGGAAACACTTGACAGCAAAGATGTAAGAATATTTTGCACTTACTCAGCCTCTAATCTGGTTAATTAGTGTAATTCCCTCCTTAAACAAAGAGACGGAGCCATAAAAAGATTAGTTGCCTTTCTAAGGGCCACCAAGCAAGCCAGAGAGAAGAACTGAGTGGTTTCAGATCTTCAGATCAGCCCACTGCAGAATCTTGACCCACTGGGAAGCTCTTTGGAGAGGAAAACAAGGATCTTAGGGAGAGCGGCGCACCTTGGGAATATATGGGCAAACCTTGTAGTTTAGAGGACAGAGAAAATAAGGCAGCTGAAGAAGGACAGCACAGTAAATGAGAGAGAAATAAGGAAATGGCTGAAGGAATATGGGAAGTTAAAGACAAACAAAGGAACGTGATACCTGGACAAAACACAAGATTAATAGTCTGTGATCATAGTTTCGTGCTGCACTTACACTTCTTTAAAAGAAGAAGTCAGATAAATCTGTAGTTCTTACATCGATTCCAACTGCTATTTGGAATAAACCAGGGAAAATCCACAGCAGTTTTAAATTACGAATGTGGGTCTGAAGTGGAGCCTAAAATCACCTGTGGACAGAAGGGCTTTTGTCCCATGTCCCGGAGCGCACACAGAGATGGGCACCGCAGTGACAGCGAGGAGAGTTTGTTCCTGTGCTCAAGGACACTGGGAATGGAATCCCGGCATTGCTCTCTGGCTCCCAGGTCCTACAGGAAACATCACAAATCCACACAATGTTCCCGAGCGCTAAATTCTGCCTATGGATGTCCAAGTGATTCGACAGATGTGTAAATTCATGTGGAGCCAAAAAACTGCCCCGGGATAATACAGCTGTGCACGTTAAGGACTGCAAGCTCTTCCAGCTTGAGCTTGCGGACAAAAAAAATTTCTTAATCCACCTTTTCTTTCCAGGTGTGGAGTAGCCTGGGGTCATTTGGGGCTGATTTCACTCCACTCTGGTCACACTGACCCATTTTTGCCCATTAAAAACTCAAATGCAGAGAGAAGAATTTTTTTTTTCCTAATAGAGTGAGTGTCTAACAGGCAATGCAAGGATGAGCAGATTTTCTTAAATGCCAAATGTTGATGGATACACAGTGCAGATACACCAGTATCATAGGCTGTAAATGTCACTTAGCCTCAAGAATTCCTCTGTCCAACACTGTTATAGCAAGGTGCTTTTAAAATTAGAACAGGATTTACACCAGAGAGGTGTGAATTGAGGATACATTTTTTACCCAGTGATAGCTCATCAGCTTGTTACAGAAACCTGGCAGGGTTTAGACAAAGTGAGATAGTTACTCAAATCCACAGCGATTTACATGGGTTGTCCTTAATGGTTTCAAAAACAGCTATTACTATATGTCCCAAAAGTACGCTTTGAGCATAATAGGCTAGTTTGTGATACACCGATCAAAGTAGCCAAACAATCCGGAACACGTTAATTACAGACAGAAAACAGATTGTTCCTAAAAATATAGTCTTACTCTGCCTTTTTATGGAAAAGCTGTTTCTGAGTAGTTAAAGCACACAATAATTTGGTTTCCAAACCAATCAGAATGTAACGCTAATAGGGACGCAGTCAGCAACAGTCATTCTCTTACATTCTCTTACATCCATCGGACAGAATTGTTAACCCTATGTTAATCGTTAGCCACAATCATAGTGGAGTCATTTAAGGACTGAAAGATTACAAATTTGGACACGCAATAGAAGAGAATGGGAAAGGAAAATAAATGCTCTTTTCAATGAATGCTCAGCGGTTATCACTTCAAACGAAGAAATGTGTTTTTCCAAGCACTCTACATGAATATATCAAAATTTACTCAGGAAGAAAGTGTCATTCTCAGGCGTTTGGGATAGGAGAAGGGAAAGGGCGAACTAAGGAAATAGGTCCCTTTCCCTCTGGTTCCACTGAAGGTGCTTTATTAAAGATCTTGGAATTTGCAAGTCTCCAGGATTGGAAAGCTAAGAACAAGATATTGAGAAGCTACTGTTCAGAGTGTTCATCCCATTATGGATAGGAGATATCACAGTAATTTCCCCATCCCGCGAGTGAACGGTGCCAGAAACAGCTTTACCATGGGTTTTGCTCCACCTTGGCACACAAAGTGCTTTCAGAGACGCTCCTGGGTTGTTTCTCTAGCAGCTGGGCAGGGGTCACAAAAGGAATCTAAATATGCTCAAAATGAATGTGTCCTAGGGATAGAATACAAAAACACACATACAAAATGCATAAAAACAGGACGACTCTTAAGTCTCTTAAACAGTAGGTTTGCGTTGCTTTAGCCTGCAAAACACAGCATAGCTTGTGATGCTTAGTGAATTTATTCCCATAAACCTCGATGCAGGAGCAGTTATGGCAGTTCAGGTTAATAAGATAATACTGAATGACCTGAAGTGATGCTTAGATTACAGAATGGAAACTAAATTCCAGGAGGAAAGCTACAAATGGGAGTAAAAAATTCCCCAATATTATCCTCAAATATTCTGGAGGATCACTGCTTGTTTACCCTTCTATAGAAATAAAGCACCAGTTAACTAGTAAGTATAATTTTAATTACAGAAATCTGATCACGGATAAGGAGTGTGCTCTATGGGGAAAGTTACTGCATTGCTGCATTAAACCAAACTTTGCTAGACTTGCTTGGGTCAAATTCTACCAGCCTTGGAATTTCAATCATTAAGGCTCTCCAGTGCCAACTCTTTTCAAAGGGAGCAAATACAGAGACCTCGTACAAAGGAGAGAATGAAGGAAAACACCCGCTTTTTGATTTTATTGATATATTCAAATGTAAACAACTTCAAGGACCGCTACTTAGTGACAACGCTATTCGCATGGCCATATTTATGTATTATTTCAGACCTCATGAACATTTTGAATCTAGTTTTATCACCAAGAGTAGAAAACTACGAAGTACAATACTAGTTATCTGTAAAATTTCCTACAGATGGAGAAAACCTTGCTGCTGGACCTCACAGCCTCAGATTTGAGCGACTCTGGTGTCTTAGGTTAGACAAATCCCAGTGTTAATGACAATGCTTACTGCCTAATCTGAAGACCTAAGTATGTTTTATCCACCATGGGCAGTCCATAATAAATGTTTAAATGGGAATTTCAGATTTTGGGAAAACCTCTCAAAAGCATTTCATCTTTAGAAGCCTCATCAAAATGGAACAAGATCTTCTGTAAATGATTAAGGCTAGTCCTAGCTTTAGCCTACTGATCTCCATTTACTCCAGTGTCAGAGCAAAGACAGACAGTAGGAAATAGGTCCGTGGCAGTTTACAATGTCTTTTAACATGGTAGCAGCGAATCTAAAAATAACTTTTTAAAACAGAGTCAAATTTACATTTCCAGAGCCAATTTACAATTCCTTTTCCTTTTGCAGAGGTAGCTAATGCAATCTGATGAGCCACACCAGCAAGGCATAGCTCAGACAGCTACATTTAATAATGAGACTTCGCGTCACGTCTTTCCCTGCAAAATGTTTTGCGTTATGAGGGGCACTTTACAGAAGCCACCATGGGGTCCCACCAGCCCCAAGTCGTGGGAGAGCCTGTGCAGAGCCGCTCTCCGGAGCGGACTGCGGCATGGCTGGTTAGGCACCTTCGGTGCTTAAACACCGCCAAGCGACTGCTAGGCAGGGGGACGCGGGAGTGACCCTTCTCCAGGGTCACTCTTCTGTGACTGCATCCTCAGATGAAAAATACCGCAAACTTATGCAAGCCACTGTGGAAAACGTCCCCGCAGAGCTACAGAAAACAGCAGGAAGCCTGCAAAGACAAGGGTTGGTGCAAAACAGTAAGGTACCTGCTAAGGCTGTCCACGCTTCACTGAGCCAAGGGACGAGGATGGAAATTGGGCTGGCCTATCCCACCCCCCAGGGATGTCCGACTGTGCTGAGCATTTGGAATCTATGGAAATCTGCTTTTTAGGACATGCATGTAGTAACTTGGTTGGTAATAATGCCATTTTACATGTTTACAGTATCCAAATGCCAAAACACCTCATTTCAGAAGGATTGGCATTTTTCTATGGTGGCCTCCTTTTCAAGCATAAATAGAGGATTCAATTACCACTGAAATGCTGCAACCTCTAGCATAGGGCACATTAACTCTTTCACAGCATAGGACAATGCACTTCTACTTTTCACTGGAAGTGAAAAATACTGTATCCAATTAAAATTGCATGGGAAATGAATGCAGGCAAAATTTAATTACCCAAACTGGAATTTGTCTAGGACATAAAGACTAACATCCATGCAATTTTCAAAAAAGACACAGTCTCTATAATGGCAATATTTAATATTTTATACACGACCTAAGGTTAGATCTGAAAGATCTGCTATAGATCAATTATAAACCACTGGCCTACCCTTGAAAATGGAGAAAACAAGTAGTTTTCTAGTATCATTGAAGAATGATACAAAACATCAAAGACCTTGTCCTTTCCCTGATAATGTGAAAATCAGACACTGGTGGAGAAAAGTTCTCTCGATCATCAAGTAATGAAGGAGTAATGAGCATGGTAGCTGTATTCTCTGCTATCCCGTGACAATACATGGCATTTTGGCCTGCTTTGCCAACACGAGATTCTGGCACACTTGAGAGAAAGGGAAAAAATGTCTGACACAATGTAAGGCTCTACAAAATACCCTTTCCAGTAGCAAAAAAATAGTATCAGACTACTTTATCTTTCATGCAACCTTCCAAAAACTGCATTCTTCATTCCAATGTTCATGGGTCTGGTTCTTATATGATCTGAGTCACCCGGGCTTGACTGATTTTTAATTGTTAATATCACGACAAATTGCTCCAAAGATGGCAATCCAATATAACTTTATCCATGCTATTCCATGATGTAAACCCTTGTTTTTTTTCTCTAAGAAATGAGTATGACACAGATTCTGTTACCTGTGTTCTGTTTACCTTGAACAGAATATCATTTTCCAGAGGTTTACTGAATTCAGTTGGGCAGAAATCACTATACTCACATAGAAGTTAACATTAAAGAGTTAACAGAATTGCAGTCACTAGATGCAAACACGAATCTTAGCAAGTCCTGCTGTAATGCGGCTCCCCTGATTGCCTCAAAAAGACAAATTTCTGTTGCAACATGGAAACATTATAAACTAAATTCACCAGAGTCCCTTTGTGCCTTTGCTAGAGAATACGATTTCTGTATTAAGTGCTTTTAATTTCAATGCTTGGGAACTGTTTTAAAACCGTCTGCTAATTTGTGGCACTGTAACAGTCACACTCTCACTGTTGCAGTCACAGGCAGAACTTCTTTAATGTGCCTCCTCTAATGCCACTTTACTCATGGATAAACCTAGGCAGTTTTCCACCTGCCCTGACAAATAAATCAACTGCGTTAGACCTCAGACAGGTGAATTTGTCAAGTCCTGACAGACTCTTCATACAAGTGAGTGCTACTTATGCTCAATATTTTTGTTATAAATAAGCCTCTCTTCTCCTTTCAAACACCTCTTTCGAACTCTTGGAAGCTCAGACTGTCCTTCTGACGTCTGCCTCTTGCAAATGAACTTCTCCTTTGACAGGTGACACTCTTAACCTGTTTTTTACTTGCAGCTCTGCCATCCAGAGAATCTGTCGCTCCCTATCTTCCAGGTCTGCGCTCTTCCCTCTTAGCTGCACCGACATGTTCCTGGGATACTGACCTGCAGGCCTCAGAAACTTCAAAATCATTAACCACTAAGAGTACTTGTACAAAATGTGTTTGATAGTTCTGCTTACCTGTCCTGCAGGCTTACCCAGGATTATGCATGCCCCCTCAGTACTGCTCCTGCCTCTGTCACTCAGTTCGTCCATTCAAATGCAATTGGAAGTATTGCTGAGCAGAACGAATCATCTGCGTCTTCAGTGCCCAGAAAAACAGCAGACGGTTGTCCTAGGTACTGACCACAAAGAAACATTCGAAAAACATCCAAGGGACCAAATATCGAAAAACTTCCTGTGGGGAACATTAAAGAAATTTCAAGTGGACGCAGTATCCTGTTCTTCTGCATCACATCAACTGCAAAAATGTCACAACGTTGCTGAAGGTTACATGATGTAATCTGGCACAAGGTGGTAAATATCGAGGGCTTGGAAAAAAATCTTTAAGTTCAGTACTCAGTAGTAGATATTTCACCAGAATTTATTATACCAGGTGGAAGTGGGGTAGACGACAATGACCTACAAACCATAAACTTCTGGCTCCACTTTTTTTTTGCTGTGGAAGTGAATTATTTTCAGGTAGTTTAACATATCTCTGATTGTAATTACTACGCAGACCAATATCACCCTGAACATTTGACCCAGGTAGCTCCATTTCTTTGTTTAAGCACAGATTTACTTGATGCTGGTGCAATATGTGATACGAGCTTGGCTCAGCTGCTGGGAACAGAATAGAATATTAATTAATTTATTTTTTTAAATTACTATTGTGTCAGAATCTTAAACTGGGACATTTCTCTGTGTCAGGAAATGCTTTTTAAACCGCATCTTTAAAATAAAAAGGAGAAAGAAAAGAAAAAAAATCATTCTCCTTCAAATTGAAACAAGCATAAAATATTACCCCAAAAGACCTGGGCTGATTTCTTTATAAATGAACAGAATGTTAGAACCCTGGCAAAGGCAAATTGGCCTACAAGAAAACTGACAGCTTTATAGCCCATGCCTCTGATTGAAATGTTGGGAAATCTCTTGGCAATTCTCCCAGACATCCAGGTAGAACAGTGAGTTCACTGATTATGTTAACTAAAACAATCTGGCTTCACACAAACGCACCTCAGGCCCAGCCAAGTGTGAAGGCTGATCAACGTGCCAGACCAAGAAAAAGACCGATTTACCTGTGGAGAGCAGCTAAATGACGAGGATGGGCAGAACAACATGGGGACGTCAATGCTCGGAGCTATTTTTTTCTTTTGTTTTTAGTATATAGCTTAAATGAAGGTAACGAGCTCTTAGTGGAACTGCGTTGGTGTTCTGTGAGATTTCAAACGGTGTGCTTAAATGATGATGGTAGTCATCCTAAGAAAAACACCATCGTAATAAGCACGGTATTAATACACACAGAAATAGGTTGAATAAACTTATATCTGGGAGAAGGAGAGGTTCTTCGGGTCAACACAGGGTTCTTTTATACCCTTCCTGATTTGGCACTACATTTGGTGTGGTGTTTGGTGCTTGGAAGGGACAGATGCTTTGGAGACCCACCTGTTCGTCCTCTGGAGAGCAGGAAGAGACAAAAGCAGCACGGGCTGACCCTGGATGAGGGCACAGGGGTGAACCAGCCCCAGCACCATCCCCCCCAGCCTGCTGTGTGACAGCAAGCCCCACAGAAGCCAAGAGTTCCTGTGAGCACCTTGTGCGCAAGCCGTGCTAGGACAAGGGACACCACATCCAGGAGGGAACTGTTTATATCTTCCAGGGGGGAAAAAAAAAGGAAAGCCATAATAAACCCAAACAATAGAGATTACAAAAAGAAACAATGCTGTTAAGTGGCAATCTTTTGAGGTGAATGCATAGCTGGATGTTATTTTAAACAGCACATAACCCAGGGAATTATGATGTTGTTTACACAGGCCTGTCTCTTGGAATCTGCATATGTTTAGGTTTGGTTTGTTATATGTCTTGTTTAAGCTCTCCAATATGTCTGTCTTTTGAGAAAGAATCCTATGCTACATTAAAAGTTAGCTTTAGCTAGTTAAAAATACAAAGAAAGTACCTTAAGTAATGTCCCTCTCCCCAGAGATGCCCTTGGTAGCAGTCAGCAATGCAATCAGATATCTAGGGCTATTTCAAATGCCTGCCAAAACATCACTCACGTCTATTAAAGCATCCTGAAAAACACCATTACATCAATTCCAGCAATGGTCTAATTATTCTTCTTTCTGGAATGTCTTCTGCTGTGAGTCACCCTGCGGAGCGGGATTTCTGTGGAAAGTGGCTTCAGGAATTCCTTCGAGGAGGGAGAGCCAGGCGGGGTGCTCAGCAGCCTCCAGGGACAGACACAGCCAAGCGGGGGACAGTGCCACCACCCACGGCTGCACACAGGGTAGCAAGTCCCTTCTGTCCCCAAGACACCAAGCGCAGGCAGGGGCTGCTTCTTCACTAGAATAACAAATCAGTAAGAAGAGTGGTTTTGCATTTGCAAACCAAGGGCCAACTCTAACTTTGCCTAATAACTTGGGTTTCCCTTCCAGCTCCTAGAAGTACAAGGTGTAGCTACAACAGCCCATCTTCTTTATTGATCAACTCATTTATGTATCATAAATCATTTGGACCGTGGCTATCTAAGGGCTTTGATAATCTAAACCACAACTCCAATCTCCACAGTAATGTAACTGCAACTAGGACTGTACTTTTTGTATCATTAGGAACTGTTGGGTCTTTATAGTCCTCTACTTTAAGAGTCAACAAAAACATCAGAAATCTATGGGAGAAATTCTGGGTTTGATTACAATGTAAACCCAAAGTGGCTTTTTTTATGTCAGTGGATCATCTAGCTCAACAGAGGAGAATTTGGCCCTCTGCCTTCTCCTTTAATCTTGCAAAAACAAAAGTTTAACTTGTTGAAATTATGCTTCTCTATAGGGATGATAATACAGGCTGGAATAATGCAGGATTAATTTTAGGGTTTAGAAGAATAAAGAGCATTTGAAATTACTTCTGAATAAGCAAATAGTTCCAAAATCACCCTTACCAAAACTAAATTTAGTTGATTTCCTAAGGAATGGACACGTGCCATTGCTTAAAATACACATGCACACAGATATATATGAAGAGACAGAGGGAGCTTTGCTTTATGAACACTAAAATTCTTCCAGTGCAGCTTCATGAAGCTGTAGCAATGTTGACAGACTTTTGAGGAAGTCTTGGCTTCACTGAAATCAGTCAACCTTCCAGCAACTTCAATATATGTTCTTCTTGAAGCTACGTTCTTCTTGGTAAACATCAACAGAGTTCACATTGATAAAATAAACCATTTACACAGCTATCAGATGGCTCCTAATGTCACAATCTAAATGACAATATGGGAAAGGCTCTTGAAACAAAACCTTAAGAGTATCCTTATACATGGAGCAAAAGAATGATAACTGAAATGCCAGATAGTCATTTGCATCACTCTTCGAGACATGAGGACATTCTTCTTTGAGTGTCACGAGGATGCCTGTGTGATGTTGTCAGAGGGCGGGGGGGAAAAAAAAGCATATTTCAAATATTTCACTTCTTCCAGCTTCAAGGAAAATTTTTTATCAAACGAATAAGAAAATTCTATAAACAAAATGGTGTTTTTATTACTGCATTAACTGGGTATTTTCTTTAGCAAAATAACTGGATATTTTTTTTTAGCAGAATAGTCAGGCTGGGAACACCATCAAGTTGCACATGAGGACACTATGTCGTTTCACAGAGAGTAAGTAAATGGGATCTGGAGGCCCCCTCTGCTCCAGCAGAGAAGACCCTAATAAGGGATAGTATTTTAGGGACCTTACCATATGCACAGTGCCATCGTCTTCTCTACGTTTCCATGCTGACCTAAAAAGCTGTACCCCAGAAATCCAAACAGAGACACATTACAGGATTTTGAGAACGTTAGTGAGGATCGTGATGATTTTAAAAATAAAAAATAAAGTAAAATAAAATAAAATAAAATAAAATAAAATAAAATAAAATAAAATAAAATAAACTTCCCCTAGATGTCTGAAGTAACTCCTTTGGCTCCCATATTCATTTTGCCATTTCCACTCTCACCAGAAGTACTCTGGCAGGAAAGCTGTAGCAAGCATCACAACATATGGTCAGAGCTGAGAGGCTAAATCCCTAAATTAGTACTGTCCCATCTTTAGGAAACAAAATGTCCCTACTACAGAGCTGATTGATTGAACAAAACCTTCTCCCATCAAAGGTAACTTGTCATCCACTTACAAGAAAAAAAGTCATGAACAGGCCATCAACGGGTCCTGAATAGGCCTGTTCATTACAATAAAACCACGAGAGATGCGAATATTATTAGATCCATTTTATCAATGGAAAAAAATGGAGGCAGAAAGGAGCATACTTTTCAGCAGTATATTTTCAGGCATTTAGCGTTCATCACAAGTTAATCTATTTTACGTTTGCTTGATCGTTTATTGTAAAATCAGATAGATACTTCAAACAAAGCCAGAGCAGGAGATGAGTCAATATCCTGCAGCAACAAATATTTAGAGACAACAGATTTGTAATAATTAGATGGAGACAAGAGATGATGAATTGGTAAATCTGAAAGTCTTAACAAACTCTGAAAATCTCAGATGATCATTTAATCCTTCAACTATCTTCTTAAGAAACACAATCATGGAAACTCTTGGAAAAAAAAAAAAAAGAAAGAAAGCCTTACTGTAATCCTACCTTGATCTCATCCACAAATATGCATTTTCTGTATAAAGACATGATCCCTCTTAAAAGGTCAGTATTTGTAGTTGGTTACCAAACCCCCAGTATCCCTTCCCAACCACCCACATTATTTACCATCACTTTCTTATAATCTACAGTTACTTCTATAGAAAAAAAGGGGCAAATATTCCATTTTTAAATGGTAGACATCCGCTTCTTCATGCACTGTCTTCCACTTCTGTTTCTCACAGGTTACACACAGTTTAGATTGGCTTTTAGCTGAACATATAGTGAACTTATTAAAGATGAAGTGAACAGGCATTTCCTCATAGCACTACCTCACACATGGGACAGCTTAATGGTTTTGCAATTAATATATGTATAAGTACAACCTGCATTATCGGTGGTAAAAGGCAAGTTGGCTACTTGATCACACATAATTAAACTATCCCAAAGTTCTTGTGCTCAGTGCATTCATCTGATATACCTGTTCTACAGTGGTATATGGTATGAAACTATATATGGCTTCCTCCAAACACATGTCTAAGCATACTCTGAAATGATGGAAAGCACCTGGTCACATCTCTCCTGATGCGGAACAGTGACTTTAAAATGACACTGCACCAAATCCAACTAGCAACAAAGGACTTGGCCCAGGAGCTATCTGAAAATGAAACAAAAAAAAAAAGAGGGTGGATATCTTATCTGAACCCATAACCAACAGCTGTTGCAAGATGAAAATGGGGCCCCAGAAAGGGAAATGTGAATAACTATTGCTTTATGGAAATTGAAGCGACATTCTTACACTGGAAAAAAAAACCAAATGAACATAAATGACATTTAGGAGGATTGGGGAGCTAATTTTTTTTGTGTGTGTGTGTTTTGTTTTGTTTTTATTTTTAAGTAGAGACTTTAAATAAATTCTAACTCTGCAGTTGAATGGAAATGTTTAAGCTTGTAAAACTAAAAGGAGCTGAGGAAAGGGGGGAACCCACATATATGAAACTAGTAGATACAGAGCCATTTTATACAGTTCAGTAGGCAAGCTAACATGAACTTAATAGTGACAATTGTTTTAAATTGCTTCAAATAACAAATACACATTTCAGAGATTATGAAGTTTTGCACTGCATTTTTCTTTTTATCTTTAAAAGAAAACAATGCTAATAGTTTCCTTTTTCCTACGCTCAATGACTATTTACTACTTTCTTGATGTGGACTTTCAAAATACAAAGAAGGTTTGGCAAGTTTTCAAAGTCTTTCTTCAAAGTCAGCTCTTAAGTACTTTTTATAAAAACATGAAGAATACTTCTTACTAAGGAGAATTGATAACGTACTGCTTTCGTTATTTGTATATGAAATACTGTCAGATAAATGCACATGGATTCATTTGTTTGGACCTTCTCTGTTAACCTTATGTATGAAATTGATTTCAGGAAAATAAATTGATCATAAGAGTCAGTAACATAACAATTGCTTTCAAGCAAAAGCAGCTCCAGACATTATAGACCCAAATTTCAAAGAAAAAAAGTTACTGTACTTGCAAGTTTAGAGCCAAACTTGGCAGTTCTTCCACACAGCGTGGTCAGAAGAGGAAAAATAAAAATAAACATTCTTCCAAGATTTTTTCAATTGCCATACAAAATAATGCTACAAGTATGTCACAACCCTTTCAGAAAGTTATTCATGAAACCATAAGCAAAGCGTCTTAAATATTTTGTTACTAGATAGTTAACATTTGTATAGCATTTTGAGAATTTAAAGAACTTTGTAAAGTTGTCATTTTTTTCTGCTGTGTAGAGTTAAACTTAAAAATGACTGTGAATCAAAGCAGCATACTCCGCATAACAAACCTCAGTAGTTGGATCATTTGTAGACAATCACATAGATCTGTTTATTCCAGCTATGAACTGAACTGTGGGCTAAATTCAGAGGTGATTTGTAAGGCGGTGCAAATTAAATGGGGTAAGTAGGTGCAAGTGGATGTGAGTGAGTGTGAGAGTCTAAGCTGGTGGTGCTTACATGCCGAGGGGCCTGCAAAAGGTACCACGTAAAGCTGGGAGGGGGAGAACAACTTTTAAGGCTATGGATGTACCTTCTTGCAGACTGAGTTGTGCCAGCCTGGAACGGCAGCACCTTCACCTGCCTCTTTGGGTTACCTCTCCCACAGGTCTAGCAGAACAGGGTGCATGTGAACATCCTTGAGCTCTATCCAGAAATACCCACCAATCGCTTTAGTTCAAATGCTGCTACTCAGCAGGCTAAAGTAACACAGGTTACTTTGTTGGAAGTGGATAATGAGCATTTATGCAACCTCTTACATCTGCAGAGCGTGGAGGACAGCAGACAGTGGGTGACAGGCAGTACCATTTTCAGCTGACACAGTAGGTTTCCAAAGGAGCGTGTCTATGTCTTTACCTCAGTTGTGGGTCTTTTCTGGATAATCTCAAGAAATTACACTGTGGCCTTCATTTATCTCTGTATTCCTTAATGCTCCTGTTCATTCAATTTCCTGTCTCCTGTGCTGACACCTCTTTGTTCATCTCCCATCTTTTCTCTGTCTTGTCTATTTAGACTGTAAATTGTTTGATAAAGGGACCATGACTTAATAGGTGTTTGCACTACATCTGGCACCATTTGGTCTTAATCTCAGCTGGGACATGAAGTCTCTACTATTAAACGAATAATTAATAATGATTAGGTCCTAAAGCAGCAATGCTGCCAGCATGTGAAACTCCACTAACTCACTGCTCCTATCACTCTTCTCTTTCTACTAAAGCCTGCTAGTTTCAGCTAGCCCAGGAAGCCAGGGATTACTTCAGAGCCACTTCTGCTGAGGGGCAGCAGACACTCCTCTTCAGTAGGCCGCTTACTTTCCCTGTTTTTTGGAACAGTTAAACTAGAAATTAAGCTAAATGTGAGTGTAAAGTCATACAAAAAAACTTATATCCTTGTAACAGAACTATGTTATGCATAATATAAACAGCTGTATGTAAGGGAGATCACTGTTCTGTTTCAGGAAGTAATAGCTAAAGAAGCATTTATTTATTTCTGACAATTAATGGACATAAAAGCCTATGTATTATCTAAAGAGGAGAAGATTAAAGGAGGGAAGTAGCTTACACTATTGGATCGGCTGCACCAAAACAAATAACCTCACAACTTCATTTTGTACAGAGCCTTCCATAAAGTCTGAATAATAAAATGCTTTACAGAGAGCAGAGAAGGAGGGAGGAAGCAAAAAGCAGAACAGATATGTTTTCAGCTGAGATTGGATATGAAGCAGTAAAGCTGTGCCAAGCAGCAGGCTCTCACACCAGCAAAGGCAGGAACCCAGGAGAAGCCAGGGAAAGGGCTGGGGTTAGGCAGAGCAAGGGAGAAAAAAAAGGGGGAGGAGTGGGGGGATAAAAAGATGAGGAGCCAAATTCTTCTCTTGGTTCCACCAACGCAACCCCACTGACATCAATGGGTGTAACTGAGAACGGAGCCAACCTAACGTAGCCTGACAGAAATACAGAGAGAGTTTGAAAACAAACAGGACAGTTCTGATCAGTAAACCAAGATGAATGGGGAGCTTGCGGGGGAGCTATTGGCCAGTCTGTCACAGCCCGCCAACAGCCAGCTCCCTCCAAAAGGACAGGACACAAGTGCTCGGCTGCATCTGAAAAGCCCCGATGGCAAACGCTCATCCCCACGACCTGCAGAGCTGCTGGCACAGGCATTTGGTGCCTTCATTCACTCAACCCCATTTGGTCCCTGCAGCAGTTAGTGCACAAGCTCGTCAGCGTTAACAGTTTACGAGTGCGAAGGCTCCCTCGGAGCGTGTGGCAGGCATATGCGGATGGTGAGACTCCCGGCAAACCAGCCGGCAGCCCTTCCCATGCCAGGATCCTTCCTGCCTCTGCGATGGCCCTCGCTGGCTGCTGCACTGGCAAGGAAACAGTTTCTCCATTGAAGGCTTGAGGCAGATGCCTAAAATACTGCCCCAGGCCACAGCAATCCCTCCAACCCACAGCAGCAGCCCTGTGCACTACACATCCACCAAAGATAACGCGAGCAGGTCACAGGGCTGAGAATAAGAGAATAACCAGCCTCAGGGAACATAAATACAGCTCTAGGACAAGGAAAGGCAATCAAACAATAACAACGGCACCCTGAAGAACCAATCCTCACCCACAGTGTGACCACACGTCCCACATTTGCTCTGGTCTCTGGCCCACAATTCTTGGGCTGCCCAGTGGCAAATCCACTCCTGTGCCAACTGCTTGACTGCAAGTCAAGAAAACTTTGGAGAAAGGATCCAGGCCCTCTGCAGAGCTCCTGACCACCAAACATCAGCACCCTCCACCGGGACGATAAGGGACAAAAAAAATCCCAGATTTCCTTCTGGCACAGGGACTGGTCACAGGGCTGCCTCCTACAACTTGGTAAGTACTCCAGGAAAAGGCCTTGCAACAGAAACTGGCTGCACAGACTACTCAGTGTGGCAAAAAGACAAATCACAGGGAGCAAACGGAGAGAGGAGATGTTATCTGCCAAATTACAGAACCACTGTGATTATTTCTGGATCCTGAGCACCAGCTCTGACTGCCATAAAATGTAAAAGACCAGATTCAATAAAAAATTATTTCCAGCTTCCCCAGCACAGAAATCCATGCAAGACTTAAAATAAAACTCTATTTCTCCAGGCTTGCGCTGTCTTGTGCCGACTTCAGTGGCGTGCGAAGTAGACACATTTTTATAGAATCTCACCCTAGATTACTTTCAAAAGTAGTTTTTCACAACATATTTGTTTGGTAGATTTTGCCATCTCTTCCTCTTTTTCTATTTTCAGACCGCTTTGCCTAGTGGGAAATGGATACATAAATGTAGATCTTTTTACAGTTACTCAACATTTAAATATTGATCTGCTAAAAAAATAATTCAGTGGGACACACACACACACACATATTCCTTAGTTTTTCCATCGTTGTTAGAAAAAAATGTCCAAATAGTCGTTTTGAAAAGCTGCTCTGAGCGCACAGACAGCTGTTCCTCATACATACTGCAAATGTTTCTTTTAAATTCCTAAGGACGCAAGAGTTTGATACAAAGCCAGTACCTCTAGAAACGGAGAAAACTAAACACACCCCATACTGATGCTTTTACTGTCCCAACAAACTTTCTCCCACAACTAAAATGTTAAAACTTTTACCCCACATCCCACATTGTGAGATTAGTCCAATAACTAATGTTCTGTCCAAGTAAAATACATTTTGTCATTGCTTGAAAATGTTACCTTTCACAGAAGTATAGTATTTCTGACCAGCAGGGAACATATGTCAACATTATCTATTATTACACAATGTCAGGACCAGAAAGGGAAGGTGGGTGGTGGATGTTAATAACAACTTAAGCGATTTTCTAAAAGAGGCATTTGAGAAGTACAAAGCCAGAAGTTTTAAATGTTTTGTCTGATTGTAGCTGTGTCAGCAACCTGCCCCCACCACTGTGCAAACCTAATTCTGACTGTGACCCAGTGCCTAGTTCTCTTTTCAATTTGAGCCAACACATTGCTAAACTGGAAAGTTTGAAAAATACCTTAGAAAACTTCTCCACCAAAAGGAAAGAGGAAAAAAAAAGAAGAAAAACAAAAACTTATGATCAGAACTGGTCGAAGTGTTATGGCTGTGATCCTGAGATAGATTTTTCTCTTTCATTTTTTTTACACTCTGTTAAGCTGTTTTTGTGCACTGTTATGAACAATAGTATTTGTCTGTGGTGTGCCTTAAGAAAAAGACTTTTTTTTCTTGATGGCAGAAAGGCATGGCCCCACGCGGTTGGCTGTTACAGGAATTATCTAGTTGTTCAATCACTGACCTAGGAATTTGGAAATGCAGTTTCAGTTCCATGTCCTGCCACCGATTTCTTGCGTGCCACAAGTCATGTCACTTAGTCCTTCCGTGCCTCGGCCCCCTGCTTCCTGGCCAGGAGCCTCTCCCTACCTCTTGGAGGTGTTTTATGGTTGCATAGGTTGGAG
This sequence comes from Crypturellus undulatus, assembly GCA_013389825.1. NCBI lineage: Eukaryota > Metazoa > Chordata > Aves > Tinamiformes > Tinamidae > Crypturellus > Crypturellus undulatus. Next base: position 848,763 of record VWPW01008057.1, on the reverse strand, counting down.
ACGGATATAATTACAGCAAAAGGCCCTTTGAAATACCTAAGATAAACAGATAGCAAACTGCAGTGTTTACTTACCACACACATGCAAGATTTAACTTTGATAGGCAAATACATGGGGCTGAGGCAGCACGCGCAGCTCCTGGGAGCTGCTCCGAGAAAGTGTCTGGATCCTGAATCCCAGACCTTTTGGGATGCTCTCTGGTACAGGCTAAAGACTCCTCCGTGTTAAGCAGGATGTGGGTCTATTTTGGTAGCTTTAAGGTGACCAGAAAAACATTCCTGGCATGAACCTTCATGTAAAAACCTAGCTATAGGAACGCTTGGGAGACTCCCACTTCCTTACCAGAAACCCTGCACGCAGAAATTAAAGCGGCAAAAGCTCATGCTGACTAAATCAAGGGGAGCCGCACTGCACAGCCATGCTGTAAGCAGACACACTTCCAGTAATATAGCTATTACTGAAAATAATACACTGAAATTAGTGTCCTCAGCATCTCCCCTCCGTATTCTGGTGCTAAATCAGAGGAAAATAAAGGTTTGTGGCACTTACCCCTGCTGAAAGCAGCGACACTGGGGCAGCTTTCCCCATGCACGGCAGCAGTCGAGGGCCAAAGCAGGCCAGGGTCGAGCATGCAGGTCTGTGTGCGCTGCAAAGGGAAGGAAAAAATGGCATTTTCCTTAAAACAATCACTGCATGCAAGGCACGCTGGGCACAGGTATTTCTTAAGTAGACTGCTGTGCCCATGAACCCAACCTTCATTTAAAAAAAAAAAAAAAAAAAAAAAAAAAAGAAGAAAAGGGAAGAAAGCAAGCATACCACAAGCAATCTCTGGCCTTTAAAGCATCATCCAGGTGCCATTCTCCATACTGATCCATGTCACTCCCTGCATGGAGGGAGTTGCAGGCTGGGCATCACCGCACAAGGCAGGCCCTTCAGCTGTGGAGATTGGTGCAGGCACCGGGCCCAAAGCCCCGCATGCTATTTGTACAAAATACCTAAGATTTTGGTGCTATTTGCATGAAATAGCACCTATCTCCCTCGCTGCAGAAAATGGTACCTGCCTCCCTTGGCGCACCTGGGGGCTGCACAAAATGGTGCCTGCTGCCCTCGTGGCATAAAATGGTGCCCGCCTCCCTCGCGGTCCCACCATGTGGCACCGTTGCCATGAATCCCGGTTTTCCACACAGCCTCCGAAAACACATGGAAAATACACACTTTTTCTCACGTACAGAAAACGAAAATTTTCTTTCCCACCGCAGAAGTGGCCATGTCAAAGTTGCTTGGCACAAAATATTTCCTTTTTTCTTTTTTTTTTCCTTTTCATATCTGTTTACAAAATCCATGTAATTTCTTTGCAGTTTGTTCTTTCCCCAAAAGCAAATCCTTCAGGGTATTTATTCCCCTCAAAATACAAATTATTCTGTTCCCCGGTAATTATCTGTTTTGCATACAGTTACACAGCTGAATCAGAAGCAGCAAGATATGAATAAATATATAAATAATGGACACACCGAGGTGTAGTTTCTCATGTTTAACATAACACAGGGGAATACATTTTTATAGCAAGCCTGTAAATGTTGTAAACTGATGTTTTCAATTCCAGTGACTTAGAATTAACTTCTAACTGTGAGATCTAAACTAGCTGCAGTCTTTTATAATCTCCTGCTTTAAAGCTGTAATGATTTTTTTTCATCTGCTGTTGAAGAAGAAATTATATTTTACTAGGAGATGGTAAAGGTAAACCACAGGAAAAAAAAAAGATGCTTCAAGTTGCTTAAATGTGATTATTTTTGTTCTGGGTGATTTCAGTGGGACATGTAAAGGAGGGAGCCAAGATAGGATACGGGAAGTAAGTGCCTTAAAGTATAAAAGTAGAGGTTGTTTACTGACACTTATAGAGCTTGCATTAAAAAAAAAAAAAAAGAAAGAAAGAAGGAATATACCCAAAATGTAGTGAAAAGCAGCTCTGCTTTTCACTCTCCTGCAGAAGGCAGGACACTGTGGCTGCTCACACTGGTCCTCCAGGTAATAACAATAATGATAATAATAATAATAATAGCAATTCCTGAGATCTCTGCAATCTGGGGCCCAGGAAGGGGTCGAAATACAAACAGCAGCTTGCAGGACAGGAGCCGATTCCTTGTGGAATGAGGTTCCATGCTGTGAACTTTGGGCTGAATCTGGACCTCGCGTTTAAATCCAAGGTTTTGGTTTTGGCCCTGTTGTGAGTAAAAAAAGGATAAAAGGAGATGAGCAGATAATTGTAGGAACTTAGAAACTAGCGATGCATTCTTTTAAAATTACAAATTAAGCTAAAAGTGATTCCAAACTATGCTGTTTTTATTAAAAATGACTTAATAATCTAATCTTCCTTTCCTTGCTTTTATTTTGGAATTTATCCTATATCCTAGTAATCGCACATAAAAATTACACAATACTATCTGGATCCTCCTGACAATATAAACACAATTGTTTATCCAGAAGCATTATAGGTTCATGCAAAAATATGGCATTTAAAGCTTGTGGTCAGATCAAGAAACCACAAGTATAATTGTTTGTTTATCCAGCCAAGCATTACTCTTGTAGTGTAAGTTTATGGGGGTTTTGCATTTATTTATTTATTTCCCAATCACTCTAAATTAAAGTTATAGAGTGAAAATAAATGATTAAAGGCAAACAATTTAAGTCCGTGCGGGCGGACGGCCGTTTTAATATGTAAATCGCTGCCTTTGTCGGCGCGCGTGTGCCTGGGTTTTTCATGCTCCCATAGAAGCTCCATGATAACGGGGCCCTTTGGTGGAATTTCTACATATTTTCTCTGTAGCGCAGGGCAGCTGGTTTCTTTCCTCTCGGAGGAGAAAAGCTGAAGTATATTTATCACTCCAGCAGTGACTCAAAACAAACAGGAAGTCTTCATCAGCAGACTCCTGGGCAAGGCAGATACTAAGGTACTGGCAGAAAGGAAACAGAGGCCGTCGTCTGTGGGAGTCAGACACGCAGCGCATATTGCAGCTACAGCAGATAACCAGATTAGGGATCCACTAAATTATTTTTAAAGTCAAAATTAAAAAAAAAAATCCGAGGATACTCTCAGGAGCGAGGAGCTCCCTGCGGAGCGTCTCGTCCCACCAAACGTCTCCTCGTTGCCTGGAGCTCTGGCTCTCTGCGAGAACCGAGGAGCAGGAGGAAACCTGCGCGCGGGCTGTTCTGAGCCATCTCGCTTTGATCTGGCTGCCTTCGGAAAACGCCGCTTTCGCCCCGGCGATTCCTCAGCTTAAAGCAGGGGCTTCCGGGAGGGACGGCCTTCTTGTGACTAGAAGGGAGGAAGAAAAAATAATTTTAAAAAAGCGAACAAAACATAGTTAATATTTTTAACCGTTAAAGTGATTATTAATGTTCACAGGCGGTTTTTAGGAAGCCCTCTGGAAGGAGATGGATGGGTGTCCTAGCAGTGAATGCCTCCTCCTGTGTGGGATAGGGACTGGTCTCACACAGCAAATATGCTGTTGGGTTTTTTTTCACCAATATCTAAACAAAAGGAAGAAAGAGAGAAAAGAAAAGAAAAGAAAAGAAAAGAAAAGAAAAGAAAAGAAAAGAAAAGAAAAGAAAAGAAAAGAAAAGAAAAGAAAAGAAAAGAAAAGAAAAGAAAAGAAAAGAAAAGAAAAAGGAAAAGGAAGGAAGGAAAGAAAGAAAGAGAGGAAAAGGAGAAGGGTGGAGGGCCTGTTTCGCACAAGGGGGCGAAACAGGCCCTCCACCCAGATGACCTGGGGCAGATTCGGCGGGAAACAAGGGAGCCGTAAGCTCCCGTGAGCTGCCTGCGTTGTCCTCCCTGCAGCAGCACAGCTGCTGCGCTTCCTGCAAATAACTCATCTTCCCACAAAATAAATAGTACAGAGCACCCATTCTGGTCCTGGCTTCTCTGCTCTCCACCACGCAGACCGCTTGGAGACTTCTCGCTTACGTACCTGCTTTTCAAAAGGGATAACAGTGCCAGGAAGAGCGCAGAAGTGCCTGCTGGGCCTGAAACACGAGCAGCGCCATTTGGGTTGCGCTTGGTGGTTTGTCAGATAAAAGCAACTGTGTTTTGGGGCTGTTCGCTGCAGTGGGGACTGTCTTGGTGTCAGGGTATGACCCAGCGTGTGACTGGGTCATCAACCATCAAGCTAAAGGCAAAGAAAGCTTCTAACTGTTCTGGATGGGACAAGGTAGAAAGGTGAGCAGCAGAAGGGGGAGGAAAAGAAGATTATGAAGTTAGTTGATTTTTTTTCCTACAATATACCTTGATTAACATCCAGTCCAAAGCTGTTCATTTTAAATGCAAACTCGTAAGCTCCCAGTCCATTTTCGGTGGTTAAAGGAGAGCTCTGTACCTTAAAATGAATGCAGGTCTTTCTACTGTAGATAGCTGCAGTGCTGAAAGCCATGCTCTTTTGAGACAGCCATGTGTCTCAATCTAGGATGGCCTGGAAGTCCTACCGCATTTCATGTGCCCAGGCTAGACTTGGCTTGAACTGCTTCCTGCCAGTGCTCCAAAGCAGCAGACCTCATGTCCTTATCACTTAACTGCACCCTGTGACAACTAACCTCAATGTCTCACCACAGAAATCCAACTCTCTATTAATAAGAATAACTTTCTGGCTGCATACCTAAGGTGCATGAAGCTGATAGAGGGAACATCAGAAATTCATGTGGGATAGTGTCCCCAGATGCAAACATTAGCCGACTATCTAAACAGTGTGAAGTCACCGTAACCTGAGACAGGCCAGACTGAATAAGCATGAGCAGTGAAAGAACCAGGTGAAAACAGTGAGTTTTCACTCACTGTTTCGTTCTTCTTGCTCATGTGAAATGTCAACAGGACTGCCTTATGGCGAGATCTGTGTCAGAGAGATGATTATCAAGACCTCTGGTCCAAGACAACTGCTGGTCAGAAGAATCTGGCAAAATTTGTCTCCAACACATTCAGTTCTCAAGTGTGTTAAGACATAAAGCCAAACAGAGGATAATTCTATTAACTTTGGAGTCTCCCTCTAGAAGTCAGATGCTGTGTCCTCTCAAGGAATAGTCCAGTCTAGTCAAATATATAAGCTTTAATGGAACATGATATGAACTACATACCAGCTTAATCAGGCAGCCTGCTCTTGGGGGACATGAAATATCATGAGACTTTCTTCGTCCTTACAGTAGGTTCATACTGAAAAACAATTCAGACCTGCTAGGAGTGCGCTAAACCACAGAGATGGCAGCTCCTCGCAGGCTCCTTGGCTCACACACTTCATTCCTTTTTTCTACTGCAGTCATAGAGACAATCCTGCTTCCTGTTCAGATCATCAGCTTTTTCCCTATAAAATGGTATCTCTTCTTGGTGAGAGAGCTGATACCTTTTGAAAGGACATTTTATAGGCATAGGAGCCTCTACAGATTGGGGAAGGAAATCCCTTAATGATATAATGGATATTTAAAACGGGATGAGACAGGATGCCACACTGAACTCTTATTGTTGAATTCCGTGAGGTCTCTGCGGGCTGTTCCTCCTGCTCAGCCTCATCCTACCTTAACATTCAGGTCATTAATGAAAACATCAAGCAGTATCATCCTCGCTAACAAGGCCCAGCTGGCCATAAAGCCATTGACTCCTACTTCTTCCCCCTTACGGGGTGAACAGACTCTCTACTGTGACTGTACCTCACTCCAGCAGTGAGACATTTGCAGTAGATATAGTCAAGTTTAACAAGTCCTGTGCATATTTAAAGCTTATGTCAAATCTATGAAGCCTTGGTTTGGAAGATGAGTCCCTACATAAAAGTTGAGTCTTTTGGCTCCTCACTTAAAAGCAACTCCAGTAACTTCCCATTTTATATTTCACTGGCTAAACGTCTCGAAGTCCAAGACAATTCTAATAAGTGCAGTACTCAAGATGTGATTTGCAATCATGGAAGCAAGTGGCAGAGCTGAGAACAGGGCAAATATCTGCAACTCCTATTCAGTGCTGTATCTCTGCAGAACTCAGAAATGTCCATGTAATCATTAGCAAGCTCATGGCAAACATTAACTGCTGTGCCTACAGGTTAGCTTTGGAAGCATGTTAGAGCAGTCTTTGGGCTGCTCTGGCTAGCTTGTACTAATCTTGATTTACCATCTGCTAACCAAGCAAAGCTAGAGTGCAACATATTTCCACCACATGTCTTTCCAGCCCTTTCTTTGCCTCTGGCACACTTTTTACAGTGAGGCTTGAGGAAAGCAGTTACTGTGCGATGCCAGGCTCTGTCTGCTGGGTGAATCCAGATCTGGGGGGATGCAACCCTTTGTACTGCATGAGTGGCACCAAAGAAACCCAGCAAGGCAGAGACCCAGCTCCTGAAGTGAAAGAAAAGGCTCTGTGATCTCAGCATTTGATCTTCAACCAGCTGCATTCAAAATATTGGATAGCTCAGGCCTTTTGAAGCTGTTCTCCAAGTGATATAGGATTATTGGCTCCAGTGATGAAGTGCACTAGCCATGACTGGTTGACTGAAGGAATTCTTTTCCTTGGCATTGTTATGTGTCATCTTGTTTGATTACGTTATTGCTTCTTCTCAAATATGTATCTTGCTCCTATGAATCTTTAAAGAACTCTGTGCGATAACCCCAAGATCTGCACATTATTCTGCAGTGTATTGCACAGAGGCCAAAATTCATATCCTGGGAATTTGCCCTTGTGCCACCCTGTACTGCAATAAGCCTAAGATCCCCCAGCTACAGACCTGGCAACTTGCCAAAATAAAGGCTACTACCTGGCCACGCCAAAAGCAAATACACACACATACACTATCCCCTTGATGACGGCTCTCAAGCAAAGCATTCTAAATTACATAACTAGTCATGATTTTAGCAGACATTTTATCACAATACATAAAAAGATGCATTTTCCAAACTGATACTCACATGTAATATTTAAATCCTAATTCCTAAAAAGGGTCAGATACAAAATTGGAAGAATTGAGGGGAATTCTTACAGAATTTACAACCAAAGAGGAGAGGATGAAAGCAGAGAAACATGTGCATTCAACTGCTTAAGTCCCGCTCAACTCCATGATGACAAACAAACAAACAAAACCCGTGTCTCTTTTCTCAGCTCAGTGATTACAGCAAACCCACAGTGCCAGCTTCAGACTGGCAAGGCAACTAGCAATGCTCACAAAAATAAATTCAATTGATTTTTATTATTATTTGGTATGGGTTGATTTAATCGTAAGGTTCTTTCACGCTCTCACCTGTTTCCTCACCACTAGCTGAGGGGTATTTCTTTTCCCACTGCTGTTGTTTCAGGCTTATGAAATAGCAAAAACTGAGGAATGAAGGGAACAAAGCATGTACGTATACTGCACACACAGACGTGTAAAATACACTCTTTTCTTTTAAACTCACCAGTTTGAAAGCATATGTGAAAAAGTAACCCAGGAAACCCAGGTTGCCACAATAATTCCCATCTGCCTAAAGACTCTCACTCGGGAAGGGTGTCTCTGATGTTATCTAGGTGTCATTTAAACAAAATATTTCCCAAAGAGGCACTAGCCACCTTTTTTTTTTTTTTTCCTCTTTCTAATTCAGCATTTCAGCTTGCAGTAGGGAATAAGTGAAAACCAAACACTTTTGGAAAATCATAATAATAATAATCGAAGAGTTATGTTTTAGGAGGGAGATGAACTCGCAAGGCCCTCCAGTGTCAGACATCTTATTCTGGCTGCACTACACGTGTGTGTTCCTCTGGACACCAAGAATGCTAATTTAGTTCCAGGGCGTTGGGGAAAAGCTCTCCTGTTTTAAACACAGAAAACTGTTATTCAGTTATTTCTTGAACAAATACACTTCAAACAATGCAAAGGAAATGGCACTTCCCATTTATATATGAGTTTACCAACAACAATCATTCTGAAAAGGACAAAGACTATTCCAGGTTTATAAGGACTGCCCACTAAAATGCCTATCCTGTTCCATGCCAAGAGCTGAGAAACTTAAAAGAAAGTTCCCCAGAACCTTCAGTAAGACCCTTGCCCTTTGGCACTCTTCCAGTACAAATGAAGTAGTAAATTATCTTGTTCCAAGATATCGTTCATTAAGCTGGATCTGCCTTTCAGATACTCTTGGCTCTCTCACATGCCCATTTCCAAGACTCTGTCCCCACGCAGCTCAGCACTGGTGACACTGGGGTTCATTTCTTGCAGTGTTGCATGTACAGACTCCCAAGCAGATCCTAGTCTCATTTATGCCCATGAAAGCATAACGAGCTCCTTCAAAATTGCTCTTTCAAAGCACTAGGTTACCCTATTTGGCATAACCTGCACCCCAAAGTATGACTCCTTTTCCTTCAGCAGTAAACCAGGCAATTTTCTTCTCTGTGCTGTACCTCTGCAAATCAGGGGCAAACGTAGTCATGTTAGCAGGGTCATGCTGGAGGAGCCCATCCGCAGAATTTGGCAGGGGTAGCAACAACCGTAGGGAGATAAGATAAGGCTGAAGGCTTTAAAAGGTTGAGAAATAGAAGTATCAGGATTACCAGAGCCTTTATAGCCAACTGAGACTGTTCTCCCACCCTCTTCTAGGAAACAAAAACTGATCCTTTGCACTTCACCCTAGGGGTAGGAAATAATCATTAGCTTTACATTATAAAGATACATAAAATAACTGTCTCTTTAAGGTGTAGACATGCCTAAACTAAGTAGCCATATATGCCTATGGTTGTAATTTTTATGCACTGTGACATAACCTACCCTTCCCATTACCCTCCCTCATTAGGTCACTTCTGAAATTTAGCGCTGTCGGAGCTGTTGGTTTGCCTAGCTGCTAGTTTTGTCAATGTAAATAAACGAAAGAACTGGGTTTCATAGCATGTCTCCTTTGAATTGCTTTGTAGGTTAAGCAAAACTAAATATTTCAGATCAAGATAGGCAAAGGTGTTTTTTTCAAACATACCGAGTGAAGGAGTGCATTTCCTGCTTCCCTAATTCAACCTACGGCATCAGACATCTGCAACTGTGTTTACATTCCAGCCCTTCACAGCTTAATACTGCTTGAAGCATCAATAATATAGGGCACATTTCTGACTGTTCTTTAGATATTTTTTATCTCCATGGGACTTCCTGGTTTGGGATTTTGTAGTTTATAATTTCTCACTAAGAGTAACTAGCTGCAGCATTTGGCCTTAAGAGTTTACATATTATTTACTAGATATAGGCAGCCTATTTTAATTACATTAAAGAGCCCTGTAGAGGGCTAGACTGTTTTCCCCCCTCCAACTGTATCAGTTGGCTTAATAAAGGTATTACCACTGCCTATAAACCAGGCTGTAATCAAGTTCTTAGATATCCTAGTATTTATTAACGTACTTTTGGAGCTTTTAAAAAAATATTTCCTACTATAGATTTTCAAATAAATCTATGTCCATTGCCTTAATGAAAGTATGGTGATCTTTCTGTAGTATACATGTATTTTATCATTTTATTTATTACATGCGCATTCCAGCACTTCTAAGTAAATTGCACCCAAACTGAGAGCCGTCTGCTTTTTAATCACACAGGCTTCGCTCGTGGTAGGTGCTCCCCTGTTGTGGTTATACACGAAATCTGCTTGCCTCCCCTGTACCTATGGGACTAGCAAGGGCAGCAGTCTTACAGGCAAATTCGACATTCGGCATAATCCTACCATGTCACACCTCTGCCTCTGATGTCTCTTTGCTTTAATCTAAGTCCTCCACTCTCTAATATGCTCTTTCCACACTCCTGAGATGTCTGACCACTATTGAGATGTTTCACCATTTATTTCATTTCTTTATTGCTTTGATAGTAATATCCTTGCCTGGTCTTGGCACTGCATACACCCAAAATTGTCCAGAGTGGTTAGGGTTTGGTTGCTGTCAGTATTTCTCAGAATCCTACCCTTGAAGTCAATCAAGCTGAGGTGTTGAGACTTCAGTTTTCTCATTTTGCAGCACTTCTTTCTCCTGTAACACATCACATTAGTACCTGAACATCACATAGCAAATCAGCCATGTATATTCACAACTCCTCTAACATTTGCAAGTAACATTACTACAAAGGGAAGCTTGAGACAGCTTGATTAAGCAACTTGCCCAAGGTCATACAGGAAGTTGTAGAAGAGTTGAAAACAAAAGCCAGATCTTCTTAGCTCCTGTCCAACCCTCTCTGGAATGAAAAGGCCAAACTGCACTGTGGAAATATTAGCAGAGATCTCATCATATAAATTTCATAATGAATTCGCAATTTAGCAAAGAAAATACACAGAGCTCCCAGTGCTGCTTTCCAAGGAAAAGGTGAAACAGCACCACGACAGCTGAAATAGCCCAAGAAAGAATAGAGGATAGAAACACTCCCTCCGTGCACCCATCATTGTGGTTATTTAGCACAGAAATGTTCCCCAAGTGTTTTTCTAGCCACTTGGAGGAAGTGAAGACAAGTATCTAGCAGAGAAGGTGCTCGAGTTGCCTAAGACTGGGAGAAGGGTGGCCGTGTCCATGAGACCATTCCCATGGAGAGTCCTGCACAGCCAAATGGAGCTCACAGAGGTGCAGAGGGACATCTGCGATGAGGGGACATACAGTTTTGCAAGGAACTCTAGCTGATATTGAGTGACATCAGCCTGTGGTCTCCAAGACCAATGTGGTCACCGCTGTTAATTTTCAGGAAGAACGAGAGCTGAAGGGGCACCGAGGGCCAATGAACCCCTTCCAACGGATCTAGGGCATGGACCACACCAAAGCCAAGGCCCCATAGACACTAGCCTCACCTGCTCAACCATCATGGGCCGTGTGCACTCATGTTCACACGCGTGCACACATGGTCAAGCAAGGATTAAAGAGCCATCCCCTTCCCAAAACCCCCAGCAGGTTCAAGTCTCCGTAACATAAACACATCAGGCAGCAAACTGCGGTTCCAAACACTAATGCCAAAAGCAGATAGAGACCTAGACATTGTCTCCGTACACAGGATGCTGGCTTGACATCATTTCGCCAAGACAATGTGCGCGCGCTTTCTTCTGGAATCGCGCAGAAAACTTGGCCGCCTATGAAACAACTTCAAAGACGCGTCTCCGTGCCAGCCAGGATGCATCAAAGTTGGGAAAGCAGCGACCCAATTCACCTGATCCCGAGGCTGATAGAAAAGCACGGGGAAGCGGCTTTTATCAACGTACCTTCCCAGCACTTCCTTCCTGGCCGCCGAGCTATTTAAACCCTCGGAGCCTACCTCAAACTAGACCTGCCGTCTGCCGCTCGGAGGATGGGAAAGGAAAAAGCAAAGGGAAGCCCTAAAAAAAGGAGGTCTGCGCGTTCCTGTGCAGTTACCAGGCAGTCATATCCTTCTGCTTTCCCCTGAAAAAAAATCAAGTATCACCTTATCGTTTCCTCGCCAAGATTAACTCCTGCTTCCTGACGAGTATTTCTGAGGTGGAAAGCAGAGGTGGTGAAAAAAAAAATAAAATAAAATAAAAAAGGAGGGGGGAGCTGAAAAGCCCAATCTGTCAAACCCCGTTTTAGAAGAAAGGAAAACTGAAAAGTGAACGTATTTAACATGAGCTATTTCCTGCACTCAGGAGGAAAGAAAGTGTGCTCCTAACTGTGTGCAGGAGGAGATCTGCACTGGTGTTATCTCTGACCTGCAGCTTAGCCCTTGTGTCTCAGCTGCCAAAAAGCTCCCATTCAGCGTTATGCTGAGTTCATCAATGCTCCACGTGTCAGGAGCCTAACAGGAAAAAGCAGGACAGACAGTCACTCTATTCAACTGCCTGGGGACCCCATGACAACTCCAATCCCCTCGCAGGCTGCCCGTATCAACCTACGGCAGGTCAGAGCGCGTAACCCCTCCAGAACCGCAAGCCCAGGCCCACACCCTTTCCCCTTGTCAACATTGTCACTTTAAACAGAACCTCGAGCCTTATCGCGGAACCTGGGCTAAGTATGACAATTAAGATGGATTGCAAAGCCTGCCTTGTGCTCCACAATTAACAATAACTTGGCAGCGGGTCCCACGCAACTGTTGGGTGGTATGGCAAGAACTTTATCCCTGCTTAGTGTTGCATTAGCATATTTAGTAGGCTGCAAGACATAATTCCTCAGATATGAACATATTTTGTCTTCGCGAAAATCTGCAATTAAGCCGTAACGTGCCGGCAGTGTGCGGCAGGCAGTAAACTTTGCAAACCCGGTGCTATTCAGGGGACGCTGCTAAAATGGCCCTTTTTGACCTGATGTCAATTATCTGTTTAACAAGGAATCTATTCAATTTTATAATGCTTTAACATAGTCTTGGCTAGGAAAAAAAAGGAAATATTGCAGAGGCTGTAGCAGATAGTCAGTCCTGCATTCATTTTATTAGCAGCAGAGCACTTAAACAGTTTGCTTGTTTGGTTGTTTTATTTAGCAGCAAGGGCCAAGATATTATTTTTTAGCTATTTTTAGTTTTTGCCCAGCAAAGGCATACGATTTCCTTTGGCTACTAATTTTAAAACTTTTTTTTTTTTTTGCATCTTATGCTTCTAACAGTCAATAAAAAAAATGATAAGCCCCAAACAGCAGCATTTTCTCCTTTATATCACATCTCTCTCCTTCTCTAACAAGCGTTCTGCTGCATACAGCTAAATTAACAGTCCTTCCAAATTAATTAAATGAATTTGAGGAGCAGTTATTCCGAATGACTCAACTGTACCGATTCCCCCCGCACCGCACAAGGTGCTTGCAACCCCCTTGGCTTTTTAAGTGTGTTTATAGTATACGTTTATCCACCAGATTCGATCAGGTCGGGGAGAAGCTGAGATCCTTGCGCGATAACCCGGACATTGTCCCCCTTGACATCTGTGTTGCTGGTGGACAGGATATCCTGCCAAATGCAATAAGACAACTGCATGACCCACCTTGTGGGAGAGGCCCCGCGCTGATTAGGGCACAGCAGGAGCGGGCGCTGCGTCCCGGCGCGGAGCCGCATCCTCCCCGCGCGCTGAAGGCACCAAGGCGCCTTGCAGAAAAATGGAGGCGGGGGGGAATAAAAATAACAACAGTAACAATAATAATAAAAGCAGTTTAGGTGAGTAGCACATATTCGGTAAGAGAAAGCAGATGAGAGCAACAAATGCAACTTAGCATACAAAGTCCGTCTTCATAAAACCGGCGGAGGAACGGATTAAACCACCTGGCAATCTTGGCAGGAAAAAAAGAAAAATCTCGGGCAGTGACAAAACTGAACAGGTGGAACAGGTATAAAACTTTTGCTTTCCAGTAATCCCCCTCTCTTCCCTGGAATGCTTTGACAGGTGCAGAAGTTCAAGTTACAGCGTGGAAGTGGCAAATAAATACACAGCATTAGTGTCTGACGTGCTCGCCGAGCAACCGGGGATGTTAATAACTGGCAAGGTACACTAATCTCTGATTGCAACATTTGGTTTACCTTAATCTGGAGGGACAGCTGTATTAAAGAGGGAATTATACTAATCAGTTCAAGGCCCTTGCATATAAAACTTCCCATTAGGCTTAAAGTACAACAGCTTACGCTCATTCTCTAGGAGCCTTACATCTGGTTCTGAATAAGGCTGGCTCTCATTTGCAAGGTACAAACCGAAAACAAGGCGGGAGGGGGGGGCTGACAGTTGCTGGAGGATGGTTGATAGAAGAACAAGCTACTAATTCTTTGAAATTTTTTACAGCGCGCAACTAGCTGTAAGGCATCTTAATGCTAAAAAAACAGGCATGTGTTATCAACCCTAGGCCATTTTTTCCTGTTACCGGAGGTGACCAACATAAAATAAAATTGATGATGTCAGTCAAAAACAGCTAAGCACAAAGCTTGGCTTTGTTATCTTAAGTCAGAAGGTATGATAGGCCATGCCATATGGCTCTAATCCTCCTATATCTTCCATCACCTAACAGGCAACCTTCATGTAGCATGACCTTATTTGGCTGGTCTCAGGTTAGGGCTGCCCAAAGGGGATTTTTCTGTTTCTGCTATATCCAAAGGTTTATGTTGATTTTTTTTTTTTTTTGAGCCCTGCAAACTATAAATCCGACTGATTACTCTGCACTCTTTTGCTTGACTGAGCCTTTACAATCAGACATCCCCGTTAACAATAAGCTCCTAATGAATCAAACATCTATGGCATTAGTTTCACCTAGCTGCCTCTTTCCCATGCACTGCAGCTCTTTGTCAGACCTGGCTTGATGAGAAAAGCTAGTGACACTTGGTGCACCTATTGATAAACAATTCCGTAATGAGGGGCATAACAAAAATTACCTAAAACAACCTGATTAGAAATGACAGGCAAAGGGTACTACAGAGCTTTGTGGTTAAGGTAACTCTTGGATGTCGGAGGGACGGAGAAAAAAATAATGAGGTGCAACAAAATTTTCTTTAAAATTGCAACTTTGCACTCACATTTTGAGGTATTTTTGTTTGTTTAACTATGAGTTCAGGCGACATTTAAAAGGAAATATTCCATAGTAGTTTAAAGGAGATTCTTTTTTTTTTTTGAGAAAATTGGCAACTCAATATGCTTTTTCTCTCTGCTTTTTGAAGTGCTACATTAATAGTAAAACATATTGCTGTTTGTAAACCAACTTTCTATCTTTAGTAAATTCCTATATTATAACTCAGCATTTTACTTCCTTTGTTTAAATATCGCTTTTGTTATTTAAAAGCGCATGTGGGCTGTAAACAAAGGATAAATAAGCTGTGAAAATAAAAGCAGGCTCCAAAGAATAAATAAGAACAAAATGGAAAAAAAAAAAAACTGCGCCGGGCTCCTGAGATGAACACAGGGATCTCTTTGTGAGGGGGGGGTGGAAAAAGTATTAAAAGGGCACGTACTGCAACTCTGAGGCAAACTTTGAAATGGAAGTGGAGAAGCATAAGAGCATTTGATTCAAAATCAGAAATGTGTGGGTTTGCATTTGTGTAGCAGCATGTTGGGAGGGTTTCAATCAGTGCACAGATGCACTTGAAAATCAAATATGGACATGGGGAATGTTTTTGGATATAGCAAATGAGGACTGATGACATGTTTACACTTTGCACATGGATCCAGTACAAAACCGTACCCTGCAAAAACAATAACCACCATTTGCTGCTTCTGAGGGCTCTGACAAAATGGTGGCAAGGGAAGCAAATGCAAGGTCTGCCTCTCCCTACCTGCGAGAGGACTGTGCCGCATGGCCCTTGGCGGGGAGTTTTGCTTCCTTCCAGCTTGCTTGAGAACAGGACTTTTAAATAAAGATTGACAAAGACACGATGATTTGAAAATAGCAGGGCAAAAGACAAAAAAAAAGAGAAAAAGCAAATTTCAGTCATCATTAATGTCATTCTTTGTTGTCAAAATATTTTCTTTAAAGAAGAATTAAATCTCTAGTTGGAATGCCACTGGAATAGTGAAGAAATGAAGGCAAATGCAGTTTCATGATCTTCAAGACAAAAATTGCAATTTTGACATTATTTCAGTGTCTGACTCTAAGGAGAAATTCTTGGCTTATAAATAATACATCCCAAGCTATGCAGAGTTGTTAATGAAAGTTTATCAAGATGGCAAAACTTTTTAAAAAGGCGATAGTAGTTGCAGGCAATTGCGTCTGACCAGACTCAAATGTATCCCTCTGGAAGGCAGCTCCAATTCGCAGTATGAAGTAATGTTTTGTGAGTGTTTTCCAAACTGTGATGCATATTTTACATTTTAAAGGAAGAGACAAAAGTTAGCTATCTGTGAAGAAAAGGGAAAAACATCTGTTCGACACTTTCTGTTAATCAGACATTAAAGAAACATGCATGAATAAATATTAGAAGTTTTAAACTTTTATGAACAATTCATTTCCAACTTTTAGGAGAGCATGGCTATGGCTCAGATGGCACTTCAGACGTTTGACTTCTGCTACTGATTATCAATAATCATCATCCCATTTTCCCTTGCACTTTTCAGCACGGATTCCGAATGTCAAAGCTAATTTTCTCATCAACCCCAGGCGCATTTTGAGCGCTGCAGACTCGGATGTCGCCTCGCTTCTCGCGTGCTTGGGCTTTGCAGCGGTGTGAATTAGTGCCCAGCTATGCCAGGAGGCACAATTTGAAAATCTCCCCTTGGATGGGCAACCACCGGCAGCCCAAGGGTAGGATTTTTGCTTGTAGAAGGGGAATCCATGCGTCCGTGTGCCCCACGCTGGCACCTGCCCAAGACGAAGCCTGCGCCGCCTGTGTGGTGATTCTGGCACCTTGTTACTGCACAGAGCATAGCAAAAGCCCAGGTGCAATTATCTAAACCAAGTAAAACCTCTGGACTTACTTTTCTTTACTCCCAAGCACATGCTCTGATCTGTTAGCTGCAAATACAATGTGCTGGTCCAAGGAAATTATTACTTCTCTGTGGTTAAGGTCAAGGGCACGGGTGATTTTGACTCAGGGAGAGTTGTTCTGCACTTTGGCCTGCATATAGCAAATGTCAACCCCTCGCCGTGGTTTTTTTTGACCAGTTTTGAGGTCTAACAGCAAAAGGCATCTATGCTGCATAGAAAATGTTATAAAAATATTATAATACAATATCACCTGACTCAAAACACCAACTTCCAGATTTAGGAAAACCAACCCATATTCTGAATTATTTCTGTGGTTTTCCTTTCTAATGCAGAGCTAATCCTTTCTATTCATTTCTCAAACAAGACTACAGACTTTTGCTTCTTTTTGATAGCTAGGGCCAAACACCGTTATGATTTGGAAGCCATTTACCATCTCTTGTTCAGGCTACCACTGGCTCTGCACCTTCTTCAGGTTACATCAGGGAGAGACACTGAGGAGGTACTAAACTCTCTCAATTGCCTATCCTGGTGTCACTAAATGTGCTTATGGGGCCCCATCGCTTCTCCAGAATTTCACTGGTGTCCTTCACCCAAGAACCACTTTAACTCCGCAGTTTAATATTCACCTCATTGCCATTACTAACGGTTAAAGCCTGCACAACATAAATAATGAATTAATATGTATGTGCAGATCTCTATTTTGCCCAATATTTCTCACACTTTATTATTATTATGGCCTCAGCATTCTGAAGGGCAATATAAATGATTTTCCCCCTTCAGGCCGACTTTGCTGTCGGACGGATCAGCAGCTCCACTTCAGTCAGCGGAGTTATCGTGGAGGAAAAGGGTCTTTGGGGGCATCAGAACACAGCACTTTTGCCCGGGCTGACGTATGCTACCTTAACACTGGACTGGTAACAGGCATGTGAATGGTCTAGTTTGGTGAGCATCACTTGCTGAATCATAAGGAATTCCGTGAAACACCCAGAGTGTCTAGAGTGATCTGCTTGTTGACGATACACTCAAAGGGTATTCCTAGCATCTGATATTTTCTTTCAGATAAAAATACGTTTTATGCAAATCTTCAGCTCCCTCATGGTTAATATTGGATCTTTATTTATTTGTATCACCTGAAGAGCTGGTCTGATTAAGTAAAAAGACCAGTTAGTAAAGGCTACAGATTTATATGCCCATACACTAGACATTCAGTCTCTCCTCCATCCCCAAAGAAACCAGATCATTAAAAAAAAAAAAAAGCAAGCACATTGAGACACTGTGTCTCTAGTTCAACTTTCACTCAAATATTGCATTTAAAAGTGTCAAAATTTGGAATGAATTCAGTGAAAAATGGACATTAAGAAGTTATGTGCCTTTCCTCAAGGCAACATTCCCTTGAGTTTATTTTCTCCTCCTATTCTTGACACGTGTTTTGCTATTCGCTCAGCACACAACCTAGCAGAAAGGACAGGAAGTTCCCATGCATCGCAGCATGCATCTCTAATTCTACTTCTAATTAACAAGAAGTCATCTGTAGTTGTCCAACATCATATTATTAATTCACAAAGCAATGAAGGAATATGTATCAGAGCGAGTGGGAAGATAGGTACTGAATGGGGTCATAGTATTTCACTGCATATAATTTGTCATGGTCTTTTACTTCTCCAAACCTATGTAGAGTTGTACAATGTCTTACTATGAATATGATTACTCATATATAAAGAGCAGTTACACCAGTGTGATTTATTCTCATAAACTTAAAATGTGAATTAATACTAAATCTGTATAAACCAGAGTATGATTTTACTGTGAATGTGTATACTTTCGCTCTTTATGTATTTCTGAGAGAGGAAAGCAGTTCTAGGGGTATTTTAGTGCACTTTCTGGCATTATGATCAATTAATGCTTTAACTTACTATAAAATGCATTTATTAATTGGAACATTAGGTTTGGTAATTCATAAAACATGCACATTGCAGAGTTAAAATCTAATTAACTTTACATGGCCAAAGTCTTCTGATGGATGTTTTTACTTACCCCCACAAAATTAAAACTTTTGAAAATATATTTCCATTGAGTAAAACTTTCTTCTTTCTACTTATTTCAAAAGAGTAACTTAAATTCTAAAGTTTAGAGAAACCTTAAAAAAAAGTCTCCTTTTCATTAATTCATTAACTTTTCATCGAGAGAATGTGAAGTTACTAGAATTTTATACAATTAGTGCTTTGAGAGTCCTTTAAATGCAAACCTGTAAGAGGAAAGTAAAAACAAATCAAAGTTAATTATGACTGGCTGGAACAAAATGCTTAAATCAATATGACGATGGCTCATCTGCTCGTCATTAGCCATTACCTGGGAGATGGGGACCTCCTGCTGTGCCCAATTTTTTTATTTTTTAATACAGATTTACCCCTGTCTTTATTCTGCAGGCTCATGCAAAGCCAAAGTCAGCCCAGACCCACTCCCCCATCATTATTCTGTTTACTACTCATCTTATTTATCCTCATTTGTCCTGTGTATTGCGACTACAAGATATCTGAACACTGGGACTCTCCAAAAGTTTCAAACAAGGGGAAGAAAGGGCAAAAGTCACCGTCTCAGGCTTGCAGAGTCACAGGGAAAATGACAACAAGATAAAGCTCCTAAACAAAACAAATCTATGCACAAAAATATTTTTTATGCCTTAAAAAGAGGGGGAGTGTTACAGAGGATTTACCAACTTGCAAATAGTTGGAAATAGTTCTCCCTATGCCCGGCAGCCAGGTTAAAGTGTGCTTTTTGTGCAAACCTGGAAATAGAGGCCTCATTGTTGGGTGTTTCGCAGACCAAACGCCAAGGGACGCGGGGTGCGCAGCTCGCGAAAGGGCATCCTGGTGACCCTGCAATTCTGGTCTTCAATACTGGTCACCCAAACCAGCATCCTGCACAAGATATAGGATGTTTCAGAATTGTTTGGGCGGGGGAGGAGATGATCCTAAAGCCAGAGCCAATGCCATTTCTGGAAGCAAATCTTATTACACAGTCTTAAAATAAATGCATTTATTTGCATATACAAACAGTGGAGTGTTATGCATATCCCCTAATAGCCCTTCCTTAAACCGTTAAGGATATAACATATGCCATAGCTCAGGCTAAGCAGAATAAAAGGAGGGGGGGGGAATTGTTTTGTTTTCTGATATTTTATACATACATATAACTCTACAGTCAAAGCAACTCCAGGTCCATCAGAGCTATCAAATTTGGGGAAAATAAAAAACACAAATTAAAATAATAGCAGCTGCACTGATCTCCCAAAGCTGTGTGCAGAGTCCTTATTACAAGCGAATCGTGCTGGAGTTAGTGCAAGGCAAACTCTGAGCTCAGCTGCTAACCTCACCTCCTCCTCTCTTTTCTCTTCCCAGCAGGTTAAATGTGGAAAATGCAAAAAATCTCCTGGGAGTGTGTGTAAAAATGAAGTGCAAATAGGTATGGAGGGGGAAAAAAAAGGAAAAAAGAACTATGAGAAAACTGTTACGGAAGGTGCCTGAATGGCAAAGTGCAAAGGGTGACAAGAAGAAAATTGTGATGGCACACAAAAGGCAAGAGAATAAGAGAGATCTGATACAATAGATAGGCAGCACTAGCCTATCAACTTGCCCATAGCATGTGTCCCACCCACCTCCCCCTCCATACATTCTTTTTTTTTTTTTTTTTGTTATGATAAAGGACATTCATGATCAGTAACAATGTTATAATGATAGTAAATGTAGGATTTAAGGTATATAAAACCTTTAACCAGCATTAAAAAGCCACCAAGGGGGAGTTACCTTGCACTAGGTTCTCTTTAGTGATGGTTCCACTCTTTCACTCCCTGACTGCAAATCAGCATTTTTAGTGGACAATAGGCTCAGCAGTGGCCTTATGATTGCCTCTTTTCAAATGGAAATGGCTATCCTAACTCCTCTGCCAGGTTTTTCTTACTAGAGCACAAATTGCAGTTTACAAGGCTCTGAGGGGAAAAAAAAAATCTTAGCTGAATATCTTTTTTTTTTTTTTATTCGACAAACTGACATGTAAATTACCCTTTAAGTGCTCCACTCTAGGGCTCTGATCATCTCCTAATTGTCACAGTCAATTGTAGCCAACAGTCTCTTCAATCCCAAGCGCTTTGACAACAAGCATAAGGATCAAAGCAGAATCAGCTCCCTTCAATATCCTTCTGTTTAGGATGCTACAAAAAGCCTGAAAAAAGAAAGGTGTAAGGGCACCACTGTAGAAGAAACTGAGAGTAGGCAGTACTATAGTAGTCATTTTCTTCTTCACTAATATTATATATCCTTATATACTGTTATCTCATGTTCAGCATGAATACATAAACATCCCCAAGAATAAATAGGGTTTAAAGCCACTGAGATATGTGACGACTTCAAAATAAATGCATTTCTGCTGCCTCTTCCATGCCCCCTGCCCCTCAAGCACACACACAACTTTCCCTTTCGCTTTGGAATAGGAGAGAAATGATTTTTTTAAAAGCAACTTCATTATTCCGTTAGTTTTGCACACTTGCTTTCAGGAGGACCTGGGGCTGCACAGGTGCAAATCTGTGCCCACGTTTTATGCGAGAGCCTTGGGTGAATTGGAGGGGAAGGGGGCAGCTCACCCAGCTCGAGTTTTGCAGGGAGCTTCCTGCAGTGAAGCAGCCCAAGGTCAGGCAGAGGCTAGCGCAAAACCCACTCATTCCGATGGAATCCAACACTAAGAACAGCCAGTTTCAGCCAAATCCAAAACAACTGGGAAGGGATACAAGAATGGATGCAACCGCCCTCAAAATCTGCCCAGGAGAAGCGGTTCACCGTCAGTCTGAAACAAGAGTCAACTTTTATCATATCCCAGCACAGCACTGCCTAAGCAGGTCTTTGCACTCACTTGCAGGCTTGGCTCCCTGCAGCCCCTGTGCCGTGGAGCAGTCTCCAAGCCCCGCTCAAAGCCATCCTTCTTGGAAACATGAGCAAGCCAGAGCCATTTAGGGTGATATTTGTTCTTCAGAACTTGTACGGATTTGCTATGGAGCAGCCAATCCCTTGGAGACCATCAAATTGCTTGTACAACACGGATTGAAGGAGACCTTAGCTCTGGAGTGACCAGCTACAGATGTGCCCTACCTTCGAGGAGCATGAAGACATCTCCATAGGGACAACCTGGTTTAGGGAGCTACATCCTTCCAGGCTCTCTGCTGTTCCAGCTTCCCCAGAGGAAAGATTAGGAAGCATCTCCGTGTCATAAATCTCATCCCTTCTTCTAGAGCTTCGTCATAGAGCAAAGTTTCCTACCCTTCGCAAAAGCTTGGATCTCACTAAATCAGACAGATCACCACTGTCCCAGCTACCGTCATGGTTATAATGTTTTAAAGTGCTTCCACGTAGGCAGAGAAAACCTTTTTCCATTCTCATAAGAGATCTGATACGGCAGTTCTGGAACGATGTAACTATCATGTGCTCTATGGGCCCACAGTAATGAGCTGTAGCATTATCCACATCTGAATTAGACACTCTACAGATAATATGTTAGATATGGGAACTGGTCAGAAGAGGGTGTTTTCGATAATGAATAGCAGCAAAAAACTCAAAATTTCTCATGGGAAAGATGTTCCAAAAAACGTTGATTGAGAAACAGCAAAAATACTCATCTCAATCATGTTGAAACAATAGAGAAGGTTAATCTAATATATCATATGAAAATAAAGACAAAACCAGAACGATAAAGTTGAAATGAAATGTTTATCTTGTCAAGCTGTTTTGTTTTTATATTATGAAAGGAAAATATTTTAACTATTTCCAAATGAAAATTTCACAGAAAATGCATATTTCAATGAAAAATTTTCAACTTCATTATACTTATTTTCCCACCATTTCTCCCCCACCCCAAGATTTCATAATTATGCTTTGTAGCTCTATGAAAAGATCAATGTCTTATGAAAAGATCAACAGCTAAATTCTTAGGTGGCTTCATTCTATATCTATAGCAAATTTTCACTGATATTCAATGGCGTAAGGCAAATCCCATTATTTTCCAGGAAAATTATTCCAAGACATTAGGACACCTTCCAATTGAACTCTTCCCCTAATTAGCAAATTGTATGTGGCTATTTTGTTCACTGGAATTCATTTGGTTTATAAAGACATTTTCACCTCCTCAGTCACCCACAAGACTGTCAACTGCCAAGAAAAAATGCAAGGTCACCTAGAATGCAATTAACTAAGAACATTAAAAAAAAAGGGAAAAAAAAAGTTAAACAGAAGCATTTCCAAGTAGAAAGGCATCTGTTAATGCAGCCTGCACTATTTTCTTACCTTACTTGCAAACATATCCGATTACTTATTACTCACTGCTGTCAGTGCTCTGCTTTGTCCATGGAGTTGTTGCTGGGAGTCTACAGAGAGATAAGCAGCACAGTTGTCTTGGACATTTTCCTTGTTTTCAGCTGCTAAATCATAATAAAGGAAGTTAAAATAACGTACTTTTCCTATCAGAACTTTTCCGTGTAGATAATTACCGTAGTCATGGCAAACTATGAATTTCATTACTAGAAAGTAGTAGATGGTCCACATGACCATGAATGGGAGGAGATGAGGTCAATGAGATAATTTTCCCTTAAAATATAAGAAACTATGAAAAAGTTGAAACCTGCTATATCAGACTTTTTTTTTTAATCTCCTCCCAACATAATGATCTCACAGAACTGGAGACTGTTGGAAGGATATAGACCGAGTCCTCTGCAACCATTTCATGACACCTCAGAATTACAAATGACTGTGATTGATTGATTGATTGATTGATTGCCCTAACATTGCTCTTCCAGTGGAACAGAGCCCAACAGAGAGGCAGGTTGTGGCAGCCAGCGATGGCTCTTCTGGAAACATCAAGCCCAAAAGGGAGCACTGAAAGCTGCTCACAAGTGTAGTTTACTGATAGAACGCTGGTGCCCTTTACTACGGACTTCAGCATAAACCCCCAATCTAGTGGTAAAGGAGTCGAATAATAGTGTTCATTGTGTCACTGACATTTCTGTCAGAGGGGGTGGCTTTTCAGTAAGCAGTTATGTTTCTTTATTTAGGTCTAAACCACAATCATGGATTTTTTACAACCCTTATTTTTATGCTTCTGAAAAGTGAAAGGGGGAAAGGTTACATTCGGGGCGTACAAAAGTGACAGCCAAAGCGCACGCACTGGTGCCATGCGGTCATGTTTGACTCCACAACCACTGCAGGACTGTTGGGAGATTATTGATAGGACTCCTAAATCACCAATGGTTAACACCAATGTGTTCTGCTCATTAAATCCTCCTTCAGTTTGGTCTTCAAGGCACCAAAGTTAAGACTTCTTATTTTAAGACCACAGAGAATAGAGATTATGCAAGGTATTACATCTACAAAGGCCAAAAACAGGCAAAGAGCCTTCCAACATGCTGGTGAAGTCCTCTGCTAAAGCCTTTGCTGGAACTTGTTTTGGAAGTGCCCCTTGCCTTTTTTCAAAAATTATTTCTAGTTGCTTCTTCTGCAGAGAGGCAAAGGATCCCACTGTTGAGTACTGACAGCAGCAGTCACAGCACTTCTACCACAAGAGCCAAGTTTCATGCAGCTCATGATCTGGGAGAAAAGGTTTTTCTTGGGTGTCTTCATACCACATTAGCAGAGTTTCTACCATAAGCAGCTCAATCCCACCCTTCCATTATAGTCATGTCCTTATAAGTCTGGGGAAATGTCATAGTCATTTTACAGGAGAAGGTCCCAGGTCATCATTTGTGATGAGGCTCTTTTTGACTTTGTGAAAACCTTCCTCCTTTTCACTCTTGCCAGGTCAATATCAGGCAACTAAGTATAGGCTGGGAAGCTCGCTCATTTCCAGACTGATGGACATCAAAATGCAGAACAAGGGCATCATTCATGCACATTGACATTAGATCGTGATTATAAAGTTACTGAAGATAATAATCCAGAGAGCTTCAAAAGCTATGTCTAGGAACATGCCTGTTAAGAATAGCATTCACTATTTATCAAGTCTGTCTGGAGCTCACCTTCACACAACCCGTTTCATTATAAGATTTTAAGTGTGCAGCAACTAAGAGAGTGAATAAAGATATTATTTTACAATAGAAGAATTAGTATCTATTATTAAACAGTGGTTTTAATTGACGTTAAGCAAGAAGCACCGTAAGAATACAAGGAGTGCCCCTTTCTCACAGGCTCTCTTGCATAGAGTTGCTTAGGGCTTAGATACCACCAGTTTAGAAACATGCATAATTGCCTTTGGTCAACATCATCTCACTGCCAGATCACACATTAAACAGATAACCACTATTATTATAAGAGAAACTTCCTTGACCTCATATTTGGTCTGGCTCCGAGTTCCTGTACTTTACCAGTTTGGTTTTCTCTGTTTGCTCTGTCATTTTCTACTCCTGTAAGTGGCCAGTGCAAGAGTGAGTTTGGTATAAAATGTATATTTGAGCACACGAATAGAAAAAAAAAAAAAGGAAGAAAAAAAAAGAACAAGAAATATGATCACAGTTTCTCCTGCAATGTTTTTATAAACACAGAGTCTCTGCTTTTTTTATTACAGTTAAGGTACAGTGTGTTATTT
Organism: Crypturellus undulatus; assembly: GCA_013389825.1. Lineage (NCBI taxonomy): Eukaryota > Metazoa > Chordata > Aves > Tinamiformes > Tinamidae > Crypturellus > Crypturellus undulatus. The sequence continues at coordinate 823,832 of VWPW01008057.1, read as the reverse complement.
GGCAAGGGAATCTGAGTTGAAAATGTAAAAGGTTTGGGCAACCACACATTTGGAAGTAGAAATCTTTCCTTAAAACATGGCTCTGGTTTTTAAACATAGCAAAATTTCTGGAAACTTCAGTTTCTCAAAGTCTGCCAAAACTCCAGTCACATGTTACATATTCGTGGGGCTTACATATAATGTTTCAAGTAATAAACAACATCTTGTTTAGAGCAGCATGGAGAAAAAAGGAGGGAAAAAAAAAAAGAAGAAAGCACTCATTAGAAGTCAAAGCTCTGTATCAGTACTAAAAAAAAGACAAACTCCTTACAGTGAAACCTCAGACTAACTTTTCTAATTTATTAATAAGAAACTTGCGTGCTTTTCACAACCCTAATAGTTGCAGTTAAAATTGTAGGTTAAATTCTTAGAGCAATTAGGCAAATTATATTACAAAAGAAAGAAAGTTTCCTATCCATTGAATCACACTCAGCTTTTCAATAAAGAGATCTGTTAGCCCTACATTCATTAGTGAAATGAGTTACATATTTTACATAACCATACATCTTTAGCAGGCCTATAATGCTTTCTGCATAACTCATTTAACATACACTTCTTTATGCAGGAATGGGCCTGAAAAGAAAAAAAAAAAGAAAAACAAAACAAAGATTTTTTTCCATATGAAGGCTCATCATGAAGAATATTCACAGCTTAAATATATGCACAGTCATCTCCAGTCATCAGACACCATTTCAGGCTGCTCATCAGAATACATATTAACAAAATGATATTGAGACACAGAAATAGCACACCGCAGCCAGGATTGAAGTATGGGCCATAATACCTACCTCACTGGGATGCAGGCAGGTTTAATTAATTAATGCTTATGAAGCACTATGAGCTTCTCAGATCATCACTTCAATTCATTATCACCCACATTTGTTTTGTATCCTTCTTTCTCCTTTAATTCACCAATGAATTTCCTTTAGAAAGTGTTGCATTTACAGAGTAGTGAACAGATGAAAGCCACTGCAGTGATTTGGCCAAGCTGCCTTTGCAGATGTATAAAAGGGAACGAGAACCCCCTTTTTTCTTTCTCTCACCCTGCCCTGCATAAGCTGCTTTGTATCAGGTCTAAGTAGTGTGTGAAGATTGTTTGGTGCACAATCCTTCTCCAAAGAAACCTCTCTTACCAAGGATTGTGCCAAAATACAGTGGAAAAGGTTGATGGTGGGACTCTAACATTGAAGAGGTAGGTATGAGTCTGGAAAACTCTATTGCTTATTTTTATGTTCATGTAAGATAGGAATGAGACCCAAAGTTTGCTAGGGGTAAGTATCTGGTGCCCCATCTTTGATAATTGCTTGATATATTGAATGGAAACAGTTGAAAAGAAAGTCAGTAAGGGAAGCAGTTGAGAAAATCAGTGGCAATTTCCAATACTTATATGTGTAGGATTTCACTCAACGGTGAGATAAAATAAAATTAGTAGTCTTTCTATTAAAGCAGAATATAGTTTGATCAAAATACCCTTTGGTGGAATCTTCCTTAAGGGTCTCAAAACTTGTCATTAAATAATTTGGGTTAGAGAACTTAACAGAAAAGAAAGTAAAGATTATCTGATGAAACTCCAAGGTTGCTATAGACTTTCAGAAAAGAAACTAGATTAAGACAATAAAATTACGCATGGAAAAGCTGATAAGACTAGAATTTGATAATGAAGGAATTTAATTATTCAGGTATTGATTGGTATGATAACTATATGGAAGCCAAGAAAGTTTGTTCGTAGTGCAATGCTATCAGTTCATTGAGCAACTGGTGTAGATATGCTGAACCCCATACTTGGAAATAGGCATGCATACTGTTATCAAACCTACTTTTATTTTTAAAATTTAAATATAATTTTAATTATACTTTTTAAAATCACTTTTAAATTAATGATAAGGAGTTCAAACTTCAGTGTGATAAAGATCCTCATAGATCAAGAAGTAAACCAATATAAAGCATTCTTATCAAGAAAAGCTTGGAAGACTTACAATGTAAATAGACATGGATCGAAAGGCCAAGTAAGAATACCCAAAAATACTTCCAATATCGATTCAGACAGGAAATTCCTCTAATACTAAAAGAATTGATATGACCAATGGGAAAGAGACTGTGCTATGCCTTGGGGAGCAGTGAGAGCCTGGTTTATGAAGGATCTAAACTACAATTTCTGTTAAACATATCTAATTAGGCTGTTGCATTCGTTTTAGTCTTAAATTTTAGTTCAGTTCAAGGGCAGGGGTTATCACCTGTGTCAAATGGTAATGTGTTCAATAATTGAACTATAAGCATAAAGACGATATCAATCAGCCACTTACCACCTTTGAAAATTTCCAGATTCAACATTGTGGTGGAAAGATCTGCAGCTAAACAAGCTGTTATGTGAACAGAAACCTGAAATGGAAATAAGTTTGAGCTTGCTAAAGTAATGAAAAAGGAATTAAGACAAAAGTATATACCAAATTTAAATATGCTAAAGTTATTTTAGCAGTAGGTAGAAAGATACTACTTTAACCAGGGGGATCCATAGGAAATGTGGACAGAAATCTCTGATAAATTAGAAATGTTAAGAAGCATCCCACAGTGGTCCTGATTTCTTGGCTCTAATGTAAAGCAAGTGTGGTGGAGTTAACTCCTCAGCTCATATAAATCAAGTTAACACCGTTTAAGTTAGCAAAACTTCTTCAAACTCAAATTCATTTACTGCAGCCAAAGATCTGTCCCTAGCTGTATCCTTTGCATTTTACACTGCATTGACTGTTTTAACATATTCAGGTTCAAAGCCCAGTGTACTTCAATATAAACTCTATTACATATGCACATATGCACTTGTGTGTGTATATACACAAGGAGCCATGCATAGATATAAAATGCTTTAAAGAATCGTAGTATAAACAAATTATCATAACAAGATTCATAGCTATAAAGAGTAGAATAAGAACAGTTTTACAGGATTTAGTGAGGAAACACAATGAAAATCCTAATTTGAGCAGAGTCGGCCAACATGGATTTATGAGCAGGAAGTCTTGCTCAAATAATTTCTTGGAATTCTCCAAAGATATCTCTGCCAAGGTAGACAAGAAAAGCACTATGGATGATATACAATATGCTTAGACTTTCAGAAGAGCCCTTGATAAGATCCTGCACTGGAGGTTACCAACAAGGTACCGGAGCCACAGCACAAATGATAACAAACTTTAATGAACTGATAACAGTCTGAAAACAGCATTCACTCCGATGATTTAGTGATCAGCAGTCAATAGAGGAGAGGTTAGGAACTTGCCTTGCTTCTAATCTACGTAAGAAAATTAAATACGAATTTTGAAGGTACGAGCAGCAATTTTCAACACAAGGTCCCGCTCGCCAGCAAATCCAGCATTGACCTCACTGTTGGGGCTCTGGTGCTGGGACTGAGAAGGTAAATACTTTTTCTTTGATGCCATGGGCAAGACAAAGCCGTACACCCTATGAGGGGAGGGAGTCAGAAAGAAGTAGGGAAGGAGACTTTGGGTGTGGGGAAGAGAGGGAGCTCTGGATGCCACTTGAGTAGGAAAGAGGTTGGGGAAGGACCATGGTTCAGTAGTGGAGAAAAGGAAAAAGAGTGGGAATAGACAAGTGGATGCTTTGGACTTTTTAATACTTTCAATGAGAAGATGTTGCAGTTGTTGCAGATGTTGCAGGTGTTCCAACAGAAGATTGGAAGATTACAGGTTATTTTGTCCCTTAGTGTAACTGGATGCAATTTGCCAGTCTACTGACTGTACTTCCCTTGATATTTAAATCAAATACAACATCAGTTAAGAACAGGCTCTGCTGACCTCGTCTCTACTGGCTCTTATACTTCTTTCACTTTTTAAGAGCAAGTTGCTTCAAACAGCTCGTCTAAAACTTGAGCCAAATTCTGTTGGCCATATGCACTTCACTCGTTTTAAGTGGCTTGTCTTTCAAGAGCAAGACCAAAAGGATTTGGCCTCGCGAGTATTCGTCAGAACTGTGCAAAGATTAAAACTTTGACTCGTTGTTATATATTTGTTACCAATTATACTCTTATCTTTATGCAAAGACCCTCACAAAAGAACATGCCAATATTGTGGTAATCACTACACTAACTTAACTTCAACTTTTCCTGTTTCACAAAAGCAGTATCTTTAGCCTAGGAATGCAAAAATCCAAGGATTTAAAGCATGGGTGTTTACAATCCAATGAATGCCACGGAAAATGTCTTTTATATCCCATATCCCCATGAGCCTGGTGTTGGAACAACCTCATCCCATCCCAAAGTGGCATTTTCAAGTCCTCTTTGGGTCATACGCTCCCTAGAAAGGTTGGACTCAACCCCCAAAACATAAAGTTAAATCTTTCATAGTCTTTTGCAGCAGAGCCCTGCTTTGAACTCAGTTTTCTGTGCCTAGACAGATGCTATATCCTGATTTCCACCAGCTACGTACCCGTGATTTCCCCTCTGTCAGAACTGTTTTTTCACCTGCCGGAGATGAACAGATTTTTTTTTTTTATTCTGTTTCCAAGTTTCTCGGAGCTCCCTGACCAACCTACACTGCCATCTTAGTTCCTGAATAAAACCTCAGTGTTTCTCAACAGCGTGCAGAATTTCTCCCCCGAAACAATTTCTGTTAGTGGTGCCTCTCTCTCTTTTTTTTTTTTTTTTTTTTTTCCTTTTTTTTTTCCTTTTTTTTTCCTTTTTTTTTCCTTTTTTTTCCTTTTTTTTTTCTTCCCAAAGAAAATCCCTCCAAGTCCCCTATCCATTGCACAAGCAAGCTGCAAGAGGGCATAGCTAGATATCAGAAATAATTGTAAACATATCAGTCTAGGGGGATTTCAGCACTCTTAACAAAGACTTAAGTCTTTTCTCCATCTCACATCAGAGCTATCTACTCTGCTTCCTCCACTTAACACTTCTTTCTCCTGGAGAGTATTTTTGTTTCACTAACCTAATGGTCTTTGAAATTTCAAATTCATGCAGGTTTATTTGCGACTCATGTCTTTTCCCCCATGTTTATGTTCAGATCTCTAATGACATTCTCCTTTGAGTTGCCTCAGAGGAAGAGAAAAACCCAGTTTTTTTTTAAATGTCGGCATTCTGAGGAAGCATCTGTATGCTAATTTGCTCTCAACTTTGCTAGCAGAAAATTTAAAGGGAGATAGTTTTAAATAAATGAAGACCAGTTAGTAGTTAGAAATCCTTGCATCAGTGTTGATTTCTTTGGTTCATTTTTGGTCTCCTATCAGCTCTCAAAGCTGTTTCTTGACTTTAGGAGTTCATTATAAGTTAATAATTGATGACCAAAAGACCTGTTCCACCTTAAAAATTGTACTGAATCAATTTTGAATCAATGCCAATTCAGTATAAATAAAGTGTGATATGGACAATCCAGCAAAGGATGGCATGCAAATCAAAAGAGCTGTTATTGCACAAGGAACACGATAGATTTCTTGCAATAATTCCAATTTTGATCACCTTTTCCTAAGAAGAGTGATAGTGCCTCAAATAAGAACAAGGTACAAAGCCAGTGTTGTTGCTGACTGTTAAAGACATTTGATATAAGTTAAGATTGAGCCTAATCCTTTCCAGAAAGACCTAATCATTAATGCTGTCATAATTGAGATGAAAATCATTGTATCTGGTGACTAAAAAGACATACATATAATATATATACATACCAATTTAAAAAAAAAAAAGTCTAAGAATAAACAGTAAATTCATGTAGGACTATCAGATTTGTAGCGTGGCAGGCATTATGTCAAATAAAACCACGGAGTGAACTGAAGCATTAATGGACAAAGAGATAGCCAGTGTGTTTATATAGGCAGACAGGGTTGGAGGATATATCGACCATGCAGGGAGGTGTGTTGTAATAAACTTGAAGGGGGACAGACTCCTTGGGCCAAGTGTCCCTTTCCCGTCCAGGAATTCCTTATGTCCTCATTAGCCTTTCACCCTTGGACAGCTGCGATATTAAAACCTGGCTCGTGTCTTGAGGAAATGGAGTTTAACGTCCTTAATTTAGTCCCCAGCCCGCATATATCCATATCACAAAGCAATCACGCGATTTGGCTGGGGCGGCAGCGTCTGCTCAGCAAAGAGCCCTGTGCTGCAAATGCTGCGAGCCGAAGCCACGGCCGCTCATTGCCCCATACCTCGGCGCCTTCGCAAGCTCATTTTTGGGAGAAACCCTCCCGTTCCCATCCTCTTGTTTTTCCAATACCCTTTGCATGCACCTCTTGACATTGCCAGTAGCCTGGAGCCAGGAAGGGGCAGATTGGCTGGAGCTGCAAACAAAAGCATGAAGGGGATAAGCATTAATAACCAAAAAAAGAGGGTTGGTGTTTTTATGTTAAAAATCATTTTAACTAATTGATTACACTGTGTCTGTAGCCAGACTTACTTTGGACTTGAGAACAAGGGAGCAGAAGAAGGGATTTGCAGGGCTCTTCTTTCACTTCATCCAGAAAATACTTCCCAACATTGTATTGTTTTTTTTCCCTTGCATCTTTCTTTAAGGAGACTTTTTCATGCTTGTGCTATGATATCCTTCTGATCCATTTGCTTACCAGCCCATGGAGCATAAAATACTATAGAGTTACTTGAAAAGTATTAGCAGAAAAATCAATGTACTGGATGCATTTTGGATTGGAAAGAAAGGTATAAGACTGTCAGCTCGAGGCAGAAGCAGCTGATTTGTAAATAACAAAATTGTAGGATTTATTCTTTTTGATGCACTGCACTTTTATTAAAAGAAAATCCCCTAGAAACCTCTGTAAATGGCATGAAACATATAATTAGACTTAGCTTTTCTCACTCTCTGCTTATTTAAATGCTCAGTAACTTAAACAGTGATTCAGTAACAACCGATTTTATAGAAATATCTGACAAGGAGAAGAAATATTTGCAGTATTTCCAGTCTCTCTTTCTCCCTCTTTGCCTCCAAGTGGAAGGAGATCCCCTTCTCCCTATGTGCCGATTGGCGCCTCTTCCAGTATCCTTCCACCCTTTTCCTGGCTTTGGTGCCCACTCCATATGGAAAATTAAATGGCCAGTATATAGAGGATATTGCTCCTCCTGCCCGACAGAGCCATATGAGCCACTAGGAGAGGAATCTCCTGCTATGGACACTGTGCTTGGTCCACAAAAATGGCTTTACATGAGAATATAAAGAAAAATTATAGCACTGGAGATGCAGAAGTCATGGCCTGGGGCCCGTTTTGCCTGTCTTCTAGTCCCAAATTTAGGAAAGCTAAAGCTCTGGCATCTCCTTCAGCATCTAGGTGGGCCTGCAGGAGACTCTTGTCATCCTCATTCCCTTTGCACTGTTTCCAGCTTGTCAGAACAGGGGGAAAAAATGCAGAAAATAAAATGCCTCCTGAACTTCGAGAAAGATAAAATTAGCCATTTTCAGAGGGTTTCAGGTTGAAGGTTGCTTGTCAGGCTTCCAGGGAAGAGCAGCAGTTGTTCTGGAGCTGCAGTTCTCACATCCCCATCAGTGGCTGGAAGCAAGACAGGTGATGCATGTTAAAAAAAGCATGGTAGGGTTTAAAATAGCTTGGATGCAGCGTGGAGTGATTTTTCAGTGAAATGGCAAGAAGTGTTGGTTTGAGATGGGGCAAAAAAAAATTTGCCCTGTTTTTGACAGCTCTGATCACCCCGATGCTCCAGATTCTGGTTGCTCCCCAATTACTTGGATTATTATCATCAGCCAGTGAATTTCTGGTGCCAGGAAAGACCAAATAAACGAGAATTCAGCCTAGATTCAGAGGTGGTGGCACCATCCTGCAGTTCCTGACTGCAGGTTCAAGTCCCTGCCTGGTGCTTGGTGACAATTTCTGCCTTTTGGGGGCCTTTCTCTCCCGGTTTTAGGAATGGCCCGAGAGCATCAGCTTAGCGGTAGTGAACGGGTGGCCCTGTGTGTGTGTTGCTCAAGCTGACCGCTCCGTTATTGCAAATCCAACCCCCCCAGCTGAAAAAAGAAAAAAAAAAATCTGTTATCACCGAGCATATGCAACTGCTAAACATCCTATTCAATATAACTTCAGCCTGTTCTGAGAAACTGAGTTTCACAGTTTCTTTAGGCAGTATCTGCTTGTCAGATATTGCCCATTATGTTACCACAATCTACATAATACACTTCTACCACAAAAAAAAAACATATTTCCTGGTCATATTTTGTGCTAGCCAGAAAGAAAAAAAAATGGAGATGGAAAGGTTTTATTTTAATTTAATTTTATACTTCAGTGTAATGTCTTCACTATACCAATGATATGAAGTGATAGTAAACATCGCTATGCATTGCCTTCTGCTACGGGCACCTCCATTTCAGTGTGATGTCTTTAATCTGTGAAACAGAATTAGCACTGCCTTTATATAGGGTACTGCTACAGCATCCTACCGTCCTCGTTTCTCAGCGAGGAGAAGATGCCAGTGGTCCCCACTTAGAATATCTAGGATGCTCGTACGTTCTGATGTGCCACTAAATGAAATTTCTTAAATGGCATTATTTCTTCCTAAAAAGGAAGAAAAAAAAAAGAAAAACATAAAAATAATCAAATTCAGACGTGGTGCCAGCAAGGGCAATTGCTAGACAGTCACCATTAGGCAATGTAACTAGTGGTCTAAGCGGGAGGATGCATGGGCTAGTCCTTTAATTTCTTTAATTTGGGGGGTTTTTTGCACCTTTCTGGTTCTGGTTTTGTCCGGCTGCCCCTTCCTCCTTTCTGTTCCCGCTGCGGCCGGGCCGGGCTCGCGGCAGCCCCGCGCCGGGCGGCCTTGCACAACCGGCACCGCCGCTTGCACCCGCTGCGAGCAGCGCTCGGCGCCGCCGGCTGCGCAGGAACGCGGTTTGCCCGTGCGCAAGTGCAGCGAGGGAAGAAGGAGCGCCCCTAAATCAGTAGGAGAAAAGAATATAAAAAGCTTTGGATATTGTAAATGCCCTTCCATGATATCTAAGACACTTCTTGGTGCTTCTGCTGAGGACCTTTGCAAAATGCTTAAGAAAGTGGGCCCTCGGTGTGCTTGTATCCAGCAGACACGTGTTCTTCTAACTGCATATATCTCTGCATAGATTATTAGCAGCTTCTGAACTCGCCAGAAACTTGCATTTCCATAGACATACTTTTACAAGCGCAAAGGGAAAAAAAAAATAAAGTTTTGCATTAGGATGTTACTTACTTCACGTCTTTGTCCTGGGAGAATGCGACTAAAGAAACCACATTTAAAATCAGACATTAGATATGCAAATATGTGTTCAGATCAGAGATACGAAAATTATTCAAATGATTAATTATTCATCATAAAAATGTCAATTAATAATTCTGAAGCATAATAGGCATCTTTCTAATGCATCTTTATTTTTTTCCCAGCCTAAATACTGTTGAATCTGTGTTCAATCGCATTCTAACAAGTTTTTAAAAATTCAGCAAAGTAAACAACCAACTGTAAACAAAAGTGAGCAGCGAATTTTAATAGCTGCTGACTGAGCCAAGAAACGTGGTGCAGCATCGGACCCACATCTGGGAAAAAACCCAGAGCTGCTGATGCCAACGGGCTGGCCCCGGGTGGGCAACCTGGGCCACCTACCTAAGACCTTCTGGGCTCACGGTAGCTCCGTTCCCAGCGCCGCGGGCAGCAGCCAGACAGCGCCGGGCCGTCAGGAGCGACTTTATAAATGACAAAATTAACAAAAACATATGAGGGAGATTCACTTTTAACATGTGGGGACTCACAGGAGATTAAATATTACAGCGATCTGCTTGTTAGAAATGCCCAGGGATAGATAAATTAAAGCCAGACAGTCTTTTTTTTCTTCTTTTTTTTTCCCCCTTGCTTTTGGCTTGCATCCTATCCCTACATGGGTTTTCCGCAGAGGAACTCGAAAACTTTGGGAATGTTGATTCAAAAGGTTTCTTCCCAAATACCTCGCCAGCAGGAGGGGGGAGAGCTGTTCCTGACCCGCTCTTCCTCTCTCCCAGCCCTCTGCTTGCTGGGGAAACGGAGGGAAAAAAGAGAGAGAAAAGGAGAAAGAAAACGACTCTGGCTTGGTGGGACACCTGGATGGAGCAGGAGATGCTCCACACAGGAGTCCATGGTGTTTTCAGTCCCTAATCCACCAGGATTGGCACTCCTTGAGGAACCTTGGAAAGCTGAGTTGAGGCCTCGAGGAGAAGCCTCGTTGCAGCCAGCGTGTCCTTAATAGCATAAAACTGTCCTCAGCAGCCTCCAAAAAAGTTGCCCAATGTGAGTGGGTTTAGGCAGGGCCTGTTCCCACTGGTACCTGCAACTGTGTAGTTGGGGGTCGCATCAATGGGGAAAATGCCCTAAATTCCCCCAAAAAGCACATCCCGCGGGCCCAGGGCACACGCCTGCTCCACCTGCCCTGACGGTGGCTGTTCTCAGCAGCAGGCCCGAGGCTGCCGTGGGGCCCAGCCCCTCGGGGCTCCGGCTCCATCCAGGGGCTTTCCCTGCTCCAGGCCCCTTTCTCATGGTAATGAGCCCTGCGGGGTCTCCTGAGGCTGCATCCCACCAGGATGAGGTGCGGGATGGATGCCCTGCACAAAGGGAAAGCCCCCGACTCCCATCCTGGAGGAAGAGGAGGAGGAAGGAGCATCCCGGCATCACCTCTGCTCTCTACATGTCCACGCAGGGAAAATCCCGACGGGGGTGAAAAGCATGCACCCACGTGCAAAAAGAGCACGGTGCCTTATCTGGGCTCTACTTGTTTGCAAACCGCATTTGTAAAAATAATAATAATAATAATAATAATAATAATAATAAAATGTTTAAAATTTTTAAAAAAGACACGTTGTGCACCGGGGATGCTGCATGCGGCCGTGGTACCCAGGGGAAGGTGCTGGGGGGTAAGATGCCAGAGACACCCCACCCCAGCCTGTCACTGCTGCCATGTGCTGCAGGAGCCGCGCGCCCGCTGCTCGCGCCGCGCAGGGCAGGAAGCCGTCGCCAGGATTAAGGTTAAATTCCATCTCAGAAGGGCTTAGCTAAATGTTTACGTCCCGTGGCCAAATATCTAAAGGGCTGGAGGGGGGGGCAGGGGGTAGGAGTGGATGAAAAATAAAGTAGATAAAAAATAAAATAAATAAGAAATAAAATAAATAAATAAATATTAAATATATTTTTAAGTAAATATATAATAAAATAAATTTAAAAATAATAAAGAGCACCCCGGCACTGCACGTGGAAATCACACCTAAGGGTCGGTGCTTGGCACCCCGCAGAGCCCCCGTCGCTCTGCGGCTGCTGCGGCTCTGGAGGCAGCGCCGGCTGCAGGGATGAGCCGGCCAGGACACGCTCAGGGAAGCGCTGGACACAGGGACGTCAGCGCTCCGAGGGGCGGCTTGTCACCCTGCCGGGGATGCATCACTCCATACGGGAACAGCGACAGCCCCGCTCCACACCGCTGCTCGAAACGCAGCCTCTCATCCCCCCATTCCGTAATTTGGAAACGCATGAATAACATGCGAGGCGTCTGTAATGGGATTAATTTATTTTAAGAACTTGTTGGGGTTTTTGTTTTTGTTTGTTTGTTTGTTTCCTATGAAAAGTGGGTGACTAGAAATCGGAAGGCTCAGAAATTAGCATTCACTCCCCCCCTTTTTTCTTTCTTTTTATCATCTGCATCTAAATTCAGTTTAGCTCTTTAAGGAATTGCCAGGCTGCCCTTGATTTATAGTCAGTGTCTTCTGCATCTGAGAGGACCTAATTCAAATTAATAATCCCCGAATCCGATTTCAGGATATTTGCACCGTACCATATATTTCATTAAGATATCACCACCCTGTGCGTGTGTGTGTCGGTGTAAGTACAGGTATATTTAGGCATGGGTAGGATAAGGAACTCCTGTGGGAAGATAATTGAGGCGTTAGGCGAGTAGTTGCATCAAAACTTTCAGCATGGCTGACCCAACTCGGACCGAAAAATATTAATAATGATAGTAATAAAAAGGGGGGGAAAGGCTAAAAAAAGCTCGTTGCCGCTTTGCATAATTGAGGATTTCCAGCCCGGGGGCGGGTTCGCAGCCGGGGCCGCTCCGCTCCGCGCGTCCCCGCGCAGCCTGCGCGCGCTGCCGCTGCAAACACGGGGAGGGAAGGAAAGGGGGGGGGGGGGGGGGAAAAAAGGGAGGAGGGAAAAAAAAAAAGAGGGAGNAAAAAGAAAAACTCCTGCGGTTCCCGCGCTAGGTCCCGCGGCGCTCCCGGCTTTCCAGGGAGCCGGAATTCTGCTCCCATTCCCGACTTTCGCGAGCCCTTGCGGAGCCCCGGTTCCCCTCGCCCCAGCGTGCGCGCCCGCGCAGCCCGGGCAGGCGCCGATTTCTGTCGCCGCGGGACAGGTTTGGGGAGCATATGAGAAACAGCGAGCAAATCCGGGGGGAAATGAGGACCCGCAGAGACACGCCGGGCTCTCCCACCCTCCTCGCTTCCTTTGCGATGTTTAATCATTGGAAAGGTGTCCTCTGATCGGGAACACTTTTGAGTGCAATTGCTAGTGACTACTGCTAGCGCTCCCCTTCTTGCTTTAGGCGCACATTCAGTGCACAGCTCAGGAGCAGTTTGTCTTAGCTTAATGTAAGTAAAAGTATAGCGTCGGGTCGGCGCACCATTTGTTTCAGTTTTCTTTGAGGGCGGCGCGGGGGGGAAGAAGAAATGTAATAGATTTAACTCTGTCAAAGCAGGGAAATTGTTGCACAGCCTTCGGGCAGCGACGCGTTCACCCCCGGGAAGCACCACGCAAGCCCGCACGATGCCAAGTTCAGAGTTTATCCTCGCACTGAGATTATTTAAAGATCGTTTTCAGGAGCAGGGACGTCGGCGGGCGCCTCGCGCCGCGGCTGGGACCTCTGAGCCCCTTCTGCAGCATCCCCCGCTCCGGCGCCTTCACTTTACTTCTGCGCTACTTCTCATTTACGTGAAGCGCAAACCGGCTTTTTGATTAGTGAAACAGCAGAGCATTGGTTAAGAACATGGGGTTTGAAAAGAAAAAAAAAAAAAAAAAAAAAAAAGAAAAGGAAAAAAATCCCCCTGGGAAGTGGGTTCTGAATTGGTTAATAATGTGCAGTACTTGCTAAATTGCTGACTTCCAGATGTGGAAAATATCTTTCTTGTTTAGGACCTACGTAACCTGATTGGATTACGACAGGAGCGTCACATTGGAAGGCTTTTGAGTGATGATTTAATTAACCATACAGTAGAAAGCTGTATTTGCCAGGAAACCCCTTCCATATTTGCATAACCAATCCCTTCAGTGCAAAGGTGGAGTCTTGGCTTTTTTTTTTCCCCCTTCTGAGATGTAATTTTATTTTAATTTTAATACTTGAAAAAAAAAAAAAAAAGGTGAAAAACTTGTAACCTCCGAGAAGTTGTGCGTCGCTCTCCCGCTCTGTCCCCGCACCCGTCCAGCTGCTTCCCGAGGAGCGGCAGGAGGCAGGGAGCCCATCTCACCCCTGATCCAGATCTGTGAACAAAACAGAGAGGCTGCAAGATCTCAGCACGTTGGAAGGGTTTTTTTTTTTCTTTTTTTTTTTTTGTCAGATTTAGCTGACTATTCAAATAACCTGGATGAGTGCTGAAATGAGAAAAAAATGCCCAAAGAAAAAGAAACACACACAAGGATAAAAATAATAAAAATGACCAAATCAATAAAAATAATAAAATAGCAGCGGCCAAGGCGGGCGTCCGCGCGGAGTTGGCTGCCCGGGCGGGCGCGACGCCGGGACGCGGGGTTCCCGTGGCGGGGCAGGGCCCGCGGGCGCTGAGCGCAGGATGCGGCCCGGG